>BLSH010150439.1:262350-274582 GCA_018402905.1 Glandirana rugosa | reverse complement strand
ATGGATGGATGGGTGAGCATGGATGGATGGGTGAGCATGGCTGTGTGAGGATGGATGGATTGATGGATGGGTGGCTGAGCATGGATGGGCTAAGAATGGGGGGGTGTGGATGGATGGGGTGGATGGCTGGGTGGGTGTTTGATGGATGGTGGGGGTTGCTGTCATTTAGCAGTGACGTGGGCATTACACATCGCCCACAGCACTGCACACATCTTTCCTCCCCCCTCTCTCCTCTCACACTGCACCGATCGGTGCGGAGAGAGAAAAGCCGGCGGAAGCGCCGGCTTGTTGACATGTGATCGCGCCGTCATTGGACGGCGCGATCACGTGGTGAAAGGCCGCTCACAGCGGCCATTCACCGCGATCCGTGATCAGTCGGGTCCCCCGGACCCGACGGTCACGGATGTTCCCGTGTGCGCGCCCCAGGGGGCGCGCGGGAAGAGATATTCTGGAGGACGTCCATGGACGTCCTGTCAGAATAACCCGACCGCGCTGTGGACGTCTTTTGTCTATAGCGCGGTCGGGAAGTGGTTAAATACATATATGAGAGCTGTTTAAGGATTTGTATTTCTGTCCATCCAGTCCTGAGATTTGCACAGCGGGCAAGAGAATCTGTTTAAGGGCCCTTTCACATGGGCATTCTGTCTGTTGTTCAGGCGGACCTGAATGGACACTCAATGCAGCCCTATGGAGCGGTGGATGTCAGCGGAGACATGTCCGCTGACACCCGCCGCTCTCTGATATTTTCCATCCGTCTGGTGAATCGGATCGGAGCGAATTGGATGACAACGGACAGGCGGCCCGTTGTCATCCGAGCCCCATAGAGCAGAGCGGGGCTCTGACAGTTCCATCACCAGACAGATCTGCCATCCGTTGGCTCAGCGGGGATCGGCGGATCGATCCCCGCTGAGCAAAAAGGGACCCTTCACACGGAATGCCCGTGTGAAAGGGCCCTCATTCTCTGCTGTGATTTTTAAACACTTAAAGTGGAATTTTAAAGTGTTACTAAACCCAGGACCCTGCATTCACTATATCTGGTCTCCTACAGTACACAGAACATGGAAATACAATCATTTTAGTAAATATAAACTGTGTGAAGGTATGCAAGGCGAAGTGGTAGACGGATGCTCCCTGACGCCTTGTATGCGTTCATGTGGACTGGATTAAACAGAGTCCAGTCCAGATTTTACCAGCCACCATGGCAGGGCTGGTTTCCGGTCTGGAGGTTGTGGTCCACTGGAGTCCACCAGCAGGTGGCTTAAATAATCAGGAAGAGATCTCACTTTAGCTCTGACCTGGAACTTAGAGAGGGATCTGAGGGAGCTCTGTGTCTGGACTTTAAAAAGACAACATTTGAATTTTGGCTTATGTTTTGAGTTCAGCAGGCATCTTTCCAAGATGAAGGAAATGTTGAAGGCCCTGTTACAAGCATGCAGTAGGGCGCCCGGCGTGAAGCTGTAATGCTACACATCCGGGTTCCCTTACCCGCAGTGGACACGGCTGCACCCGACCCCGATATGAAGATCGGTGGGCGGTGCCGACATTGCTGAACTCCAGGACAGGTAAGTGTCCTATTATTTAAAGTCAGCAGCTACTGTATATATACAGTGCCTTGCGAAAGTATTTGGCCCCCTTGAACTTTGCGACCTTTTGCCACATTTCAGGCTTCAAACATAAAGATATAAAACTAATTTTTTGTGAAGAATCAACAACAAGTGGGACACAATCATGAAGTGGAACGAAATTTATTGGATATTTCAAACTTTTTTAACAAATAAAAAACTGAAAAATTGGGCGTGCAAAATTATTCAGCCCCTTTACTTTCAGTGCAGCAAACTCTCTCCAGAAGCTCAGTGAGGATCTCTGAATGATCCAATGTTGACCTCAATGACTAATGATGATAAATAGAATCCACCTGTGTGTAATCACGTCTCCATATAAATGCACCTGCACTGTGATAGTCTCAGAGGTCCGTTTAAAGCGCAGAGAGCATCATGAAGAACAAGGAACACACCAGGCAGGTCCGAGATACTGTTGTGGAGAAGTTTAAAGCCGGATTTGGATACAAAAAGATTTCCCAAGCTTTAAACATCCCAAGGAGCACTGTGCAAGCGATAATATTGAAATGGAAGGAGTATCAGACCACTGCAAATCTACCAAGACCTGGCCGTCTCTCTAAACTTTCAGCTCATACAAGGAGAAGACTGATCAGAGATGCAGCCAAGAGGCCCATGATCACTCTGGATGAACTGCAGAGATCTACAGCTGAGGTGGCAGACTCTGTCCATAGGACAACAATCAGTCGTATACTGCACAAATCTGCCCTTTATGCAAGAGTGGCAAGAAGAAAGCCATTTCTTAAAGATATCCATAAAAAGTGTAGTTTAAAGTTTGCCACAAGCCACCTGGGAGACACCAAACATGTGGAAGAAGGTGCTCTGGTCAGATGAAACCAAAATCGAACTTTTTGGCAACAATGCAAAACGTTATGTTTGGCGTAAAAGCAACACAGCTCATCACCCTGAACACACCATCCCCACTGTGAAACATGGTGGTGGCAGCATCATGGTTTGGGCCTGCTTTTCTTCAGCAGGGACAGGGAAGATGGTTAAAATTGATGGGAAGTTGGATGGAGCCAAATACAGGACCATTCTGGAAGGAAACCTGATGGAGTCTGCAAAACACCTGAGACTGGGACGGAGATTTGTCTTCCAACAAGACAATGATCCAAAACATAAAGCAAAATCTACAATGGAATGGTTCACAAATAAACATATCCAGGTGTTAGAATGGCCAATTCAAAGTCCAGACCTGAATCCAATCGAGAATCTGTGGAAAGAACTGAAAACTGCTGTTCACAAACGCTCTCCATCCAACCTCACTGAGCTTGAGCTGTTTTGCAAGGAGGAATGGGCAAAAATTTCAGTCTCTTGATGTGCAAAACTGATAGAGACTTCCCCAAGCGACTTACAGCTGTAATCGCAGCAAAAGGTGGCGCTACAAAGTATTAACTTAAGGGGGCTGAATAATTTTGCACGCCCAATTTTTCAGTTTTTTATTTGTTAAAAAAGTTTGAAATATCCAATAAATTTCGTTCCACTTCATGATTGTGTCCCACTTGTTGATTCTTCACAAAAAATTACAGTTTTATATCTTTATGTTTGAAGCCTGAAATGTGGCAAAAGGTCGCAAAGTTCAAGGGGGCCGAATACTTTCGCAAGGCACTGTAGCTGCTGACTTTTCATTTTTTTTCAGCTCTGGGCGGACCATTGCTTTAAGCTTAACAGGCATGAGAGGAACTATGCCATTGTGGAGCAGGAGTGCCTGGCTATCAAGTGGGCCTTAGAGGCGCTGAAGTACTACCTCTTAGGAAGGTCGTTTATGCTAGTCACCGACCATGCCCCTTCTGAAGTGGATGTGTGACAACAGGGAGAAAAATAGTTGGGTGACTAGGTGGTTCCTGGCCCTACAGCCGTTTAAGTTCACAGTGGAATACTGGGCGGGAAGACTCCAGAACAATGCGGATGCCCTCCACTGTATGGTTGGAACAGTTGCTCAGCCGCATGGGGCTTGAGCAGAGGGGGAGGATATGTGACGGTATGCAAGGCAAAGTGGTAGACCAGTGGTTCTCAACTCCGGTCCTCGGGACCCACTAACAGGCCAGATTTTAAGTATTACCTTGAGGAGATGCAGACTAGAATACTGCAATCGCTGAGCAGCAAATGATATCGCCTGTGATGTATTTCAGTGATCTTGCAAACCTGGCCTGTTGGTGGGTCCCGAGGACAGGAGTTGAGAACCACTGTGGTAGACGGACGCTACCTCATGCCTTGTATGCTTTCATGTGGACTGGATTAAAAAGAGTCTGTACATTGGAGGAGAGCAGACTGAGATCCCAGCACATTTAGAGCACTGACCACCCTGTGCTCTCCTGCCTAGTATGGTCAATTTTAATAGGAAAGCAGAGGGACTGGCAGGAACACCAGGGATTTAACACAAAGGAAGCAATACAAAGAGAACAGGACAGGAGCTGTCGAACCATTAGGGGTGCCCGTGCGTCGCCCCACGGCAATGCACCAGACTCTTTTTTTTTGCAAGCCACATGATTAGAGCTTGAGGCTCTAATTAGCTTGAAAAAGGTTGGGTTTTAGGGCACAGAACCCACCCACTTGTGACAACAGTGAATTAATATTCATTATTGTCTTCCGGCTTCTCCTAGCCAATCAAGACAGGAGGCAGATCGGGTTGGCAGGGAGAAGAAGCCTTGGAGGGGTGAGTACGGGGGGGGTCTGTCACCTTGGAAAGACTGAGTGCAGGAGGGGGGAAGGACCATCACCGTGGAGGGGCTGAGTGCAGGGGACAGTCACCGTGGAGGGGCTGAGTGCAGGCGAACTTGAGGGGGGTTTGTTTGCTTCCCCCCCAAAAAAAGTTAAGCACCAGCCACCACTGGAACAGGATAATTATTCATACAAGTGTATGGTACAGCAGGCACATACCTGTACCTAGTACATGATCTGGTACTTCTGCATAGGGGGTGCGCATGCATTGGACACAGCGCAAGCCGATCAGTGAGTGCCAGCCAATGGATGACCTCCAGCACTCTCTGATTGGCAAGGAGGAAGACAGGACAAAGCTCTGCATATGTAAACATTGCAGAGCTCTGTCCTGTCAGTGGGGATGTGGCAGTTTTTGTTTCCCTGCAAAGCAGGGAATATAAACCGGCACATCCCTTAGTAAAAGCACCTTACAGTAAATACATAAACACTGTTTAGGCAAACATTTAACCCTCTGATTGCCCTAGATGTTTAACCCCATCCCAGACAGTGTCATTAGTACAGTGACAGTGCATATTTTTAGCACTGATCACTGTATTAGTGTCATTGTTTTCCGCAAAGTGTCAGTTAGTGTCAGACTGTTCATATTACTATCACAGTCCTGCTATAAGTCGCTGATTGGCGCCATTACTAGTATAAAAATAAATTAATTAATATGAATTCCAGTATACAGTATATCCCTTAATTTGTAGACGCTATAATGCTTGCATAAGATCTTGCTCCTAGAGCAGTGTTTCTCAACCTGTGGTATACATATACAACTGTGAATGTGAAAGGTGGCGGACACTGCACTGATGAGGCTACATTTGGTGGGCACTGCATTGATGAGGCTGCATAAGGTGGGCACTGCACTGATGAGGCTGCATTTGGTGGGCACTGCACTGATGAGGCTGCATTTGGTGGGCACTGCACTGATGAGGCTGTATTTGGTGGGCACTGCACTGATGAGGCTGCATGTGGTGGGTACTGCACTGATGAGGCTGTATTTGGTGGGCACTGCACTGATGAGGCTGCATATGGTGGGCACTGCACTGACGAGGCTGCATATGGTGGGCACTGCACTGATGAGGCTGCATATGGTGGCCATTGCACTGGTGAGGCTGTATTTGGTGGGCATTGCACTGGTGAGGCTGTATTTGGTGGGCACTGCACTGATGAGGCTGCATATGGTGGGCACTGCACTGGTAGGCTTCAGATGTGTGCATGTGTCTACCTGTCTGTTCATTTTGTATTATGTGTGGGTGTCATTGTGTTCATTTGTGATTGTGTGTGTGTGTGTGTGTGTATCTGTCATTGCAGCATGCACACATACAGTGATATTGCACACCAACAAAAACCATCACAAACACCCACAGAAATTATCACAAACACATACGGACATTACACACGCACACAGAAACCATTACACCCAAATGATAACTTTCTCAAGACAGGGGTACTTAGAAAATGTTTTTAGACCTACAGGGGTACTTCACCATAAAAGGTTGAGAAACACTGTCCTAGAGCAGGGTTTCTCAACCAGGGTTCCATGGAACCCTAGGGTTTCATCCAGATGTTGCTAGGGGTTCCTTGAACAAAGAACATATCTACCTCTCAGATAAGTTTCCATTTATACCATTGATCTTTTTAGCTATCTGTAAGGGGTAATCCTTCCCAATGACCACAAGTGTAAGGAGCATTCTTCCCACTGGCCATCACACTAATGTATCGTGAGTTGTAGATATAGTGATTTTTAGCAGGGGTTCCGTGAGATTAGAAAGCTATTTTTAAGGGTTCGACTGTGTTAAAAAAGTTGAGAAAGGCTGCTTTAGACCCTGAGATCTGCCAATTGTGTTGGATTTTCCCAGTTGATTGGTGGTAAGGTGCACATATGATCAATTTCCATCTTACGTCTGTGGTTAGATCTTTCTCCCAGAGCAGAGTTTCTCAACCAGGGTTCCATGGAACCCTAGGGTTCCTCCAGATGTTGCTAGGGGTTCCTTTAACAAAGAACATATCTACCTCTCAGATAAGTTTCCATTTATACCATTGATCTTTTTACCTATCTGTAAGGGGTAATCCTTCCCAATGACCACAAGTGTAAGGAGCATTTTTCCCACTGGCCATCACACTAATGTATCATGAGTTGTAGATATAGTCATTTTTAGTAGGGGTTCCCTGAGACCGGAAAGTTATTTCTAGGGTTCCTCTGTGTTAAAAAGGTTGAGAAAGGCTTTCCTAGAGTGAAAATATTATACATTTCTCTTTCCTGTTGAGGAAACTTAAAGATCAGAGATCATCATAGTGATTTTCCACGTGTCAGAAAATCTCAACATGTGATAAAGAGTACAGAACTTTGAAGTCCGCGTTATGTCTCGGTTATAAGCCCTACAAAGCCCAGCCTTTGATAGCGTTGCTGGAATCTTCCTTCTGCTTGCGTTAATTTAGGCATATTTGGATGAAAATGGGCCTGTTAGTGGGCACCTAAACAATTCTGTTGTACACATACATATTTTTGCGTGTTGAACGTCTGATGTTACAATGTCCGACAAATCACTACATTAATTAATCCCTCTACAATGAATACATGGCTTTCACTTTGTCAACAATAGAATAACAGTTTATCTAATCCCCGTGTAGAGCTTATTCAGCCCAGTTTGTTAAGAGAAAGAAAATCCTTTTATGCTGGACGCTATGAATGACTAGTCAGGGGTTTATTAACAGCCAATTTTTGCCTCTTTAATTCAGAGAATCTGGCCATAATTTATTAGCTGTCAGTCCCCCGTGGCCCAAACTATCTTCTGTCGCCTCGGGGAGGAGGAGACGATCGTCCCAAAAGAGAGTTGGACTGGGCTCCAACAGGTAGCGGCTCATGTGCGTTTGGTGAATTTGGAGGCTGAACATCATTTGGGAAGGGGGATTGAAAGCTGTGTTTAATTAGGTGGAAGGGGAGCTTTTCTGACCTCTAATAGCAGATCACAGGGAAGGGGGTCTATATCTGTGCAGGAGCCAATTACTTGCATGTCTGCATTATGTATTAACCCATCTGGGCTTGGGATATTAGCTCTGAAAGGGGAACAAAGAAAAAGGAGTGTCAATGATCACACACCAAATTATCGTGCCCAAGCTCTTTTGTTACAAAAGATAAGCAATTCACGGGGGCAGCTGGATTTGTAAACTAACCAGCAGAGCATCCAATTGCTTTTCTTTCCCCAGAACAAAGACTTTATATCCGATGCCAGTTAACATCTTTTAACTCGCTTGCAGGGAGAGTATGATACTATGCAACTTTGAAGTGTTGTCCAAACACCCGACTCCGGAAGTGGTGACACGCTGCGTGGCACAATGCAAAGATTTAATCCCCTTAATTAGTGGAAAATATACTTAGAGCACTTCAAGGCAGCAAATGAGCTAATTACACATACATAGCAATTATAAATTCACTTTATCAGACCATTGTTTGTTAATCGTTTGTTTTAGCTCTTTTGGATTATAAAATTAGTGTTGTTTTAAAACTCAGCTTCACCAATTTAAATTTCTATGGCGAGGGGCAGAGTTTCGGCTCTTCTGACACAGCAACAAAGGTTACAGCCCGGCCGTGCTATAGCCACCATGGCAAAATCTAGACAATAAATATTTTATACAATAACAAATTGATTTGACTAGGAGGCATAACTAGAACCTTCAGGGCCCTGGTGCAAGAAATTATGAAGGGCCCCCCTGACCCCTGGCCAAGTAGGGTTGCCACATCATCCTTTTAATCCAGGACACATATTAAGTTCACAGGTTCTGTGGCTGATTAAGGTGGTAATTAAACTCACTTGGTTCCTTATCTGCATTAAATTAGCCTCAGAACAACCTGTGTAATTCATATGTGTCCTGGATTAAAGGGATGATGTGGCAACCCTACGGCCAAGGCCCTTCCCTCTTCCCACTGATCCTGGGGCCCTTTACTCCCGTTGCGGGTCCCTTTATTACGGTCCCACTGAATAAATGAATAGTTGTGTACCGAGCCTCCCATTCATTCAGAAATGGAAGTATAGTAAAAACAGTTTACTATGCTTCAGTTATGAATGAACCAATTGGTACCAATCACTGACTCTGTCCATTCAGAAAAGGAAGGAGCCGGTAAATGACAAATTTACTGACCCATTCCCATCTCTCGATCATGACACATCTTCTCCAGCAGCTGGCAGGAGAGAGGAGGGGGGAAGACAGCAGCTCTGTGGGGGGACCAGGGAAGCACACAAGGACCCTGGGGACAGCAGAAGACAACTAAACTGGATAGTTGGGGTGACGGGGGCAGCATATAGAGGAACCAATCTCCTCCATTAGGAGGAAAGTGGAGGAGATTGGTTCCTCTATGTGCCGCCTCCACCATCCCTCCTATCAAGGTGTACAAGGGAGGAAGATGGGCCCCCTGGAGCATGGGGCCCGGTTGCAATTGCAACCCCTGCAACCCCTGTAGTTACACCCCCGATTTGACAGGACTTAAGTGCTCATTGGCCAAATTGGGTGGCTTTTATAATATCTATGACCTCCTTTAGACAACAGCAGCCCAAGGCCAACTATTTTTAGGAATAGCTGCCTAAGCCCTCGTTCACATTGGAGCAATTTGTCATGCAATTTGACAGGTCAAATCGCATGACAAGTCGCAGCCTATAAGTGCAAGTAATATGTGTTAAAGAGCGCTACTTATTTAAAGTGCTGTGCTAATTGTCTTACTAATCCTGCTAGGCCTTTGACAACGTCTCGTGGGAGGGATGAAGCGCGTCAGAGGACCGCGGGTGGTGACGTCATATCTGGCCGGTGAGACGCAAGTAAGCACACACTTACGGTCCGGGGTTTTTAATGCACCATTTGAGTTTTTAATGTAAGTGGATGCTATTGTTTGCTAATTCCAATAAATACAGTATTACGCTATATCCGCTTTCTCTGCCATTTGATCATCTCAATCACTGCACCCTGTGAACACTGTGAGCGGTGGAAACTGCCGGTGACAACCGGATCCATGGAACTACTAGTCGCAGCTACCATTTAAGGCACACAAGACATCTGTAATGGAAGTCCCATCTTTGTGGTGAGTGCGGGGGATTGCAGGAGGGAAGCATGCCCAGGACTGCGCAGGAATATATTGAGCACTTGGCACCTTATATGCACATATAATAAGAAGAGCCCTCTGATGAATTGCTGTCCTTTGATGAACCGTGGAATGTTTATCAAGAAGAACTGATATTTATGCATCTTTGATGAACTTGTATTCTTTCGGATACTCTTGCACTGTTTGTACATGGTTTATTTATTGATTTGTCTATGTTTTGATATATGGGATGTCCATTTCATACTGACGCACAGGCACTTTATGATTAGTAGGACTTTTAGCACAGCACTTTAAAGAAGTAGCGCTCTTTAACACATATCATTTGCACTTAAAGGCACGAGACACGTAATAGAGCAGCAACTTTGTTTCGTTTTGATTTCAATGTATTTATTTATTTAACCAGTCATGGATTAATTTAACATTTTGCACTAATTGACACATCCTGACAACGCACACATCCAGTAGCGCAGGGATATTGGTCCTAGTAGGACCTTACTTATTCCACATGTCGCAGCCTATGGCTGGCAATGGCACCATTCCAATTGGTGCATCGCCGACTTTGTCTTTCAAGTAGCACCTAAAATCGCGCTGACCATCTATTCTGAAATCACGCTACTTGAAGTGAAGTAGCACGATTTCAAAGTAGCATCAATGTGAACCAGGGCTTAAATGCATATTTCTACTTGTGTAAAGCTTCCCTTTCTTGACTGCAGGTATGTTTTATCGCGTTACATGATGGTTTACGTTTTTGGGGTTGTATTATAGATGTGCAAAGAGAGATCACACAAATACTTGTGCGCAGTGTGGCACAGATGATCAGACGAATGCATGATAGCAGCTCTGGAGACAAGACTGAATATTCCAAGTTTTAGCTGTATTATATACAGGACTAGCATGTAAGGAAATGGTCAATTCCCCTTGCAAGCAACATGGCCTTTTAAAGACTAGAATGGTAACAGATATCACCTGGCACAAAATAGAAAAAAAAAAAAAATGTAAATTTAGCTGCGTATTACCATAACCTACTGCCAAGGAACAACCCAAAATAAATTCTCCTGCTCCGGACGATCGCAGCGATACCATATATGTGTGTGTTATTTATGGTCTGTACCTGTAGCAGTGCCAGGAAATAATCGTTATAAATAATATAAGGATATAAATAATAAATCCTACCTAAAATGCACTGACCCTGACTTTTGACCCTAACCTTGACCTTTGACACTGGGATTCCCCCAGGTACTCCGGTTTCCTCCCACACAGTTTGTATGAAGTCAGCTAAGGTAACCAGCAGAGACGTAACTAGAACCTTCAGGGCCCCAGTGCAAGAAACCATAAAGGGCCCCTCTGGCCGGGGCCCTTCCCTTTGATCCCAGGGCTTTTTACTCCCATCATGGAACCCTTTATTATGGTCCCACAGCGAGCTCCCATCCGGCCCTTTTGGGGTCCCCCCACAGCGATGGAATGCCAGGGCCCGATCGCAAGTGTGACCTTTGTGACCTTGGTAGTTTCCCCGCTTGGGTCATTAGTTTTTTTATTTTTGTAATTTTATTTATTTTTTTATTATTTTGTTTTACCATTTTATTTTATTTATTTATTTAATTTCTACAATTTTTTTCACCTTTGAGACAGAGAAAGGAGAGGGTCCGGGGTCCTGCAGTCTCATAGGATAGCCAGAGGAAAATGAAAGCTCCTCCGACAAGCTGTAACCAGTGCTCTACTGGACACTGATAGAAGACTGCTATATACTGCTGATGAGAAAAGGTATCTAGCAGTTTATATTTACTAAAATAATTGTATTTCCATGTTCTGTGTACTGTGGGAGACCGAATATAGTGACTGCAGGGTCCTGGGTTTAGTAACACTTTAAAGTAAAGCTATAGGCAAAACTTTTTTTTTCATTAGGATAGAGTAAGGCTGGGTTCACACTAGTGTGACTCACAGCAGGGGTCTGGTGCATCCCCGGTCACCATTTCAGGTCCTATTTCAGTCCTAATTTTTAGCTGAATTTGGACCTCAAACAGACCAAAAGATGCACAGGACCCCTGTGCAAATTTGCAGCGGAGATATGTGAACCGGCTCCATAGAGAGACGGTCAAAACCCAAGACAAACATTTTATACTTACCTGCTCTGTGCAATGATTTTGCACAGAGCAGCCCGAATCCTCCTCTTTTAGGGTCCCACACTGACACTCCTGGCCCCTCCCTCCTGCTGGGTGCCAACCAGCAAGCAGTTTGCTATGGGCACCCAAGCAGGTGCGCTCCTGGCCCGTGGCTCTGTGTGTCCACAGACTCGGCCCTGCCCTCTCTGTCTCCTGTTTGTCTCACTGACTGTCATCGACAGCAGCAGGAGCCAATGGCTGGAGTGCTAGTCCCCGGAGAGACAAGTCTCTCGTGGATATCGCTGGATCAAAAGGTGGCTCAGGTAAGTATTGGGGGGGGGGGGTTGCTGCACAGTCGTTGGGGGGGGGGGGTTATGAATGGACTCGGTGGAAAACTAGGTCGCTATAGGTGCTCTCTGAACAGAGAGGCCCCTGATCGTGAGGTCGGTAACCGAGGACGACGACAGCTACTGTCAGTCACTCTGTTTGTCCTCTGTCTCTCCCGTCCCGGCTCAGACACCTGTGTGTCTCGGTGCCCGGTCCTCGCGTGGACGAACCCACGGGTATCGTTTGACGAACGACCAACCGTGGGTCGTCCTCCCTCCCCGGTCCTCACAGTCACACCCTGGGATTTTCTCCTCCTAAGCCCGACGAGACACGTTTTAGTAACGTGTCTCGTCCATTCATATTTTACAAACAGAACCCAAAACTGGCAGAGA
>BLSH010150439.1:237663-248697 GCA_018402905.1 Glandirana rugosa | reverse complement strand
CAGAGCCCCCCTCCATCACATGAGAGCCCCCTGCATCACACCAGAGCCCCCTGCATCACATCAGAGCCCACTGCATCACACCAGAGCCCTCTGCATCACACCAGAGCCCCCTGCATCCCATCAGAGCCCCCTACTACAGACTACCTCGCAACATCAGTCCCAATTTCAGGTTGGTGGGGGGAGGGGCCCCCCCAGGAGGTATTAGGATTGTTTACATTCTGTGCTGTGTCTGTGCTGGCAGGTCTGATGCCGTGTCAGTGTGCCTGTTATAATTGTTCCCATATAAGAGAATTCTCCTGCACAGCAGCGTGTCTCTTACCTTAGAAGCTCCTGTCCCGGGCTGCTAATACTGAGCCGGAACTCAGATCTCTCTCCTCCAGCCAATGAAAGGGGGTAGGGGTGTGGTCTGGAGTCTAGGGAGAAGGCAAACTAGAAGCTCTGGACTGGATTACAGTGCTCAGCTGGGGCCATAGGAGACACAAGGCGAATCAGGCCTGGATTCTGTTTCCAGGTTTTTGTGCTGGCACATGATGGATTTTTCAACGAGAGTAGGGAGCCATGGGCCCCCTGGAGCTAAATACAGGGTTGCAATGGCAACTCCTGCACCCCTTCACGCTACGCCCATGGATATTGATTCCATTGAGTCCGTATACATTTTATTGATTGTTTCATATTCCTAAGCCTTGATGAAGGAGGCCCAGTTACAGCCCCTGAAATGTGTTAACTTTTCAAACTGTTTGTCATTGGAATACATTTTATCTGGACTTGAATATCACAGTGTGGAACTTCAACTCTAGATTTACTCTCTGCTGTCTTTTTTTTTTGCGATCTGTGTCGCCTTGGGGTAGATTTCCCCCCACTTCTTGCTTTAATATTGAACAGTAGGAGGTCAATTCATACATGAACCCAATGCATTGCAGTGTATGCCCTTTTTATTATTTGAGGCTCATTGTGATGAGTTACAATAAGCAGCGTATTCAAAATGAACGTGCTGCAATGCACCTCAATGCACCGCCATGCCATGAACAGGCCATTCATGAGAGGAACTCTTTGGATGCTATCACTGGGACAGCTGTCTCCATTGAGAGACTTTCTCTTACTTCCTGTTTCTGTGAAAACTTTAATTGGGACAGGAAGTGAGAGGAAATTTACACAATGAGGACGCAGACATAATGATACTGAAAATCTTCCATCCAGGAAATGAGGCGGGCTCTATCTGATTTGCTGCAAATATTAATGCACATTATGAGAAGCTCACAGTGTACAGTAAAATCAGCAGGAATGTGGGGGAACGCAGTTCTGGCACCTTCAGTACTGAATGTAGCAAGGTGTGCTGGAGGATCTATTGATGGCGGCTGCTAGGGGATCTTTCGTTGCTGGGGGTGCGGGGGGTGTAGTGTTGCGTGGGGTATCTTTTTTTACGTGGGGGGCTTATGGGGAATCTATGGTTGCTTGGGAAGAGGGGGTCTTACATTGCTGGGGGGTAATCATTGCTGGGAAGGATCTACTGTTGAGAAAGAGGTCTATTGATGCTGGCTGCTATGAAATCTAATATTGCTGCTGGAGGTCTATTGTTGCTGGGGGTCTATTGTTGCCGGAAGGGGTCTATTGTTGCCGTAAGGGTTCTGTTGTTGTGGGGGTCTATTGTTGCTGGAGTGGGATCTATTGTTGGTGGGGCAGGGTTTATTGTTGCTGGCTGCAGGGATCTATTATACTGCCTTTCATGTTATCATTAACAAATTGCATTAGCACCAAATTACTTAGCACCAGAAAATGATACGTGGTTCTGTATTCTCTAAAAGGAACGGTACTAGGAAGTGGGTGGAACCAAAGAACGGTGCTCAGAGGTGGGTAGTGGGCAGAGACAAGGGGTGACTCAGAAAGGGAAAGTTCCTGCACCTATTCTCCAAGAAAAAATCCCTGGAAATCAGAGTAAGCATTTTCAGTGCAGGAGAGGAGCCAGTACAACCGTGCAAGACTAAAGGGAAGACTAGGGGTCAGTTTGTGAAGAAAGCTGCATTTCATTACTTTTGTAGGAAAATCTATAATTCTAGATGTTAATGAGTTATTTACTTGTTTAGAGAAAACACAATTGTAACATTTCCCCTTGTGATAGATGAGCCTTTTATCTGTATTCCTAATGAAAGAGATAGTTTCATAGTGGGAATAATGTGCTCTGATACTTGTCTCCCTCATAGCGCACATTGATTATGGGAATAATCCCAGCAATTAGAGAGATATAATTACATATCCATTCCTCCCAATTTACAGTTTAAGCAGCTGCCATTGTTTAATTTAGGAACCTTTCTCATGCAAAGCTTTAGACGTTATTTGTTTGATCTCTCTGTGCAAATGATTCTTTAGTTAATATGATTGTTTAGTGTGCTTAATATTCATGGATAGGGTAAGGATGGAGATTTTTAGACATCAAGTAAATGGTTTGTGTCTTCCTGATAAAAGTATTAGTTACTTTCAGATGCACAAACATAATAGAAATCTAACCTCATACTCTGAAATATGTTGACTAAACGTCTGAAAGTTGAACTCCAGGCAGACATAATGATACTCTGTATTCATAAGTACATCATTTATGTATTTATTTTTATAGTGAATTGTTCTGGCATCAGCCTCTTGCAGCACCAGGAAGAAGCAGCACCAAAGGGCAGTCTGCATTGCAGTGCTCATTTGCTAAAAGGGACATGCTGATAGGAGAGAGTAGCAGTGGCATTGTAGGCGCACAGGCGCCGCCCCCCTAACACCGCCGCTGCCCTCCCTATCCATGCACCCGGCCCCCAGGAGCATGAATTGCTATGGTGGGGATTGGGTGGGGGAAATGTTTTTTGAAGCACCTGGTTAGAGCCAGAGGCTATAATAGGCTTCAAAATAGGATGGGGTCGGGGCACAGAGCATTGCGTCCGGAGCCCACCCGGGTGTGAATATTCACTGTTGTAACACTGATCCTACTCCCGACCAGGAAGTGGGTCTGATACCCGACACCCAATTGGCTGAAAGGACAGGCTAGGAGGTGGGGAGGAGACACATAGCGGAAACCGCCGTGATCTCAGAAGAGAAAAGGACACAGGAGACGCTTCCAGATGCCCGCTGCAGCCTGATCCCTGCTTGATGTGCCCACGATCCTCGCCGCTGTGTGCCCGCCGATTCTCGCCACTGTGTGGCTGCCGATCCCCGCTACTGTGTGCCTGCTGATCACTGCCGCTGTGTGACCGCCCACCACCGATGGGGTAAGTGCCGGTGGACCGGCAGACAGCGGGGGGGGGGGGGGGGCGGTTGGGGGGGGTTTTGAGATGCCGTGGGGGGGGGGGTTTGCCGCCCCCCCCAAACAAAAAACCACCAGCCGCCACTGGAGAGTAGACTTGTGCACGACGGACAATTTTCTTTAGTTCCATTTTCATTTGTAAAATACATAATTTCCTTCTGTTATATTCGTTATGTTACATTAATTCGTTTTCAGATAATTTGTTATTTCTGTATAGATATTCGTTCTAACTAATCAATTTGTTTTATTGTTTGTTTCATTTTTGTATAATTATTTATTTATTTATGTATATATATTTGTGATTACGATTCGTGGTTCGGAAAGTCATTTGTTTATCAAATCCATTAACACACACAATGACAATTTCTCAGTTCTCAGGAATGCACTTTGCCAGTAATCCAACCTCCAGCACAAAATAAATCAGCTGATTAGACTGTAAGATTTACTCTGAGTTGACCTTTTGTTTCATTAGAACAGGGTTCCGTGGAACCCTAGGGTTCCTCCAGAGGTTGCTAGAGGTTCCTTGAGCAATGGTCAATTTCTACCTCTCAGATAAATTCCCAATGACACCATTGATCTTTTTAGCAATCTGTAAGGGGGTAATTCTTCCCAATGACCACAAGTGTAAGGAGCATTCTTCCCATTGGCCATCACACTAATGTATCATGAGTTGTAGATTTTTAATTTTTAGCAGGGGTTCATCGAGGGGTTCATCTGAGAATTATTTCAAGGGTTCCTCGGTGTTGAAAAGCTTGAGAAAGGCTGCATTAGACTTTTAACGAATTGACGAATCATGTCAAATTCCTTTGTTTTAATTTCTGTCGTATTAGTTGAAATTTGTTATTTTTTTCTTCGTACATTCGGATCCATCCAAATGTCCGAAAGATGCAAAAATTCGGCTGAATTTCGATTTGTTATGAAACTAATTGCACGTGTCTAGGAGAGAGCAGAGAGGAGAAAGGAGCTCATTCGTCTGCTGCTTCTCCTTCACTGTCCAGTCACGGGCTGGGGGAGGGACGAGACCAGTATATATTTCTTAACTGCAGCAGAGAAAAATCAGGTCTCCTCTCCTGGGGTGGGTGATGGTGTGTGGCAGAATTGTGTAAACCTCAGGACTAGGTGGACAGACAAACAAATCCTTTGGCGTGTTAAAAAGCTCATGCATATGTATTTTTTCTGTGAATTTTGTTGTTTGCCTGGAGTTTGATGTAATCAGTCATGTGTAAAGTAGGGTCAGTGGGATTGATTTACTAAAGGCAAATAGACTGCACTTTTCAAAGTGCAGTTGCTCCAGAGTTTAGTAAATGAGGTAAAGCATCACTTTGCAAAGAATACCCAATCACGTGCAAGGAAAATTTAAACAGCATTTTTGCTTGCACATGATTGGATGATGGAAGTCAGCAGACTCATTCACTAAGATCTGGAGAATGCAACTGCACTTTGCCAACCCCACGGTGTTGTTGGAATGACTATGACCCATAAAATTGCATTTAATTTTTTAATATACACTGCTATTGCTGGGATGGACAAATGACTGGGGACACAATTGCTAAAATACTTACCTTTCCTAAGGGAAAATGCTGCCAAAGGGTCCCTTCAGTACATGTCACATGTATGAAAGCCTAGGAACTTGGTTGCATGATCTCTGCTGATAGAGAAGATCAGCCAATCTGTCTATAATCTGCTCCTTTAACAAATATTATATGACCAAGTGGCTATGTAGTCATGGCATGTAGGTAGCACTGAAGGGAGCATGGAACAGTGTTTCCACCAGGGAAGCATGGTTGTCTGAAAATGTGGAAGTAGAATCAATGATGTGGCAGGGTTTGTTTATGTCTCTTGGCTGAAGACTGTTGTCACTCTTTACTAGCTCAGAAAATGATGACAAATGGAATAGCTTCAAGGGTCCAAAAATGTCTTCTTGGGAGTGAATTCACATCAAAACGATACAGACCATTGGTGGAATGGAGAAGTGAGAGGGGTCTGTGGAGAATGAAGGAGGTGGCAGTAGCCTGCAGAGGAAGGAATGATGAAGTGAGGTCAATGAATTTTGACATCAGAGTGGTCAATAGAAATATGAATAAAACTTTGCGCACCATGCGGGAGACATGTGCATTGCTCGTGAATATTTGCAGCCGACTCAGGGGGGTGGAGCTCTGGCTGGGGAGGACTCTGGGCTGAGCGGTGCTGAATGGGGAAGGACAGGAGGACCCGGAGGAGCCGTTGACCAGCCAAACACACAAGCCGGGAATTTGAGACAGAGCACCCAGTGCAGTGGTGGCTCTGATACTCACCCCGTCCTCCAGCCACCCAGGCTATTCCTACCCACCTCCAGCTCTTTAATTTGGCAAATTAGGTGGCCGCGAGGCCTCTGTGAGTGCGAGGCCTTAGACGACTGCCTAAGTTGTTGAATTAAAGAGCCCCCTCTGAGAAGAAGTGTTGGTAGGGAGGTAGAAAAATCAGTGTTGAAGTGGTGGCATTCAGAAGGTCAGCCATTCTTAACTAGGGTTCCACTGACCCCTAGGGTTCCTCCTGAGGTTTCTATGGATTTCTAGAGCTGTAGGGGACTAACCTCCCATTTGATGATGCCTATATAGTTCCTGGATCAATGTCACTTGGCAGAGCCAGCAGCATGGCATCAGTGATCTTTTTTGCTGTCTGTAAATGTGGCAATCTGACCACTACTGAAAGGGGACATTCTTCTCACTACAAATGTAAGTGGCATTCTTTCCACTGACCCCCGATTAATTTGTTTTAGCTGGGGTTCCCTGAGACTTGAGTATTATTTCAAGGGTTCCCCTGGGGTTATGGGGTTAAGGAAGTATGAAGTAGGTGAATTAGTATAAGTGGCAGCAGTAAGGAGGAATGAATAAAGTGGAAATGGAAGAAAGAAAAGAGAATTAATAGTGGACAATAAGAGAGATTGGTTGGAGAGAAATGAATGAGGTGGAAGTGGTCAGTAGAGGAAGGAATGGTGAAGTGAGGGAGGTCAAAGAGGCAAATGAATGCTGTAGTGGGAGTAGTTAAGTCGCTGATACTTGGGTATTATTTTAAGGGTTCCTCTGGGGTTATGGGAGTATGAAGTAGGTGAATTAGTATAAGCGGGAGCAGTAAGGAGGAAGGAATAAAGTGGAAATGGAAGAAATAAAAGTCAAAGAGGCAAATGAATGCTGTAGTGGGAGTGGTCAAGTCGCTGATACTTGGGTATTATTTTAAGGGTTCCTCTGGGGTTAGATGGTTAAGGAAGGATGCAGAAGATAAATTAGTATAAGTGGGAGGAGTCAGGAGGAATTAATAAAGTTGGAGAGGCAGAAAAAAAAAACAAATTAAGAGTGGTCAATAGGGAAGATGAATTCTAAAATAGGAGTGGTCAGTGAGGAATGAATGAGATAACAGTGGTCAGTAGAGGAAGGAAAGATGAGGTCAAAGAGGTGAATGAATGCTACAGTGGGAGTGGTCAATAGAGAATTAAATAGCAGAAGTAAGGGAAAGGTAAAAAATGACTGCTGACTGGAGTGTGGTGATTAGCATAATTGGGAGGAGTCAGAGGGAATTAATAAATTGGGTACAAAGTGACAGTGGCCACTAAGGAGAATGGATGCGGAAGTGGGAGTGGCCAGTGAAGGTATGAATATTGGCAAGAGAAGGGCCAATGAGATGAATGAATGCTGAAGTTGAAATGGTTAGTTGAGGAATGAATAGTTAAAGTGGAAGGCAGAAAGGAATGAATGCTGATGGGGAAGCACTCAGTGCCAAAATAAGTAGTGAAGCAGAGGTAGTCAGTGAAGGAATGAATGGAAAAAGAAGGCTCACTGAAGGAATGAATAATGGAACTGAAAGTGGTCCATAGGGGAATAAAAAAGTGGGAGCGGTCAATGGCGGAATGGATATCAACTGGGAGTGGTCAATGGGGAAAGAATAACAGAAGTGGGAGTGGTCAGAGTAGAATGTAAAGTGCAACTAAAGGCAAAACTTTATTTTAAAGTTCTGGATAGAGTGGAGATGGATTAGAACCCCTGTCAGTTTTTATTGCTGTCGGTGCCCTCATTAGGGAGATTCAGTCCTGTTTACCATAATCATTGGAAGCAAAAGTAATCCCCAAATTTAGGATTGGCCTCATCCAAATCATCCAATGGGGACACTAGTCCTGGAGAGCAGGGTATTCCCTTAATTTGCAGGGATTGCCCCTCACTCCCTGTTTGGGCTATGGGACAGGAAGTGGAAAAGGTGAGAGAGGAAATGAATACTGAAGTAGGATAGAATCAGAAAAAATACGAATAACAGGTAAAGTGGACATGGTCAATGCAGAACTGGAAGCGGACTTGAACGTGGTTTATGGATTCGGGGCTAGGAGAAGCGAGGTCAAGAATGAACTATGGTAGTTGTAAAAGTTGTTGGGGGTAGATATTTGGAATCTGAGAAGTTGGTGAGGTATAACCAGAACTTATCAGAGTAATCCTCTCATTGTTTCAATGCCCACTAACTGTTTACTGTGCTACAGACATCAGAAGAAGTATGCAGTTTTGCAGAATGATGTAGACCCCGTTCTTTGGCTTGTCTCTATCAGCCAGCTGATGCCAGCCATCATATGAGTGATCCTGATCACACAACGGCTCCCACAGGGGACCATGGGATATAGATGAGGCCTGTGTCCCTGTCCCCCTCATTTACTTCTTCCAACATCATTAATCAACTTCCCAATGAAACGAGCCCCAGAGACAATGGCAATCTCCCCTCTGTTTTAAGTCGGCTTTAATTACAATCCCACCAGGAGGGCGTCCCGTGCACACGCTCTCCCCAACAGCTCTATTGTCCTGCCGGACAGTGGACAGTGCGGGCCCCCAGGCTCTGGGGCCATGACCTGATCCCTACCACAAAGCCGGCTTGACCCCTCTCTACGTCCACTTGACTTAACAAAGACATGTGGCATTTTCATCTTCAAAATTATCAAACAGAGAAAGAAGTATTGGACATGTATTCCATGTAAGTCCTCCAGAGAAGGAAAGCTATTGATTGAAACTGTCAAAATGTATTGACTTTAATTCTCCAACGACTGATTATTTTTACCAAAAAAAACTTTACTTTCTTTACATATAATCAATATTGGTCCTGAGTGTGGCTTTCTAACTTTTACAACAGGCATCCATCAGTGTTTACAGAAAAAAATGTGTATTTTTAATGGGTAAGTATTCCAAAATTATGATAGCGTGAGTATTGTGCGGACGATTGTTTACACTGCGAATCCCATAGTGTTTGATATGTTGTGACCTTAGGTCACCTCTGAGGACTTCTACAGCACCCTCTAGTGGCTGAGTTCACATATACTGTATATATATATATATACACACAGTATCTCACAAAAGTAAGTACACCCCTCACATTTGTGTAAATATTTTATTCTATCTTTTCATGTGACAACACTGAAGAAATGACACTTTGCTACAATGTAAAGTAGTGAGTGTACAGCTTGTATAACAGTGTAAATTTGCTGTCACTATATCTGGTCTCCCACAGTACACAGAACATGGAAATGCAATTATTTTAGTAAATATGAACTGCTAAATACCCTTTCTCATCAGCAGTATATGGTTTTGACAAAGCACTCTTGGAAGTGTGAAACGCGCCAACCTTGCCCCCCCCCCCCCACTTGTATCCCCCACTTTCCATTTTCTGCTCATATTTTCAATAAAAGAATCTGCCTTTTATCGGTGAGTGCGCTGCCATTCCGGATTTTTATTCTCACAATCTCTCTGGCAGTGACAGGGCCTTCACCTCACCGCATTCAGCAGGATACACATTTGGGAGCAGCTGAACCCATACACTCACCTGGAGCTGTGGTTTGTTATCCTTATATAGCAGTCTTGTGACTTCTATCAGTGTCTTGTTAAAGCTTGCAGGAGGAGTTTTCATTCTCCCCTGATTATCCAATGAGGCTGCAGGACCCCTGACCCTTTGTCTAGACAGTGCTGATTGGCCCTGTGCTGATCACATGCACTCTCCCAAGAAAAAAGAAAACTCTCTAGCAATACACACCAAACTGAGCATGTGCAGAGTGTCCCCAAGGCTCTGTTCTATCAGAAGATGGTTTGGGGACTATGGAAGAAGGGGAGGGTCAGAGAAGACAGGAACAAACAGCCTTTTTACACAATGCAGAGTATTAATCCCTTAGGTTCCACAGTGAGTATAACAAGCATGCTTTACTGCATGTACAGACAGATTTTTTAGTTGTGGGTTTAGTAACACTTTAAGCAGGGCATATATTATGCAATTTTCTTTCCTTCAACTATGGGCTGAAAGAAGGAAAATTGCTCAGTTCCCAGATCAACGCATTCACTGTAGTAGTTGGTGCTGGGTCCTCTGCCAAGTGACTTCTCCTCTGCACAGTGAACACAGGGGGTTGCTCACACAGTACTGCCGCCATTCACACCACCTTGTACTTTGATCAAAGAATAAATGGCTTTCTCTAATTGGATAAGGTGGAGATTGTGACATCGTCACCCCTCTTCCACCTCTCCACCTGGTCCAAGGCACTGTAATTTATAACTAATAGTTTATCTCTAGGGGAAGCCATTTCTTTCTTACCTGATCCTCAATTCCCGCATTTTCCTCTGAGCTGCTAGACTCATCCCTGCAGCCTTTTCTCTCCTGCATTGTGGGGGTCTAAGGCAAACCATGCTCTGAAAAGTGGTCTGCAATGGATAGCTTTTCAGAGTGTGGCTAAGCAGCCTCCCTCAGGCAATCAAGAAGCGATCCTGAAGATCCCCGAATGCCTGTTTTTTTTGGGTTTTTTCCAAGCAGAAATTTACAATACGGCTAACGCACTGCAAACACGAGACAAGCTTTTGGCTCGTTTTTGTGGTGTAGCCCCATTAACTTGAATGGCTGAGTCAGACAGATGGTGCCGCTTGTCAACTTGGCATGCCGCATTAAAATGTATGCTGCCATGATGCAAAACATCACGGTCGTACAGCCTCCCCTTGCTGTATTATACACTTTATGGGGGGGTGGTAAGGGAAGGCAGTAAAACCGCAGCTCAGCTGTATTTTTTTACCACCCTCTGCCTGCCTGTGTAAAAAAAGGCCTAAGGTCTTATGATGTCATAATAGCCCTGCACTGGACGTGGGGCATAGAGGGAAGGTCCACTGCTGGAGCATGAGGGAACTCATTGGGGGCTCAACGCCACTGCAAGGGAGGACTTGTAGTCTTCCCAGAGATGGGCTTTAAAGTTTTTTTTAACTCATTTCGGCGGTCATGCCATCTTTTTCTTTCTGGTATACAAAGCTGACAGGGGTTTAGCCTTCCCCTGCTCTACTAAAAGTATTTTTTATTTTCCTTGGTGTTGCTGTTGCATTAAAGTAAGTAAAGGAAAATGGAGTACCGAGGAGCAGTAAAACCCTGACAGAGGTTCTAACCCAAGCTTTTTCACCTGGGGTGCCGCAAAGAGTCCTCAGGGTTGCTGCGGCCACATCCCGGTCTGAGCACTACTTGTGTTAACTCCCGTGCAGTGCGACTCTGCAAGGAGAGAGAGAGTTGGAGACAGTCCCAAAATGACGAGGAGCCATGAGGTAAAAGGAAATGAATGAAATTACGTTGTCGTTGTGGTTCCTTTTATTTTTTATGAAAATCATCTCGTCCCCTTCCGATTTGGGGACAGTCGAAACATATGGTCTTTCTTTTTCTACCGTACTGGCGGCTTTACTCAATTTTTTTTGAAATTTCGGGTAGAGACCCTTCTGATGTTCAGGAGGGAACGTCAC
>BLSH010150439.1:184677-210069 GCA_018402905.1 Glandirana rugosa | reverse complement strand
GCTCCAGGCGCCATAGAGACCGCGCCGCCCAGGCTCCCCACAGTCACCGGGAGCACTAGGGCAATTAAAAAGGAAGCAAAAGGGATAGAAGGAAATAAGCACCAGGAACAAATAAACAAAAAACGACTGCCATGGAGCGTTGCCGCCCTGCCAAGCGCTTCCTTGGGGCATCCACAGGCTGTCCCCACCACTGGACTTTCACAAGCCTGAAGCCACTCACCCGCCCATGGCTGGGTCCTGGGCTGCACCGCAACTGAGGGATGCCCGCTCTCTTGTTGGACGCCGCCTGATCCGTAAGTGACCACATAACACACTGATCCAGGAGGAGGACAAAAAAGGAACACGGGAGCTAGCCGGGAGCTCACATTTATGGGATTAGGGGTCCTATAGCATTGGAGAGGAGGCGGGGTTAACCTACACGTAGGCTGCCATGGAGTCTGTCAGGAAAAATACATTTGAAAAAGTCTGGCATCCCTGGGTTGAACATTACTCACCTCCCAACTTTGATGCTTCCTTAGCCTTGGTAATACATTTATTCCATTACCACTTTCGGGCTTGGCTGGAGCCTTGGGACACACACTTCCCCCGACTCTCATTCTATCACTTCTCACTTAGGCTGCATTCACACCTGAGCGTAGCATTTTCAGGCAGAAATACACGCATTTTCTACCGCAATTTTGCCGTGATTTTTTACCGCGATTTTGTACAGGTCAAAAGGTCATGTAAAAAGTAGAAAACAGCCTAAATCAAGGTACAAAAATACTTCCAGAACTTGTTTGAGCTTCAGGCTTTTCATGCTTTTGGCTTCAGGTGTTTTTGAGTGGAGATGTGATCGATAGAGAATCATTGATTTTTTTCCCCTCCAGCGTTTTGTAGCTTCAGGCTTCAAGCTACAAAATGCTCAGGTGTGAATGGGGCCTTAACCACTTCAGCCCCGGAAGGATTTCCCACTTTAGGACCAGAGGACTTTTTGCGATTCGGCACTGGGTCGCATTAACTGACAATTGCGCAGTCGTGCAATGTTTTACCCAAACAAAATTTGTGTCCTTTTTTTCCCCACTAATAGAGCTGTCTTTTTGTGGTATTTGATCCCCTTTGCGTAATTTCTGATCGCCGCTATAAACAAAAGAAGAGCGACAATTTTTTAAGAAAAAAAACGAATTTCTTACTTTTTGCTAACATACAAATCCAACAAAAAATACAAAAAAACATTTTTTTCCATCGGTTTTGGCCGATTTATATTCTTCCTCATATTTTTCATTAAAAAAATCGCATTCGACATTTATTGATTGGTTTGCGCAAAAGTTGCCGCATTTACGGACGATGAGAATTCATTTCTGTGGTTTTTATTTTTTTAAATTTTTTACTAGTAATGGTGGCGATCTGCGATTTTTAGTGGTACTGCGATATTGCAGCGGACATGTCGGACCATTTTGACACTTTTTTGGGACCATAGGCATTTATACAGCAATCAGTGCTATAAAAATGCACTGATTACTGTGTAAATGCCATTAGCAGTGAAGGGGTTAACCTGGAGGGGGCACTCTAAGGGTTAGCTGTGTTCCCTGGGCGTGTTCTAACTGTGTTCCCTGGGATGCCCTGGCTGGGGAAAGGGGATGATCACGGCTTCCATATAGAGGAAGCCTGTGATCATCGCCCTTCCCCCTTCAACAGAACGGAGATCCCTGTTTACATACACGGACCTCCATTCTTTCACTGCGGGGGGGCCATCGCGGGTAGCCGGCGGCGATCAAGTCCGCCGCACCCGCTCCCCGGCCCCCCCGGACACAGTGAGCGCGCGAGCGCGTCTCTGGTGGCACGCGCGCGCTCACAGCACTAGTTATCGCAGCCGCCGTCGTATGACAGCGGTTTGTGATAACGAGCCACTCTGTCGCCGTCAGACTGGGTTCACTTCCTATACATTCCCATGCAAAGTAGATGCATAATGGGCTACTATGCATCGCATAGTAGCCCATTATGTGCCATTTACCTGCAAACGAAGCCTGCAACATCCAGCAATGTCCCCTGTGCTGGCAGCGTCCATCTTCTGCCCCTCTTCCTTCCGGGGCCGCGATCTCCAGCTCTGTGACTGGCCGATGTCGCGGGACATCACTCCGGCGCATGCGCATGGGAGCTGCCAGCCATGGCACGATCTCAGTGAAGAAACAGCCGCACATGTGCCGTAATGACGTCAGCACATCGAGAACACTGCATATCTCCTGAACTGTACAGGTTTGGGAGATATGCAGGGCACCTACAGGTAAGCCTTATTATAGGCTTACCTGTAGGTGAAAGTGGTTGTCATGAGTTGACAACCACTTTAAGTCCCCATTGCTATTTATCTTTTTCCCCATACAATTTTATCATTTTTCTTTACCGTCCTCCTTACTTTATTAGTAATATCTACTTTTATATCTATTGCATTTCACCTTAAATCTTCATTACATAATTAATTACTACATTTACCATATTAACCTATTCTTCCCCACATATAACCTGTTGTAAACCTTTCTTATATTTCCCATCAGTAGCTATATTCTGGCTTAATTGTATTATTGTCATGAACTCTTATGCACTTTATTACTTTAACTAAAAATGACTCTGTATTACTGTAATATTATAATTATATTGTTGTATCTATATTTTTTATTTATTTTATTTTTTCAGTGTAACCTATGATATTGTCTATATATTATTATTTTACAAATTTAACAAGAAAAATAAAAAATAAAAAGTAAAATAAATAAGAAAAAAAAATTGAAAGCGCCCCGTCCCGCCGAGCTCACGCACAGAAACAAATGCAACGTAAGTCACGCCCACATATGAAAATGTTGTTCAAACCACACATGTGAGGTATCGCCACGATTGTTAGAGCGAGAGAAATAATTCTAGCACTAGGCCTCCTCTGTAACTCAAAACTGGTAACCTGTAGAAAATTTTAAACGTCGCCGATGGAGATTTTTAAGTGCCAAAGTTTGTCGCCATTCCACGAGCGGACGCAATTTTGAAGCATGACATGTTGGCTATCAATTTACTCTGCGTAACATTATCTTTCACAATATGGAAAAAATTGGGCTAACTTTACTGTTGATGCAATATATATGTAATCCCGCGCTCATTTAAAATAATTATAAGAAGGTAAGAAACTAAAATTATGTAAAAGTCTATTATCATAAGGCAGCACGCATAAACAACTAATCTGGGTTGTCAAAGAGTCTTTGGAATAGAAATGCAGCGCCTAAAAACTGGAGATATAGTCACACAAATGAAAAAATGACATCCACTTGTTCATACAGATGAAAAAATCCTCTTGTTAGAAGTGTATCAATTATTTAAAGGATGGACAAACCACTGAAATCCCTGATTCTAGGTAATAGGTGTATGCTTACCAGATCTCGGTGGTAAAAGGGCAATGGATCAAATCCGGGTCAGGAACTTTCCTCTCTTGTGGACACCCCGGGTTAAAGGGGGGGGGGGAAGATATCCAATCCAGATGGGAAGTTTTTTCTTCCACTGTAGCTCCACTTCTAAGGGTTCCTTAGCCCCACACTTTGTTGTATCCTAGTGGAAATCCTGGTGAGGCACCTCACTCCTCCAACGCCAGGGGGAGGGGGAGGGAGCAGAAAAGGGGAAGAGTGTGACTCTAATTCCTGCGTCCCGGTCCCAGAGATTCATCCAGTAGAAACTCCGCACATGTAAACAGAAGAAAATGCCGCAATCGTGTGATACCGTTTAACAGAAAATTTATTGCGAATCAAGGATTAAAAATACTCACGTTGCATGAATGGTATATAGAGCTCTGTATAGAAATAACAGGAGGGATAGGGAACCCAACGCGTTTCGGCTGCGATTTCAGTGGTTTGTCCATCCTTTAAATAATTGATACACTTCTAACAAGAGGATTTTTTCATCTGTATGAACAAGTAGATGTCATTTTTTCATTTGTGTGACTATATCTCCAGTTTTTAGGCGCTGCATTTCTAACTTAGTTGTCTTATTTTTTAACTCAAAAAAGGGAATTTTATCCAAAAAAATTGCGCTTGTAAGACTGCTGCGCAAATACAGTGTGGCATAAAGTATTGCAATGACCGCTATTTTATTCTTTAGGATGTTAGAAAAAAATATATAATGTTTGGGGGTTCTAAGTAATTTTATAGCAAAAAAAAACAGATTTTAACTTGTAAACACCGAATCTCAAAAGGAGGCTCGGTCTTTAAGTGGTTCAATTTGGTGTTATCGCTCTCACTCTCTCATACTGGAAGCTCAACATGGCACCTCATGGCAAAGAACTCTCTGAGAATCTGAAAAAAGAATTGTTGCTCTTCATATAGCCTAGGCTATAAGAAGATTGCCAAGACCCTGAAAATGAGCTGCCAAGACCATACATCGGTTTAACACGACAGGTTCCACTCAGAACAGGCCTCGCCATGGTCGACCAAAGAAGTTGAGTGCACGCGCTCAGCATCATATCCAGAGGTTGTCTTTGGATATGATGCTGAGCGCGTGCACTCAACTTTTTTGTATGAGTGCTGCCAGCATTGCTGCAGAGGTTGAGGGGGTGGGGGGTCAGCATGTCAGTGCTCAGACCATACACTGCACACTGCATCAAATTGGTCTGCATGGCTGTCGTCCCAGAAGGAAGCCTCTTCTCAAGATGATGCACAAGAAAGCCTGCAAACAGTTTGCTGAAGACAAGCAGACTAAGGACATGGATTACTGGAACCATGTCCTATGGTCTGATGAAACCAAGATAAACTTATTTGGTTCAGATGAGGTCAAGCGTGTGTGGCGGCAACCAGGTGAGGCGTACAAAGACAAGTGTGCCTTGTCTACAGTCAAGCATGGTGGTGGGAGTGTCATGGTCTGGGGCTGCCTGAGTGCTGCCGGCACTGGGGAGCTACAGTTCATTGAGGGAACCATGAATGCCAACATGTATTGTGACATAATGAAGCAGAGCATGATCCCTTCTAGGCTTGTGCAATTCGTTTAATTCCGAATTTAGTTTTTACCGAATTTTGCAAAATTCGGCAATTCGGACGAATCCCGGAATTCCACATTTTTCAGAATTTTTGTTTTTCCGAATCACGGTAATTCGGCAATTGCGGTAATTCGGAAATTTGAGGTAATTCGGCAACTACGGTAATTGCGGTAATTTGGCAATTGCGGTAATTCGGAAATTCACGGTAATTCAGCAATTGCGGTAATTGCAGAAATTAGGCAATCGGAACAGCCGAAAATCCGAAATTCGGAAATCCAAAAATAACAAAGAACATTTGAGATAATAACTAACTAATACATAACTATTAAACTATAGGTATTGGAATTTCCTTAAAAATATTGCTGTTAGTGATAAATTTCATAATTAAGTTCGCTAACAGCCAAATTTTCAAGGAAATTCCAATACCTATAATTTAATAGTCATTTATTATTATTTCAAATGTTCTTTCTTATTTATGAATTTCTGAAATTCGGAAATAAGAAAGAACATTTGAAATAATAATAATAATAAATAACTATTAAATTATAGGTATTGGAATTTCCTTACAAATTAGGCTGTTAGTGAACTTAAATATGAAATTTATCACTAACAGCCATATTTTCAAGGAAATTCCAATACCTATAATTTAGTAGTTATTTATTATGATTTTAAATGTTTTTTCTTATTTCCGAATTTCGGCTCTCTAGGCCGGGTTTCTTCTCCAGAAGGCCCTAATTAACTCTCTGGCATGCAGGCTATTTTCTGGCTTGCAAGAGCTCTCTTCAGGCCCATAGCCCTTCCACTTCACCAGGAACTGAACAATGCCCCCTCTTTTCCTGCAGTCGAGAATGGTTTCCACCTCAAACTCCTCTCCGTCCACCAAGACCGGTTCTGGTGGGGCTGTACTGCGCCCAGGGAAGAGATCTTTGACCACTGGCTTAAGCAGATTCACATGGAAAACTGGCTGAATGTGAAGTGAAGAGGGCAGATCCAGCTTGTAAGCCACCCTGTTGATTTTCCTCTTAACCGGAAAGGGCCCGATGTACTTTGGCCCTAGTTTTTTGGAGGGGCGGGATAGTCGCAGATTTCTCGTGGACAACCAGATCCATTGACCAGATTGGAGTTCTATTTTATCCTCATCTCCCTTTATCAAAATTTCTCTTGTTAGCAGCCTGAGTGTGAGAGTCTCCTGAAGAAGCTTGTTTTTTTCCAGGAACTGAGTGATTTCCAGGACAGCAGATATGGTAATCTCCGTTAACAGATCGGGTAGGAAGGTAGGATGGTAGCCGAGGTTCGCCCAGAATAGGGATTGTTTGGTGGCAGAATGAGTTATTGTAGGCGAACTCGGCTACCGGCAGCAGGGAGATCCAGTCATCCTGGGAGTACGAGGAGTAGCACCGGAGGCACTGCTTGAGGGTCTGACTTGTCCTCTCCATTTGGCCGTTTGACTGTGGGTGTTATGCTGAGGAGAAGGCCAGGTCAATTCCCAGAGAGGAGCATAGGGATCTCCAAAAACGGGATGTAAACTGCACCCCCCGGTCTGACACTATGTTGATGGTTATTCCGTGTAGACGGACCACCTCTTTTATGAAAGTCTCTGCAGTTTCAGCTGCCGAGGGGGTGCCCTTCAAGGGTACGCAATGGGCCATTTTTGTGAGGCGATCTACCACCACAAGAATGGTGTTGAAGCCTGCAGATGGTGGCAGCTCGACTATAAAGTCCATTGAGATCTGGGACCAGGATCGTTCTGGAATGGCCAGTGGATTAAGTAGATCCCATGCTTTGGACCTTTCCGTTTTGTTCTTGGCACAGACAGGATAAGCACTCACATAGTCCCTGCAGTCTTCATTTAAGGAGGCCACCAAAACAAACGGGAAAGCAGCTCTGCCATTTTGCGACCACCAAAGCGCCCCGCCAATTTGAGATTGTGGCAAAGTTCAAGTGCTGTTAAGCATAGCTCCTGAGGAACGTAGAGTCGGTTATCAAAACACCACAGCCCATTTTTTAATGTGAGTCCGGAATCTGGCGGCACAGTAAGGCCAGCTAAGGATCACCTGATCCGAGTAAGAAGGTCTTCTTGGGTTAACAAGACACTGTGAGCAGGCAGGATTGTGTCTGGGGGTGAGAGGTCTCCCGAGTTGTGGAACATCCTGGATAAGGCATCTGGCTTTACAGTCTTGGCCCCGTGCCTGTAGGTTATGTGCAGCTGGAAGCGTGAGAAAAATAGTGCCCACCTTGCCTGCCGAGGTTTGAGTTTCTTGGCAGTCCGCAGATACTCTAGGTTGTGATGTATAGGATGTGAGGCTCCCTCCAGGAGGTACCGCCATTCCCCCAGAGCAGACTTGATCGCCAGCAGTTCCCTGTCACCGACATCATAGTTCTTCTCTGGTGGTGAGAGTTTCCGGGAGAAGAAGGCGATGAGATGGAGTGAGGCCTTTGGACCTCGTCTCTGCGAGAGGACTGCTCCTACTGCCATCTCTGAAGCATCCACTTCTAGGGTATAGGGCAAGGCAGGGTCAGGATGTTTGAGAAGGGGAGCAGAGGTGAACAGTTCTTTAAGGCTTGAGAAGGCCTTTTGGGCCTCAGGAGTCCAGTGGAAGCGTGAGCCCTGTTTGGTAAGCTGGGTTATATGTGTAATGACTGCCGAGAACCCCTTGATGAATTTTCTGTAAAAGTTTTCAAATCCGATAAAACGTTGGACTCCCTTCTTGTCGACTGGTGTTGGCCAGTCTAGGATGGCCGAGACCTTCTGTGGGTCTATAGTTATTCCAGAGGTAGAGATGTTAAATCCCAGGAAGGAAATGCTTGCGCACTCAAAGGCGCATTTTTCCGCTTTGGCATATAGGCCATGCTGCCGGAGACGGGTAAGCACACATTTAACGTGCCGGCGGTGTGCTTCCAGGGAGGGGGAGAAAATTAGGATGTGGTCTAAATAGACAACTATGAACTGGTCCAGGTAGTCTCAAAAGACGTCGCTCACCAGGTTCTGGAATGTAGCGGGGGCATTGCAAAGTCCATAAGGCATTATGAGATACTCGTAGTGGCCGAACCGAGTTCGGAAAGCCGTCTTCCACTCATCCCCTTCACGGATAAGGTTATACGCCCCACGGAGATCCAGCTTTGTGAACACAGTCGCTGCTCCGAGCCTCTGAAAAAGCTTGGGGACCAAGGGCAGGGGGTACCGGTTCTTGACGGTGATCCTATTGAGATCCCAGTAGTCAATGCAGGGCCTGAGGGAATGGTCCTTCTTCTCGACTTAGAAGATCCCTGCTCCTGCTGGTGAGGTGGAGGGTCTGATGAACCCTTTCTTCAGGTTTTCGTTGAGGTATGCCTTGAGGGCTACCAACTCCACCTCGGACAGAGGAAAAATCCGGCTGAACAGAACCTCAGCCCCTGGTAGGAGATGAATCGGACAGTCATAGGGTCTGTGCGGTGGGAGGACGTCAGTCCCCTTCTTACTAAACATGTCCAGGAAATCGTGATAGGGTGCTGGGACGTCCAGGCGGGAGTCCTGGTCATTGTCAGTGTCCAGACAAAGCACAGACGGGGGAACTTCCCGGGGCTGCGGCAGGCAGTGGTGGAGACAATAGGAAGAACTGAAGCGCACTTCCCCAGTTGCCCAGTTGATGTGGGGGTTGTGTGTCCGGAGCCACGGGAGACCTAGGATGACCTGAAACAGGGGGGACGTGATGGCATCCGGTATCAGAAATTCCAGGTGCCCCCCCATCGTCTTAGTAGGCACAGGGGTGGTTTCCTGAGTGAAGGTGCCGGATTTTATGGTTGACCCATTGGCAAGCCAGACAACCATAGGATGGTCCTTAGGTCGGAGTGGTATCTGGTGGTGCGCTGCAAAGGTGGTATTGACAAAGCAGCTACACGCACCTGAATCAAGGATAGCCTGTACTGGGATATTCCCTCCGGCAAGCTGCAGAAAACTAGAAAGGACAAGATGAGCTTTGTCACTTGGCAAGTACATCAGTCTCTCAGAGGTAGCAGTAGTGCACTTACAGGCCTTGGCAGGGCAGTGCCTCACCAGGTGCCCGGGCCCTCCACAATACAGGCAAGGGTTGTGTGTCATATGTCTTTGACGTTCTTCAGGGTTAGTGACGGGCGGAGAAGCCCAATTTGCATGGGCTCCGAGACGTCTTGTGGAGCGGAGGAGGAGGAGGTAGCTGGGCTGGGACCAGGATAGCTGGGTACCCTGGGCATCATCCAGGTGAGGCGCGCGGGCCCTGTGGATCTCTCAGCTCTGTGTTCCTACAGGCGACGATCTATCTGGATGGCTAGATTGATCAGGGTGTCGAGTGTGTGTGGCACCCCGACGAGGGCCAGCTAGTCTTTGAGCGGCTCTGAGAGACCCAGCTGAATTGGCAGCAAAGGGCCGCATAATTCCAGACATTGTCTACGCTCCAGCGCTGGAACTCAGAGACGTATTCCTCTACCGTGTAGCGGGCTTGCTGTAGGGCATGAAGGGCTGCTTCCGCTGTGGCCACAAGGTAGGGATCCTCATATAGCTGGGCCATTGTTTGGAAAAACCGATCCAGGCTGGTGGTCTCTGGGCCTTCTGTTCCAGAAGGCGGTGAGCCCAAGCTTGTGGCTCCTCTAGGAGAAGGGAGATTACCAATCCCACTTAAGTTGCTTCCAGAGAGAAAGTCTGCGGCTGGAGGGCGAAGTATAATTTACAGGAATTACGGAATGCCCTGAACTTTCTGCGGTCCCCCGAAAACCACTCTGGCATGGGCACCTTGGGCTCAGTTGGCAAAGTCACAATGGTGCGTAGGGCGGACTGGCCAGGACTGGCTGGAGCTGACATGGAGAGCTCCTGAACTCATCCATAGGAGAGGTCCCCTGCGCAGACTCGGACATGGCTGTCCGTTACTGTCACATACCTGGTGGACAAGTCTGACTTATTCAGGGGACAACCTCTCTTACGGCCCTGGTTCCAGAACCCCTGGTAGTGTAGACAGGGAGTTCTGAAGCACAGGGGGGCACTAGGGCTGGACTTAATCACTGGTAGTAGGTGAGGGTTCACTGAAGCTCGTGCAGGCAGAAGAATGGTGGTAAGGTCCAGGTCGATAACAGGCTGGCGGTGCGGTACTGTTAGGAAAGGACAGCAGTTCCAGTGTTTTCCGCGGTGGTGCGCGCGTCCATGCGCGTTCGCGCGCGCCCGTGCGCGCACCTGTGTGTGCGCGCCGGAAACAGACGCCAATCGGCTCTATTTAAACCAGCAGGACTTAGTGCCGGTGCTGTCCGTTCTACAGCATTTCCTGCACCTGTGTTGACTATTATTGAGTGACTTCCTGTTCCTGTGACCCCGGCTATCCCTTTGGACTTGTTGTTATCCGGCTGCATCTGACCTCGGCTTGCCTACGACCATCCGCTTGTCTCACCCTTTTGTACCTCTGCTGCCAGCACGTTGCCGACCCTGCCTGTACCCGACCATCCGTTGCCTGATCCCGCTGTACCGCACCGCCCGCTAGTTGCCGACCCGGACTGAACCACTACTCTCCTGTTTGCACGAGCTCCAGTGGACTTCTGCCTACCAACTAAGGACTGTCCAGCCCTCGTGCCCCCCTGTGCTCTTGAGCTCCCTGTTCCCACTATCAGGGGTTCTCGAACTAGGGCCGCAAGAGAGGTTGCCCCCGCATAAGCCAGACTCTACCACCAGGTACGTGACAGAAACAGACAGCCATGTCAGAGTCTGCGCCGGGGCCCTCTCCCATGGAGGAAGTATGTGTACACCTCGCTGGATTAACCCAAGCAGTGAAAACCCTTCAGGAAGGATATGTACGCTTGGAAAACCAAGTACAGGACCTGGCCACTCCTAACCCTCCCAGTGGAGGCCATACACCTATCCACACAATAGGGACTCTGCCCAAGGATCCAAGGGTGCCTATGCCTGAGTGGTTTGCGGGGGACCGCAGGAAATTCAGGGCTTTCCGCAGTTCCTGCAAGTTGTACTTTGCTCTCCAGCCCCGCACGTTCTCTTTGGAAGCCACCAAGGTGGGCCTGGTGACCTCACTTCTTCAGGACGACCCACAGGCCTGGGCTCACCGCTTATTGGAGCAAAACGCCCCTGAGACCACCACCCTGGACAGGTTCTTCCATGCTATGGGTCAACTATATGAGGACCCACACCTGGCAGCCACAGCGGAAGCCGCACTCTATGCCCTCCGGCAGGACTGTCGCCCTGTAGAGGACTATGTGTCTGAATTCCGGCGCTGGAGCTCTGAAACCGTCTGGGATGATGCGGCTCTCCGCCACCGGTTCGGCTGGGACTTTCCGAGTGCCTTAAGGACGAGCTGGCGCGCGTTGGGGTCCCTCACACCCTCAAAGCACTAATCAGTCGGGTCATCCAGATAGACCGCCGCCTGCGGGAGCGCAGAGCAGAGAAGGCCACAGTATCTCTGCATCCTTCCTGGATGTCATCTCGGGTGTCTGTCCCTCCAAGTCCCAAGCCGATGCCAGCTGAGTTCGTCCATCTACCTCTGTCCTCTGAGGAACGCCAGTGGCGGATGGACCACAACCTGTGCCTCTACTGCGGCGGTTCTGGGCACAGAGTGAGGAGCTGCCCCGTCAAAATTAGCAAGACCCCCAAGCCAGTCCCAGGGGAGGTACTATCGCTGCCAAGTTCGCAGCCTCATCTGACTCTCCTTATCTGCCTGCAGCTCCCGGGCAAGAGCATCCAAGTCTCGGCCATTCTGGATTCTGGAGCATGTAGTTGTTTCATCGACTTGTCTTTCGCTGCTCAACATCAGGTTCCTCTCAGACCCAAGGAGCAGCCAATGTCCATTCGCCTAGCCGATGGGTCAGATATCAAGTCAGGCACGGTTACCCAGGAGGCTTTTCCTCTGCCAGCCCGAACGGCTGAAGGCCACTCTGAGTTTCTAGTCTTGGATGCCATCTCCTCCCCATTATTCCATGTGATTCTTGGTCTTCCATGGCTCAGAGCACACAGCCCACATATTGAGTGGAATGTGGGAAAGATCCGGTTCCAGTCTCCATACTGCCTGAACAACTGCTTTCAGCCATCCCAGAGAGCATCCCCAGTGGTGATGTCTATCAACCCTGACCCGGACTCGGAAGCCCACCTTGTTGTCCCAGAGGCGTATCAAGACTTCCTAGATGTCTTCAGCAAGAAAGGGGCGGATACCCTACCTCCACATCGGTCATACGATTGCCCGATAGACCTGCTACAGGGGGCCGAGGTTCCGTTTGGTAGGATATTTCCCCTCTCTGAAGTAGAGATCGGGACTCTCAAAGCCTATCTGGAGGAAAAGCTACAAAAGGGTTTCATTTGGCCTTCCACTTCCCCGGCAGGGGCTGGGATCTTTTTTGTGGAGAAGAGGGATCACACCCTCCGGCCGTGTATTGATTACCGGGACCTTAACAAGATCACGATCAAGAACAGGTACCCCTTGCCATTGGTCCCGGAATTGTTCCAACGCCTTGGCTCCGCAACCATTTTCACCAAGTTGGATCTCCGGGGAGCTTACAATTTGATTCGTATACGGGAGGGGGATGAGTGGAAGACGGCATTCCGGATCCGATTCGGTCATTTCGAATACCTGGTCATGCCCTTCGGACTTTGCAATGCCCCGGCCACGTTCCAGCACCTGGTCAATGATATTTTCAGGGACTTTCTTGACCAGTTCGTGGTAGTCTATCTTGATGATATTCTCATTTTCTCCCCCTCCCTGGAAGAACATCGGAAGCATGTCAGGAGCGTACTCAGCCGCCTACGGCTGCATGGCTTGTATGCCAAGTCCGAGAAGTGTGATTTTGAGAGCACAGAGATCGCCTTCCCGGGGTTGCACATCTCCACTACAGGCACGACTATTGACCCCCAAAAGGTCTCAGCTATTGTGGACTGGCCCCCACCAGCGGACAAAAAGGAGGTTTTGCCAACTTTTATAGAAAATTCATCCAGGGTTTTTCTGCTGTTATCTCACCAATTACTCAGTTAACAAAACAGAATTCACGGTTCATCTGGACCCCGGAAGCACAAAGCGCTTTTCAAACTTTGAAGAGACTGTTTACCTCGGCGCCTGTGCTCAAACCCCGATTCCACGCGGCCCTATGTCTTGGAGGTGGATGCATCGGAGACCGCAGTCGGGGCAGTTTTGTCCCAAAGGCAGGGACCTAAGCCTTCTCTGCATCCAATTGCATTCCCTCACAGAAGCTTTCTCCCCCCCGAGAGGAACTATGATGTAGGGGACAGGGAGCTTCTGGCCATTAAGTCCGCCCTAGAAGAATGGCGATATCTCTTGGAAGGAGCGGCTCACCCAGTCTTGATTTTCACAGACCACAAGAATCTGGAATATTTAAGAACAGCTAAAAGACTTAGGCCTCGCCAAGCCTCCTGACACCATCTTACCAGCTCATCATTTTCTTCTGATTCAGGAGGATTTTCTGTCCCTGATCAGGCAAATGTTGGCCGGCACCACCATACCCACAGATTCTGGACTCAACCTCAAAGATGGTTTATGGTGGTCGGGTACACAAGTTTTTGTGCCAAAGGAGCTCCGTCTGTCTGCCCTGGAACTCTGCCATGACCTTCACCTAGCCGGACACTTTGGCCACCGGAAGACAGCCGATTTACTTGCCCGTACCTTTTGGTGGCCACAACTCAAGGAGGACTGCAGAAATTATGTCAACGCCTGCCCTGTGTGTGCCTGGAATAAAATGGAAAGAACCAGGGCTTGGGGTCTACTAAACCCGTTACCTATTCCCGAGCGCCCGTGGGTGCAGATTTCAATGGATTTTATTGTGGAATTGCCCCCGTCTGCCAGCTTCACGACTATCTTCGTGGTGGTCGACCGCCTCACGAAGATGGCGCATTTCATTCCGATGAGGGGTACCCCCTCGGCCACTGAGATGGCCAAAGTATTCATACGGAAGTTGTCCGCCTACACGCCATTCCGAAGAGTGTGGTATCGGATAGATGGGTGCAGTTCACTTCCCGGGTCTGGAGGTCCTTGTGTTCTATTCTAGGGATCAAATTGGCCTTTTCCTCAGCTTACCACCCGCAGTCCAATGGCTAGACAGAAAGGACCAACCAGACCCTGGAGCAATATCTCCAATGTTACTCTTCCTATTCTCAAGATGACTGGGTCTCCTTGTTACCACTAGCCGAGTTCGCCTATAACAACTCCGTTCATTCTGCTACCAAGCAGTCTCTGTTTTGGGCGAATCTCGGCTACCATCCTACATTCCTGCCTGACTTCATCCCAGAAAGTACAATCCCAGCCACCTTGGAGATCACTAAATTTCTGGAAAGCAACAATAAAATGCTGCAGGAGACCCTTACCCAGACCCAGGAACGTAATAAGGAGATTTTCGATAGGAAGAGACGTGGAGAGCTTGATCTCCAACCCGGCAATCGGGTTTGGTTGGCAACCACCCACTTAAGACTATCTTGCCCATCAAAGAAACTGGGACCGAAGTTCTTAGGGCCTTTTCCTGTGAAGAAGAGAATTAATAAAGTGGCCTATGAAATTGATCTGCCACCCACCCTCAAGATCCACCCGGTATTTCACGTACACCTCCTCAAGCCAGTAGCCAGGGACCTGTTCGCAGGACGGAAGACGTCCCCACCTGAACCGGTCGTGATTGACGGAGAGGAGGAGTTTGAGGTGGAATCCATCCTTGATTGCAGGAGAAGAGCGGGAGGCATACAGTTTCTTGTGAAGTGGAGGGGATATGGTCCTGAGGAAAATTCGTGGGAGCCAGAGAGCAACTTACATGCCCAGGAGCTGATCAAGTCCTTTTGGAGAAACAATCCGACCAAGAGAGCACAGTTGGGCATCCGGAGGCTGCCCCTTGGGGGGGGGGCAATGTCAGGAAAGGACAGCAGTTCCAGTGGTTTCCGCGGTGGTGCGCGCGCCTGTGCGTTTGCACGCGCCCGAAACAGGCACCAATCGGCTCTATTTAAACCAGCAGGACTTAGTGCCCGGTGCTGTCCATTCTACAGCGTTTCCTGCACCTGTGTCCCCGGCGACTATTATTGAGTGACTTCCTGTTCCTGTGACCCCAGCTATCCCTTTGGACTTGTTGTTATCCGCCTGCATCTGACCCCGGCTTGCCTACGACCATCCGCTTGTCTCACCCTTTTGTACCTCTGCTGCCAGCACATTGCCGACCCTGCCTGTACCCGACCATACGGTTGCCTGATCCCGCTGTACCTCACCGCCCGCTAGTTGCCGACCCAGACTGAACCACTACTCTCCTGTTTGCACGAGCTCCAGTGGACTTCTGCCTACCAACTAAGGACTGTCCAGCCCTCGTGCCCCCCTGTGCTCCTGAGCTCCCTGTTCCCACTATCAGGGGTTCTCGAACCAGGGCCGCAAGAGAGGTTGCCCCCGCATAAGCCAGACTCTACCACCAGGTACGTGACAGGTACAGATGGATCAGGCAGGCGGGTCGTCAGGTGCAAGCAAGGTCGGCAACGTGTGGGCAGCGGAGGTACAAGGGAGCAGGCAAAAGAGTAGCCATAGACAGGCCGGGGGTCAGGGCAGGCAGAGAGCAACAAAGTCCAAGGAAAGCCAGGGTCACAGGTACAGGAAAGTCTCTCAGAGTAAACGCAGGGGTCACAGGGTACAGGAACGCTGTAGAACGGACAGCACCGATTGCAGGGTGCTGTCAGCTTAAATGGCCGGTTTCACGCCAATGCCGGCGCATACGCGCACAGGTGCTCACAGACGCGCGCACCCGCTACGCGCGCCCGCGCATGGGCATTCCAATGGCCCCAGATGGTTCCTTACACTGAGTCAACTAGTCTGCAACTCAGGTGAATGCAAGTTAGAAAACATCAAAACACGCTTGAGTGTGAGTGGCTGTTTGACTCACCACAATGGTGCTACGCAGCGGGCATTAAATTGTCACACCTCGTACAATGGTTATATGTAATGCTGGATATTTGTTGGGTAACATTGATATGTTAACCATATAAGGTGATACACTAATGAAATAATCCTGGATATGTGGTTGGGAGTTCCCATCATCTTGCGTGGGAATTTGTTTAAAATGTTTATAGAGCAAGAAGGTCAGATTCAACCAGCGTGTTTTAGGGGATAGGCCATCCATGGTCTTCAGAGCTTTTACAATATAATTACTTGTGGGTTAGTCAAAGCAGTGTTTGTTGAATAACTGAGGACTGTTGCCATTAAGGGGCTGAGCGAACTGTCAACACTTGACTGGATCCAAGTGTCAGGGCTGGGCTTAGCCCTCCCTTCCGAGCTCAGGCTGCTCAGCTGCCGGTTAATTGCCAATGCTCATTCCATGGTGACTCACCTGATGATCATATCCTGCTTGCCAGCCAGCCTTGCTGGCTATTTAAATTTCCTGGATCAGATCTCCTGTGCCTTCGCTTTGGTCAACATATCTGGATACTCTCTGTTGTGTTTTCCTGTTAAAGACTTTTGCCTGGCTGACTTCCCTTCTGGTTCTTGATCTTGTGTGCTGCTTCTGACTACGCTGATCTCTGGATTACTGTTTTACTGGCTTGTTCCGACTACCCGCTCTGGTTACAGAGCTATATTAGCTGGCTATATTTTGACCACCTTTATTCTGTTTGTGCTATTTTACCATTTTATTAAAAAGTGTGATTTTTACTGCACTTCTGTCTCAGTCTGATTCATGGTTCCTGACAGTAGGCGAAGGCCATGAATTCAGAAGATGAAGGCAATCCACTTGCTGGTAATATGCTTTCCAGATTGGATGAGCAGGATCACCGCTTGGATCAGTTTGCCATAGTGTTACAGACGCTCCTGATTCTCACTGTTCACCTGGATCCTCTCACTGTGGCTGTTCCGGTACAACCTGTGTTGCAGGCTTTCCCTGCTGCTGCTCCAGTCTCTGTGCAGACACCCGCCTCAAATATTACCTCTATAAGAGGTATGTCTGGTTCCGCTCCGCTTCCCCAGTAATTTGGGGGCAATCCAGTGCAATGCAGAGGGTTTCTCAACCAGGTTGGGATATACTTTAAAATGGTGTCTTGGAGTTTTGGCCTGGGCAAACCCTCTATGAGAGACGCAAAAACCCATCGTTCTGAGTTACCCAGAGTTCTTAGGCTTCCTTTAAAAGGGTATTTGACGTACCCGCACTCTCCGCTTCTGCTGCCAAGGGCCTCATGTCCATCAACTAGGGTACGAAAACTGTTGCCGATTACGCCATTGAATTCCGTACTCTGGCAGCAAAGGTTGCTTGGAACAATGAGGCCCTTGTGGCTGCTTTTTCTCATGGTCTCTCAGATAACATCAAAGATGAGATAGCAGCCCGAGACATACCCACTGAGCTGGAGAAGTTGATCACGTTTGCCATTCTCATTGACTCCAGACTCCGAGAGTGACCTTCCTTTAAGGAGCACTTGCGGAAACCAACTATACATTTAGCTCCGAGCTTTGCAGTCCCACCCTTGCCTCCCTCACCCCTTATGAATGCCAAGGAACACACCAGAGAGGTCAGGGATAAAGTTGTGGAGAAGTTTAAAGCAGGGTTAGGTTATATAAAAATATCCCAAACTTTGAACATCTCACGGAGCACTGTTCAAACCATCATCCGAAAATGGAAAGAGTATGGCACAACTGCAAACCTACCAAGACATGGCCATCCACCTAAACTGACAGGCCGAGCAAGGAGAGAATTAATCAGAGAAGCAGTCAAGAGGCCGACGGTAACTCTGGAGGAGCTGCAGAGATCCACAGCTCAGGTGGGAGAATCTGTCCACAGTACAACTATTAGTCGTGCACTCTACAAATCTGGCCTTTATGGAAGAGTGGCAAGAAGAGAAAGCCATTGTTGAAAGAAAGCCATAAGAAGTCCCATTTTTGGTTTGCGAGAAGCCACATGGGGACACAGCAAACATGTGGAAGAAGGTGCTCTGGTCCGATAAGACCAAAATTGAATTTTTTGCCCTAAAAACAAAACGCTCTGTGTTGTGGAAAACTAATACTGCACATCACCCTGAACACACCATCCCCACAATGAAACATGGTGGTGGCAGCATCATGTTGTGGGGATGCTTTTCTTCAGCAGGGACAGGGAAGCTGGTCAGAGTTGATGGATGGAGCCAAATACAGGGCAATCTTAGAAGAAAACCTGTTAGAGTCTGCAAAAGACTTGAGACTGGGGCGATGGTTCACCTTCCTGCAGGACAACGACCCTAAACATACAGCCAGAGCTACAATGGAATGGTTTAGATCAAAGCATATTTATGTGCAGCTGCGGCTGGTCAATAAGGGGCGCTTGAGCACCACCTCCCCGCCGCTGACAAGAAAAAAAAAAATTTAGCCGGTATATTGACTTTTCTTCTTTTTTTTTCTCGGCTCCTTGCTGTCTGCTGACAGCAAATAGTGGGGCGATTGGTCAGTCATTAAAGACTATGTGTGTGCGCTGAACAGGCGACCACTCAGTCAGATTGGCTGCCTGAGCCAGTGACTGACTGGCATTGGATGCTGTGGGCGGGACTGTGTCGGACGTGTAGCACTACGCCGGGTTTCAGTCCCGACTCCCACTCCACAGACCATCCACTCCAGGCTCCAGCCCGCTCACCGCAAGCGCAGCTCTGCACACTGACAGCTCGCTGTCCACAAGCCGATCTCTGCACACTCCTGCCTGCCTGCCTGCCTATTAGATGGGGTAAGTGCAGGACTTGTCTGCAAAGTACCCCACCTGGGTTACTGGCTGCAAAGTACCCCACCTTTCATACTGGCTGCAAAGTACTCCACCTGTGATATTGGCTGCAAAGTACCCCCATCTGTGTTATTGGCTGCAATGTACCCCCACCTGTGTTATTGGCTGCAATGTACCTCCACCTGTGTTGTTGGCTGCAATTTACCCCACCTGTGTTATTGGCTGCAATTTACCCCCACCTGTGATATTGGCTGCAATTTACCCCCACCTGTGATATTGGCTGCAATTTACCCCACCTGTGATATTGGCTGCAATTTACCCCACCTGTGATACTGGCTGCAATTTATCCCCACTTGTGTTATTGGCTGCAATTTACCCCACCTGTGATACTGGCTACTATATACCCCTACCTGTGATGCTGGGGCTCTATACTGTGTCTTGTGATACTGGCTGCTATATACCCCACCTGTGATGCTGGGGCTCTATACTGTGTCCTGTGATACTGGCTGCTATATACCCCACCTGTGATGCTGGGGCTCTATACTGTGTCCTGTGATACTGGCTGCTATATACCACACCTGTGATGCTGGGGCTCTATACTGTGTCCTGTGATACTGGCTGCTATATACCCCACCTGTGATGCTGAGCTGTATACTGTGTTCTGTGATGCTGAGCTGTATACTCCTGACACAATATGTGGAATACAGGGGATGGGGTGGGTGGATTCTATAAGGGATGGGGATTATTAGAAGTAGGAGGGGTCAAAAAGGAAGGGTGGGGCCTGGCGCCCCCCCCATCCTAAACCTTCACCAGCCGCCACTGTTCATGTGTTAGAATGGCCCAGTCAAAGTCCAGACCTAAATCCAATTGAGAATCTGTGCAAAACTTGAAAATTGCTGTTCAGACGCTCTCCATCCAATCTGACAGAGCTGGAGCTATTTTGCAAAGAAGAATGGGCAAAAATGTCCTCTCTAGATGGGCAAAGCTGGTAGAGACATCCCCAGAAAGACTTGCAGCTGTAATTGCAGAGAAACGAGGTTCTACAAAGTATTGACTCCGGGGGGGGCGCTATACAAATGCCCCCCACACTTTTCACATATTTATTTTAACCACTTCCTGACCGCCGTATGCAAAATGACGGCCGGGAAGTGGCTCAGTTATCCTGACTGGACGTCATATGACATCCTCAGGATAACAAGCCACCGTGTGCCCGGGGGGGGGGGGCGCGCGTCGCGGCGATCGGTGGTGTGGGAGGTCAGTCTGACCCCCCGAAATACCGATCTCGGTAAAGCGCTTCGATCCGAAGCACTTTACCATGTGACCAGCGGTGACCAATCACGGCTGGTCACAGTGTAATAGAGGAAAGCCGTTTATCGGCTTTCTTGTACTCAGGTCTACAGACCTGATGAGGGGAGAGCCGATCGGCTGCATCCCTGACAGGGAGGGTTTGTGCTGATGATTTATCAGCACAGCCCTCCCTCGGATCGCCACCCTAGACCACCAGGGAGCCTGCCCAGGGACCACCAGGGATGTGCCCACCCAGGACCACCAGGGAGCCGACCAGGGACCACCAGGGAGCCGATCTGGACCACCAGGGAGACCCCCCTAGACCACCAGGTAAGTGACATACTGCCCAATGTGGATGGCACTCAGTGCCACCTTCAGATGCCACCCTAGACCACCAGGGAATGAGCCCCTATCAATGTATATGCCCACCAGTGCCCCTATCAATGCATACCAGTGCCACATATCAGTGCCCACCATTGCCACCTACCAGTGCCCACCTATCAGTGCCCATCAGTGCCACCTATCAGTGCCCAGTGCCGCCTATGAGTGCCAATCAGTGCTGTCTATTAGTGCCCATCGGTGCCGCTTAGCAGTGTCCATCAGTGCTGCATATCAGTGCCCATCAGTGCTGTATATCAGTGCCACCTCCCAGTACCCGTCAGTGCTGCTTATCAGTGCCGCCTAACAGTGCTCATCATCGCTGCATATAAGTGCCTCATCATCAGTGCCACCTCATCAGTGCCGCCTCATCAGTGCCAATCAGTAGTGCCACATCAGTGCCCGTCAGTGTAGCCTCATCAGCGCCCACCAGTGATGGAGAAAATTTACTTATTTACAAAGTTTGTGACAAAAATAGAGAATTTTTTTTTTTTTCAAAATGTTCGGTCTTTTTTTATTTGTAGCGCAAAAAATAAAAACCGCAGGGGTGATCAAATACCACCAAAAGAAAGCTCTATTTGTGGGAACAAAATGATATAAAATCTGTTTGGGTGCAGCGTCGCACGACCGCGCAATTGTCATTCAAAGCGCAACAGCACTGAAAACTGAAAATTGGTCTGGTAGTAAAGGGTTCTAAGTGCATGGTATTGAAGTGGTTAAAACATTTATCATTTTCCTTCCACTTCACAATTCTGTGCCACTTTGTGTTGGTCCATCACATAAAATCCCAATAAAACAAATTTACATTATTGGTTGTAACATGACGACAAAATGTGGAAAATTTCAAGGGGTATGAATACTTTTTCAGGGCACTGTATAACCTCAGTATAATCCCTCGGTGTGCTTATTATATCGATATCACTTCATAAACATCCACTATTATATCTAAATATTCAGTATATCTGGTTTATTACTGATATCACCTCATAAATATTCATTTATATGTCAGGATAATCCCCCGTGTGCTCGTTATATCAATATTACCTCAGAGATTCTATGACTTCAGCATAAGTCAGTATATGGGAACATGATGTCATCAATTACCTCATACATTTCTTATTACCTCAATAGATGTTTATGAGGTAATTGATGTCATGTAATATGTCTCTGAGGTATAACCAGTTATCTTGATTTTTTTTATATACAAAGTTGTATATTTATGAGGTAATATTGGAATAAAACCAGATGTACTGATTATTTTTACACAATGTCGGATGTTTATTAGGTGATATTGGCGAGCACAGAGGGGATTATTGTGAGGTAATAATAGATATTTATGGGGAAATTGATTATCTAAAGTTCCCATATACTGAATACACTCATGTCTTCTAACAAGTCTCTGAGGTAAAACTCGATATACTGATTTGTTTTATATAAATTTAGATATTTATAAGGGGATAATAATAAAACAAGCACATAAAGGAAGACTAGGCCTCGTTTACAAGGGCTTAATACATGGTTGTAATCCCTTATACCCAGTGAAGTGACTGGCCTCAGGTGATACGCAGAGATTAATCAAATCCCCCTACATAAGTTGTACCTGTTTATCTGCATTATTCTCTTCTCTACAGCCGTTCAAAGAGCAGAATTTATACATCTTGTCTGAGCTTTCAGAAAGTAGGGAATGGGGAATTACACTCCGCAGAGCTCCGTGAGGGCTGATTGGAGGGAAGGCACACACCCCCCTTCTTACAGCACACAGGAACAGAGCTGATGACTGATCAGTGTACAGGCCACTGCCGGTACCATGTGACTGCTGTGACCAATCACAGCAGATCACGTGACAATTGTACACAATGGATGGCTTTCATTCATGCCATTCATTGTGTATTATTGTGTTGATCTCTGTGATTGATCACAGTGATCACATAGTACAGACAGGGCCAATCACAACCCATCTGTACCATGTGATTAGCTGTATAGTAAATACTAAATAAATCAATTTCATTCAGTAAGAATGAAAAAAATATTGCTTACAACAGTGAAATCCACTGGTATAAGTAATCATAATGTGTAAAAAAAAAAATCTGGAGGCTTTGAAATGACAGGATAGTACAAACACCCCCCCCCCCCCCAAATGACCCTTTTTGGAAAGTAGACATTTCAAAGTACATGCTATGAGGCATATTGACGTTTTTGGAAAGTGACAAAAGGAGATGTCTTTATTTTTTTTTTTTTTTACACAAAGTTGTCACTTTAACCACTTCAACCCCAGAAGGATTTGCCCCCTTCCTGATCAGAGCACTTTTTGCGATACGGCACTGCGTCGCTTTTTTATGACAATTGCGCAGTCGTGCGATGTTGTACCCAAACAAAATTTTTTTTCCCACAAACTTTCTTTTGGTGGTATTTAATCACCTCTGCGTTTTTTATTTTTTGCACTATAAACAAAAAAAGACAATTTTGAAAAAAAAAAAAACAATATTTTTTACTTTTTGCTATAATAAATATAAAAAAAAAATTAAAAAAAACGATTTCTTCCTCAGTTTAGGCTGATATATATTCTTCTACATATTTTTGGTAAAAAAAAATCGCAATAAGTGTATATTGATTGGTTTGCGCAAAAGTTATCGCATCCACAAACTATGGAAATAGATTTATGGCATTTTTTTTTTTTTTACTAGTAATGCGATTTTTATTGGGACTGCGACATTGTGACGGACAGATCGGATACTTTTTTGGGACCAGTGACATTTATATAGCGATCAGAGCTAAAAATAGCCACTGATTACTGAATAAATGTCACTGGAAGGGAAGGGGTTAACACTAGGGACGATCAAAGGGTTAACTGTGTTCCCTCTGTGGTGTTTCTAACTGTATGGGGGCTGGGCTGCCTGGAGGAGGAGTGAGATCAGATCATTGTTCCTGATCACTGGGAACAAATGATCTCTCTTGACTCCCCTGTCAGAACGGGGATTTGTTTACACTCACAGATCCCCATTCTGCCTTGTCTCTGGAGCGATCGTGGGTGGCCTGTGGATTGGCTCCCCCGCTAGCCGTACAGCTACGGCGATTTGCAGGAACGAACCAACCTGCTGCTGTATAATGACAGCGGCCGGTCGGCAAGTGGTTAGTGAGACATTTCTCACACATGCCATGGGTCAATGTGAAATTACACCCCAAAACATATTCTACTCCTGAGAATGGGAATACCCCATGTGAGAGACTGAATGAAAAAAAAGAAGCTAACAGATTCCTCCATTCAAATAGATGTGGCTAAAGAAATCTCTGCAAGAAAAAAGTGAAGGAATGTTGTGCCGAAGCATAGAAGCCATCTGCCCACTAACCACCCCGGGCCTCTCATGCTTCGGCATACATTTTCTTTATAACTGCGGAAGCGAAATCTCCTCCTGCAGCACTGCAGGCACTGACGTATGTATTCTCAGAGCAACACCCTGCTACTGTCAGAACAAGCAGATCAGTGCTGCAGCTGATTGGCATTCCTGCAAAGCAAACGGTTAATAATAACACACAGTAACGATATAACATTAACTCAATAAAACAACTTTTTTTTAACTGAAATTTGTGCCAAAAAATGTAAAATAATATATGCTGAAGCATAGGAGCGATCCGCTCACTGTCCACCCCAGGTCTCTTATGCTTGGGTATATACATTCTTTTTTTAACTGTAGATGAGAAATCTCCTTCTGCAGCACTGCAATCACCGATGTATGTATTCTGAAAGCACACCCTGCTACTGTTAGAATAAACAGATCAGTACTGCAGCTGATTGGCGTTCCTGCAAAGCAAACAGCAATGGGTAACAAATAAAACACAGTAACAATATAACATTAAGTCAATAAAACAAAAACTTTTTTTATTTTAATCTGACTTTTTAATTTGTTATTTTTGTTTACTTTTTTAAAACTTTTTTGTAACTTATCAGAACCATAACCTTTCCAGTCTTTGATTTTAGGGTCTCTAAAAATATGATGGACAGTTTCCAGAATATCTAACATCATTCGAGACCCTTGTATGCAAATTATGTGATGTAGACTGTGCTGTACCCTATACTAATATTCCACTAGTGTGTGGTAGCAACAGAAGTAGTGCTTGAGGCAGAAACCAGGTTGGCCAGGACAGGAGGGCAAAAAAAAACCAGGTGTCTCACCTTATTTTGTGTCTGCTACGGACATGACACCTTCTTTGGGGTGACCTTTGGGTGGGAGTACCAGAGGAAATCTTTAGGATGAGGATGCAGCGCCTATAACGAGGAATGTCCTCATACACATGAAAAAATGTTATCCACTTGTCTAAATGAATGATAAATTCCTCTTGCCATAAATCACATAGTTATTCACAGGGTAGAATTAACCCCTGAAATCCACGACTTTTAGGTGATGGGTGTATGCTTACCGGATTCCGGTAGTATATGCGCAATGGATCAGATCCAGATCAGAACTTCTCTCTCCTAGATGTCCGAAGCTTGAAGCCAGGGAAGAAATGGGGAAGGTATCCAATCCGGTTGGGGAGTTTCCGTCCCTTACGGCTCCACTGCAGGGGGGTTCTTTGACCTCACAATAGGTGGTATCCAGACAGGATTCCCGGTCAGGCACCCAAATCCTCAGCACCACGGGGAAAGGGGGGAGGAAGGAGTAGGCTCCAAATCCTTGCATCTCGGTTGCCCAGCACATGCAATAAGAGATAATGCCGCAATCGTGTGATACCGTTTTAAAGAGCAATTTATTGTAAAGCCGTCATCTTGGTAGCCGAAACGCGTTGGGTTCCCTATCCCTCCTGTTATTACTATTGCAGAGCTCTATACATTGTTTTTAAATGTGAGTATTTTAACCCTTGATTTACAATAAATTGCTCTTTAAAACGGTATCACACGATTGCGGCATTATCTCTTATTGCATGTGCTGGGCAACCGAGACGCAAGGATTTGGAGCCTACTCCTTCCTCCCCCCTTTCCCCATGGTGCTGAGGATTTGGGTGCCTGACCAGGAATCCTGTCTGGATACCACCTATTGTGAGGTCAAAGAACCCCCCTGCAGTGGAGCCGTAAGGGACGGAAACTCCCCAACCGGATTGGATACCTTCCCCATTTCTTCCCT
>BLSH010150439.1:134888-153593 GCA_018402905.1 Glandirana rugosa | reverse complement strand
TTGAAAAACCACTAAATTGCACTATTATTCACCAGCATACCGGTTGTCTAATGGTAGTAAATTACCACTTCATGTGTAAAACGTTGCTGATCGCTGAACTATAGTAATGAGTGAGATATTTATTATGCACTAGCATGGGTAAGTGATCTCTTGATTCTTTCACTGGTTGGGGAAGTCACAGCCTCCAGTGCTTGATGGATGCCTGGGCTGTGACAATCAGCAGGTGTTTTGGCAAGGAACAGTGTAATTGGTTGCTGAAAGTAACAAGAACAGTTCTCTTCAATGCTGGGTTCACATCTATACTTTTTGAGAGCATAAAATGCATAAAAATCACAACAATCACAATGCATACTGTAGGTGTGAACCCAGCCTCAGACACTGCCGTATTTATAAAGCAGTGAATGACTTTCACCAAACATTTACTCATGGTGAGTCATTTACAACACATGCACCTGATTGGCCTGCAGTAAATATTTGGTTAATGTTGGATTACGGATTTTAAAAAAAGTCTTACAATGTTTGTTATACATATCTCTACATTTTAAAATATGTAGCTTGCGTTTTGTTTTTTTTTTTTTTTTCTTGAAAGATCCCTTTTGGCAGGTTTAGTGCCTGTTCATACATAGTGCTGTGACTGGCGGATTTCTGCACTGGAAGAACGGCAGTCACCGCTAGGGAACATAGAAAACAATACTTTACTATGTGCCCCATTCATACTGCAACACAGCCCGGAGGTGCAGTGAGCTGTGATTAAACGCAGACATGCTACATTTTATCACTGGACAGGAAGGCACCGCATGTCAGCATACAGCAGCACAATGGCGGCGTGTGGTGACATGAAGTGTCACTTTGTGCTCTACAAATTAAGTTGACCAGAAAAAAAGGGAAATGTGTGATGTGTTAAAACATCTGTATCGCACCGCTCCCTCACAGACGCTCTGCAGCCCAAACTGCCAGCACTGTAATCCGCTCCGGTTTAGTGCACAGGCAGTGTGAACGGGCCCAGAGTGTATATTTACTACAAAAGAACTACAGTTTATAAAACAATTCACTGATGTTTTCATAACCTATATGCCCATCCTCTGTACTACAGCATTGTATTGAAAAATATACCAAGATAAAAAGATTTAGGCTCCATTCACATTAGAGTGACTCAAAATTCGTATGATTTCCAGTGTGTCTTTGGAGCGGACTTTGTTCCCACTGTACGGTCTCTGGATCAGTATCACATCAAAGTAATGCTGGCACCTTTCCAAAGTCACTGTGACTTAAGTCGCACAGATCTGAATAGGTGCCATTGAAAAGGATAGGCTGCGATTTGTCGTGCAACTTTGATGTCCAAAGTCACATCACAAGTGTGAATGGAGCCTCAAAGCAGAACTTTATCCATAACTTGATAAATAATGTACTTTAGGCAGAAGCATGCATTCCACATTAAAAATTTTGCTACCAAAATTAGTGTTTATATGGACCCTGCCTTCATGAGCCCATCATGTGGTGCACTATATACAGAATTGCAACAATAAATTAATTTTGTATTCATAGACCCTGTAGAGTGTCACTCAATTGACCACCTTTGGTTCCACTGGCTATGGTGGGGCATTTTTTGAGTGTTTGGTAGTTAGGTCAGAGTGATACAGCATATTGTTTATATAGGTGTCTATAGAATACCACAGCAAGCACCGGTACTGTCCCCCAGCCCCATTTCCTTTTTTGCCAAAATTAGTGTTTGCTCTCTCAGATGTGTGAGCCAATGAGGAGAGTGAGACCCAGGAGAGCCGCTCCTCTCCTGCACATCACTGGTTCCCGATAAGGCTCAGGTAAATATTAGTAGGGGCGGAGGGGGGAGCAGCACCCAGAAGGTATAGAGCACATTAAAGTGGAACCTTACCCATAACTTGTTAAAAATAATGTTCTTTAGCTAGGAACATACATTTAACATTAATTATGCTACCAAAATGAGTGTGTGCTTTAAATTGTCTCCAGCATTGCTGCTCCTGTTTCTTCCTGCTGGAGGCTGCGATTTTGCTGAAGCCCAGAGCTCCGGAACAGCAGTAAATCATAAAATCGAACGAAACCCATCGATTTAACTGTTTTAAAAAAAAAAAAAAAAAAGTTACATTGCTGGAATGCCGAGATTGCTGTCACATTTGCTAGTTTCCAAACTGTCAAACCATCAAATGGCTGTTGTCATAACTGATGACACTCCATCATGGCAGTAGCAGATCAAACAGAAGCAGCTTTCTTGTCTGTAAAGGATAGGTGGGTTAAATTCTGCTTCAAGGCCGTCAGCAGATCAGCCTCTACAAACTCAGCACAGTGCTTAAAATGGAGAGCAACTGAGCATGTGCAGAGCAGGGTGAGACAGTGTATTACTCGATTTAAACAGCATAGGCTCTTATTTTTAATGTTTTACATGCAGTAGCTATACCTGCAAAACGGGCTGGCCCAAAGTGATCCGGCAGGAATGCATTTTCTAACTAACCACTTTAACAACTTTTTTGGGGAAATGTATAGATGTAATTGTAAGGGCTTATTCACACAGGTGCCCGAAAGATAAAGGTGGGTGGTCCGTGCAACCAGCTTGTTAAAATCAATGACCGGCTTAGGGCTGCACAGATCTTCACTGATCTAATCCCATATCCCTTTGTATGTCCACACAGGACCAATGCACTGATATACACAGGCAGGCTACCTTCAGAGCCGTGCATCAGTTCTGCATAGATGTGTATGAAGATCAATAGGAATTTGTGCAGCCCTCAGCTTGTCATTGATTTTACCAGGCTGGCTGCACAGATGAACTGTGGGTCTTAGGTGGATAAGCACAGCCCTCTGCACCGGTGTACTTACCTGTGCACCCATGCGAATGAGCCCTAAATGCTTTCCAAATGATAGGCCATTGTTTTCCCATTGCTTGTAGGCTGATTGGTTGCTATGGGCAGTTGTCGTCCACCTAGTTTTTAGTATGTAATGCATACAGGCCTAAGTGGGTTTAGGATGTTGCCCTTTATATGCACAATGAAAAATATATAATGCGTCAGCTGACGTTATGAGGCCCTGTCCACATGTAAAATAAGGTTTACTCTTTTAAATCTGACCTCCAGCCTTCCATTCGGTCTTGCACAGTAGTACAGGCTCTTCTGCACTGAAATTGATTCCTCTGATTCACTGCACACTGAGCTTCTCACAATGGGCATTAGAAGTTGCAGTGGATCAGAGCCCATCTCATTCCTGGCTGGAGGGCTTCCAACATCATTTAGCGCTTTTCTACTTACCCCGACTGACCCTGTCCACCTCTTGCATGCATTGCATTTCAGTTCTTTCATTCATGGAGGCTCCGCATCACATGTGGTTGTTACTAGGGGTACTCTGCATGCAAGTGCATCCTGCCTAGGAACGCCCACCTCTTCAGACTGACTTTCACCCCTAGGCATTTCCAGTAGCCGGTGCACTGCTTGTAGCACCCTGCCAGCCCCTCCCACCAACCATGATCTGCCTGCATTGCATAGAGAATCCCAAAAATCTGTGATAACATTGTTTGGTCTAAAATGAGTAGAAATGGGAAGTTTTATTGGTTAATGTCATTAGAATATTGATGAGGGGCTGGTTTCACCCCTCATGTCATGAGCACCATTCAGTGCTAGAGGAGCCGCTTACTGCTGCCGCTAAGGAATAAGCATCAGGACCCATGTCGTCTAACCGGCATGAAGACTGCAAGATAGGTATGCATTGGGAACTAGCTGATGGGTTAAAAAAATAAATAACCGGCTTTGTTTTAATAACTGGGAATGTTCAGTTTTTTTCAGTGCAGCTAAATGTATAAAAATATTGTGCATTTCACACTATCCTCATTGCTTTTTCAAGGCGTATGGTCGTTGAAAAGCATTAAGAATGGAATGAAACTTATAAAAACTCTTTATCCTGTTTGTTGTATTGGAATAAATTCCAAGAAGTCTGGTGATCCTTCCAATATTGGAATGTTTGTGCTGGTAACCGGGGTGACCTCTACTTTTGATATGCATGAAATTTACTGCAGAAATAATTTTAAAAAGCCATTTGTGGTCCGGTCATATTTGAACACAGCAAAAAATAAAATTTTACACCACATTATTGGCCCCATAGTAAAAGGCTAAAACCGCCTGTCTTTGTGTTTTTATGGAGTCTATCCCACCCATACCTTCAGAGATTACCTAGTACTGCCAGTTAGAGTAACGGCTCTGGGGCAAATGCCTGTGCTGGACCTATTCAGTGTGGCTCCCCAATTCCTTTTCTTTAAATGCACTTGGGGGGGTGGTTAAATAACATACACTCCTAGTGAGGGAGGTGTTGTCCTCCTGCCAACAAGATCCCTGAGAACACAAGTAGTCCAAATCCTGCAAGATTTGGGCTACTGAACATACTCCAAGATGTGGCCGGATAACATCACTCTTGCCTAAATAGTTAACAGCGCTCCAGGCATGCAATCCTATGAACCACCTACCCCACTGAGGCATACAGATGCTTGCTCTGCAGATGTAATTAACAATTTAAAAAATTGCTGGATGGCCATTCTCTGATGCAACACCTTTATTGTGCAGAATCAAATAAAATCCAAACTGTCAACCCATAGGTCAGAGGTATAGGGACAAATTGACGCGTTTCACACAGTTATAGGTGCTTAATCATAGCCAGCAATCTCTTGATAGTTAATCACTCTTGCCTAGGTGCTGGTGAAAGGTAAGTATATTTTCTTATCCAGTGTTTTAAATGGGTGGCGGCACCTTGAATAAGTGGACTGAGATGACAGGTGAGATTTAAAGTGCGTTGGAGGAGCTTAAATTTGCGATACAAACACGCATTCACATAGATGAGAATGGCGCCATAACTAGTAAAACAAATACTTTAGTGTAGCTAAAGCCAAAATATATATTGCAGCTTACCAGTGCAGTCCTGGAAATCCTGCCTGTAACTCTTCCTGTTCTAGAGTGATTATTATACATGTAGCCAACCTATTTCATACCCAAAAAAATCTAAAAACAATTGCCCCCTACATTAGAAGACTTTCAGGCTGGATTCACACCAGTACGGTGCGAATTGCAGCCTATTCGCTGCAGAGAACGAACGGCGCCGCCTGTCCATTCTCACAGCGCAGCAGCTGCCCGGGGAGGGAGGGGCAACGAGCGGGGGTAAAGATCCCCGTTAAGTGCGGAACACACTTGCGGAGCAGATGCGTTCCCATTGAACTTAATAGGCTGGGAATTTGCACCGCATTGCACAGAAAACGCACATGTTTTCTGTGCAACGCGGAGTGCGAATGCACCACACCTATGTGAACCTGACACATTGAAAACAATGTGTTTTCAAGTGTCATGCGAATTGGATGCGGTGAAAGCCACATCCAATTCGCATAGGTGTAAACCCAACCTAAATGTTCAACAACCTCGGTCAGTGCTGCGGAATCCAGCCTTCAACACTTCTTATTCCTGGAAGGGTCAAATATAGAAGGTTTTGCCAGATGGTGCCGCTGTGGAACACAGGAGTTCGGACTTGCCAACTGTTGGTTAGTATTCACAGTCTTCTAATGCAGGGAGCAATTGTTGAGAAGTTTTGTGGGAAGTGACAGTGTCTTTAAAGCTGAGGTCTGATAATATATCTATAAATAACTATCACTGACTAGAATAGCTCGTTATTCCTTAGGTTAATAGTAGAAATCACTTTTACTTACCTTATCCCCCTTGCACTAGCAAGGCTTCCCCTTTCATGTGTCCCCTGAAGCCTCTTCTCTTTACCGCTGCAGTGACATCATCACGTACTATGCAGGGCCATCTATCCTGCAGTGTGAGGGGGTCACACCCACAAACTGGAAGGAAGAGGTGACACAGGCTGATTGGGGGGGGGGGGGGTGTGTGTAAGGTTAAAGTCTTGGTATCCTAGGCATAAATGCACATTTAACCCTTGGTGGGGGTGGTTTGCGGCTTTTTATTTCAGCTTCTATAAAGCAAGAGCGGTCTTTGCTAAGCAACCAAGCACAAGACCTCTTTGCCCTGACAACTCTAAACTGACGATAGATGTAGTGGGTTTGTTTTAATACATTACTGCACTTTTTCCTCTTCAATACTCCTGGCAATGCATTGTTTAATGAGCATTGTTAAGTTGTCTTTCATTTCTTTTTTTCTTTTAGGACCTTGGTTGGTTCAGAAGAAGCCATTGCCATGTCCGCCTAATGACGGTACTGCACTGTTATTACTTCTGCTGTTCTTTTTAGAATGTTATGAGTACTTCCAGTGTTTATAGAGAGCCCCATTCATGTTGCACTACACAGTATTTTCAGGCCGTGTTCACATGGGCCTGAGCTTTGTGTAAGAGCAATGTAAACAGGGAGTTATGGAGAGAGACGGGCAGACTGCTCAACAATCATTTCAGAATTGCCCAGAGTCCATGCCTGGCACCGCCTCTTATTGTTTTATTAGGTTTTCTGGAAATAAACACCAGTAAGATACAAATTGTAGGGAACCCTGCTGGCTCCTTCCACCAGCTATGATCTGCCAGTATTGCGTCACAATCGGCGACCCAGCAGAATGGGTAACGGAAGTGAGGTTCTGTCATGTTCATCTTGGTACACCCCACACTTGGCCGCAGTAAGCCAATAGTCAGAAGGCGGCAAGCAGACATCTTTTTACACCCACCAAAGTCTTGCATTTCACGCTTTTTACCAGTAAACTGAGCTTATATAGTGAAATACAGTATTTAGAAATCCGTGACACTGTTTTAATGTTAAATTTTCAAAGCAGCGACAAGCCTGCTAATCTGACAGAACACCACTGGTTTTAAAATTCAACATCAAAACAGTGATGGATTTCAAAATACTGTATTTCACTATATAAGCTCAGTTTACTAGTTAAAATAAGTGTCAAATGCAAGAGTTGAGTGGGTGTAAAAAGATGGCTGCTTGCTGCCTTCTGACTGTAGGCTTAGTGTGGCTGAGTGCGGGGTGTACCAAGATGGCCGTGACGGAACGTCAGTTCCTTTTACCAAATCTGAGGATTCACCTAATCTGACGGAACACCTGCATTGCATATAAAAGCACAAGAGACACAGTGATGATCTCATATATCTGATATATATAATTTTCTCTTTCGTTCATTGACGGACGCAGCAGCTCTTCATGACATATGGGGTTATCCACCTTTCACTAGGAGTGGACTAGGCAGAACACAGTTCAGCTAAAAAGCAGACACAGCCCCTCCCAGGGGGCGGTCCTCTCTTGGTATAACCCCCCCCCCCCTACGCTGCGTAGCTAACTCAATTTTTTTCTGCCTAGTGCAAGGAGTAGGATCTGGTTCCCTGCTTGGACCTGTGGTTCCCCAATCAAGTAGCCGGCTGGGTAACAGGCTGGATATACTAGATCCAGGTAGTCTCCACGGCCAACGGACACGAGCCGACTTTAGCTACGCATTGGCTCGGCCGCGTCAGGCCCCTGTTCCGTGCGGGGTGGTCTGCGGGTTAAAGGTCCCGCCGGCGTACTTAGGACCGTGTTTTCGGCCCGCCTCACGGGTGTCGCCATGGCTGACAGCTCCCCCGGGGGTGGCAGGTCTGTCTCGGGTGGGATACCCGCTCCGCCCGTCTGGATGAGTAAATGCACCCACTGGGTGTTGGACCGGCCTCTCTCCCTTCCTTCACCCCCTTCCTTCCCTCGCGCTCCGGGTGCTGCTCCGATCGCTTACCCCCCCCCCCCTTCCCCAGCCTAGGATGTGGGGTCCGGACACCCCTGTTGGTCGCTTCAGCAGTTGCTTTCCGGCGGCGGTCAGCGCAATTTTCTGTTTTGGCCCGGCCGCCATTTTCCTGTAGCCGGCCTCGTGGATAGTCGTGGCCGCCATTTTGCGGAGGCCCGATCGTTTGTTTTGCCTCTAGTGTGCCTAGCGGCCTTTTTGGGTGGCTGTCTGCGCTCTGCAGTATTGGAGAGGCACGGGGCGGTCCCTGTGTGTTCTGGCGCTTCTTCCTCTATCCTGAGCGCAAGCAGCACGTGGGGGACAAGTGGCAGTGGCGGACAACAGCAGCAGCTCTTAGCAGTGCACTCTCCTGGGGTAGGGAGCGGGTCGGTTGCTGAGTCCTCCTGGTGCCCGTAGGACCCTGTGTGGCGGACTCTTGGGATGGGGGGCACTTGTTCCCCGTACCTGGGCCTCTGTGGGTGGTGTGTGGGTGGCCCAATGGCGGCTGAAGCAGGTGCTTCCCCATCGGAAGTCTCCGGGGTGACTCCGGGCGCGCTGGGACCTGTGGTCCCTCTTGACAATTGACTGCCATCCTGGAGGATTTTTTTCTCCCGGGTGGAGCCGATTCGTGACCGCAGGGTGGCAAAGAAACTGCCGCCCCCTCCCCTATCTTCCAGGGAGGAATCGGAACTGGAGGGGGGCTCCACCGTCACGGGGACCCCCCCTCGAGCTGTCGGATGGTGAGCTCCGGGTCTCCTCTGATGGTGAGGAGGAATCCTCAGGGGCCACCGTTGCTCATGAGAAGGTGCTGGTGAGCTCTGTGATTTCAGCGGTCTGTGAGACACTGAAGCTGCGGCCGGCTTGAGCAGCGCAGGAGGCTGTGTACGCCTTCGGGTCGCACAAGCCGGCCTGGGCCCCTAAGGTGTTTCCTTACTTGCCGCATTTCGATCAGTTCGTTTATAAGGAATGGCAACGGCCTCCGAGCGCTTTTGCCATGCCCAAGCGTCTCTGTGCGCTACCCCTTTGAAAATAGCCTGTTGCAACAGTGGGCATCCCCTGCGGTGGACCCACCGGTGTCTCACCTGAACAAGGCGACTACTATTCCGATGGAGGGCTCTCTGGCTTTCAAGGACCTGGCCGATAGGCGTACCGAGGCATTGACCAAGGCAATGTTCGTTATGGCGGGGTCGGCGCTGGTGGCGCAGGCGCTTATGGAATGTGCGACCATTCTGCACTGTGATTTGGGCGGCTTTCAGGTTCCTCCTAAATCGGTGGAGCTTGCTGATCAGCTGGCCCAGGGACTTTGGTATCTCTGTGATGCAGCCCTGGACATGGCTCCCATGATATCGAAGCTGTCAGCCTTTGTGATGGTTATCAGGCGCTTGCTTTGGTTAAAATGCTGGTTGGGGGACCAGGCATTGAAGAAGGGCTTAGTGGACCTGCCCTTCCAAGGTGGTTGGCTTTTTGGGGCTTCCCTGGATAAAATCATTAAGGATCTCACGGGGGGGGCTGGGGAATCACTTTCCTTCCAGAGCCCAGAAGGGATAAGGAGCCCTGACGTAAGCCGGGCCCCTCCTATTCGACTCAGAAAGTTTTTTTTCGTGCGGCGGGCAAGGGCCCTCAGCCCACCAAGGCTGTTGCGGGTGGTCAAAAACATCCCTGGCAGCGTAAGCCAGAGAATGCGTAAGAGAAGCCCTCCTGCGCATGATCGGTTGCCCCCGCCCGTTGCTCGGGTGGGGGGACGTCTCTTGGGGTTCGTGGACCTCCCGCATTTCGGATCTCTGGGTGCGCGAGGTGGTTTAGTCTGGGTACAAAATAGTTTTGTACCCAGCCCCCGGACAGGTTCTTCACCTCCAACGTGAGGCTCCCCCAGGGGCGACGGCAGGCCCTGATGGGGGCTGTGCAGGACTTGCTCAGCCAAGGGGTGGTCGTCCCGGTTCCGACTGCGGAACCTTTCTGTGGGTTTTACTCCAACCTCATTGTGGTTCCAAAGAAGGACCTGTTCTGGACCTGAAAGCGCTCAATCTTTGTGAGGGCGCGAAGGTTCAGAATGGAGTTAGTCCGTTCTGTGGTGGCGGCTCCTCGCCAGGGGGATTTCTTGGCTTCCTTGCACATTCCCATATGCGCGCAACATCAGCGCTTCCTGCGATTTGCGGTGGGGGAACACCACTACCAGTTTGTGGCTCTCCCGTTCGGTCTGGCCTCCGCTCCCCGGGCCTTCACCAAACTGTTGGCCCCGGTGCTGGCCCTGCTGCGGCAGAGGGGCATAGCTGTGGTGGCTTATCTCGACGACCTTCTCCTGCGGGCGTAGTCTGCCTCAGCTTTGAGGGACAACGTGGCAATCACTCCGAGTTCCCTGCAGGAGTTCTCCGTCGCACCGTTTAGAGTATCTGGGCCTGATCTTGGATACGGCCCAGGTGAAAGTGTTTCTTCCGCCGGCAAAGCTGCTGACGCTTCAGGTGGCGGTGCGGTCCCTGCTATCACAGCGGTGGTCCTCCCTGAGTTTTTGCATGAGGGTGTTGGGGCCCATGGTGTCCACCATAGAGGCAGTCCCGTATGCCCAGAGTCGCACCCTGTCCCTGCAGCGGGCAATTCTGCTGCTGTGGGACAAGTCCTCCTCGTCCCTAGATGAGTTTGGACTGCCAGACCAGGTCCTTCCTCGTCTGGTGGCTGCGAGCCCCAGCCCTGAGGCTGGGGAAGTCGCTTCTTCCCCTGGAATGGACGGTGGTCACCACGGACGCCAGCCTAAGTGGCTGGGGAGGAGTTCTGGGGTTGTTGTCGACCCAAGGTCGCTGCCCCCCCGGAATAGTATAGCCTCCCGATCAATGTGCTGGAACTCCAGGCCATCAAGCATTGTCTCTTCCACTGGTCGGGGAGGTTGCAAGGCCGGCCTGTCCAAGTTCAGTCAGACAATGCCACGGCGGTGGCTTATGTGAATCATCAGGGCGGAACGAGAAGTGCGGTGTCGGAAGTGGCCCACATTCTGAGGTGGGCAGAACTTCACGTGCCGGCAATCTCCGCCGTTTACATTCTGGGCGTCGAAAATTGGCAAGCGGACTACCTCAGTCGCCAGAGGCTGGATCAGGGAGAGTGGTCCCTGCGCCCGGACGTGTTCCGCCAGATCTGTCTAAAGTGGGGCACTCCAGACGTGGACCTGCTAGCGCCCCTGCTGAATTGGAAGGTGCAGTCCTTCGTGAGCAGAACAAGGGATCCGTTGGCAGATGCTGCGGACGCCATTGTGGCTCCCTGGTCCCGATATCGGCTCCTCTATGCCTTTCCCCCTCTCAAGCTGCTTCCGCACCTGTTGCGCAGAGGGAATCCCAAGAGGCAGAGGGGATCCCAACCATTCTGGTAGCGCCGGATTGGCCTCGGCGTCCCTGGTACGCTGACGTGGTGCGGATGGTGGTGGATGTTCCCTGGTGCCTCCCGCTTCGAGAAGATCTGCTGTCCCAGGGCCCCATCTTGCACCCTGCTTTAATGGCCTGGCTATTGAATCCCAGGTGTTGAGGGATCGGGGGGTCTCCGAATCGGTGATTCCCATCATGTTCAAGGCGCGCAAGTCCACTTCACGGAAGATATACCACCGCACCTGGCAGGCTTACACTGCCTGGTGCAATGTGGGGGGGGGCTGGAACCCTCGTTCCTTTTTGGTGGCACGGGTGCTGGCCTTCCTTCAAGGCCTAGACCACAAGCTAGCGTTGAGCACTATCATGGGGCAGGTTTCTGCCCTGGCGATCTTTTTTCAGCGTCCCTTGGTGACGCATTCCTTGATTCATACCTTTTGTACAAGGGGTCGTCATGTCGCTCCCCGGGTCCTTTGGCGCCATGGGACCTTAATTTGGTCCTCAGTGCTTCAGAAGCCGCCCTTTGAAAATATCAGGGAAATCTTTGCAGCTGCTTTTGCAGAAGGTGGCTTTCCTGGTAGCTATCACATCTGCCAGGCGGGTGTCTGAGTTGGTGGCTCTGTCCTGTTGATCTCCGTATCTGGTCCTACATAGGGATAAGGCGGTCTTGCGCCCGTCACCTTCCTTTTAACGAAGGTGGTCTCTTCTTTTCACATCAATGAGGACATTGTCCTGCCTTCGCTGTGCCCGCGGCCGTCTCACCCTAAGGAGATTGCCTTGCACTTCCTGGCTGTGGTCAGGGCTCTGCGGGTGTATTTGGCGACTACGGCCTCTTTTCGGAGGTCGGATGCGCTCTTTGTCGCGGTGAATGGTCCGCGCAAAGGTTTGACGGCCTCGTCTCCCACTATTTCCCGTTGGAATAGACAGACGGTGACCTGTGCGTATATTATTCGGGGTCTGGAGCCCCCTTTTCCAGTCACGGCTCACTCTACCAGGGCGATTAGCACCTCCTGGGATTTCCGACATCAGGCGTCGGTATATCAAGTGTGCAAGGTGGCTACTTGGTCCTCTGTGCACACCTTTTCAAAATTTTACAAAGTTGATGTTTTAGCATCCTCGGATGCTGCTTTTTTTTTTTTTTTTTTTTTGCCGCAAAGTTTTGTAGGCTGCAGTGTGAGGCGCGTCTGGCTCCTCGCGGAGGGTTCTTCTGTTCCGTACAGTTTGTTGCGTTACCCACCCCTCGTTTTGACATGGCTTTTGCGAAATCCCCATATGTCATGAAGAGCTGCTGCGTCCGTCAGTGAACGAAAGAGAAAAATGGATTTTTTGACTTACCGTAAAATCCTTTTCTCTGAGTTCATTGACTGACACAGCACCCACCCCTCTTTTTTGAGTTTGTACTGCTTGTTATGAACTGAGTTAGCTACACAGTGTAGGGGGGTTATACCAAGTGAGGACCGCCCCCTGGGAGCCGCTGTGTCTGCTTTTAGCTGAACTGTGTTCTGCCTAGTCCACTCCTAGTGAAAGGTGGATAACCCCACATATGTCATGAAGAGCTGCTGCATCCATCAATGAACTCGGAGAAAAGGATTTTACGGTAAGTCAAAAAATCCATTTTTTTTTTGTAAGGAAAGGTTTTATATAAAATTGTGATGTTGATTGGGAGGAAGGGCTGAGGAAGCAGAGAATGCAAAATATCAACAATTATAAAACCATTTGAACTCTGAAATGCAACTGATAAAAGCTCAGATTTAGAAGACTTTTATATAACACAGTAGTTGTGGTACAGTAAAATTGCAGAGATGGCTTTTTTTTAAGTTTTTGTTAACTTGATGTATTTTTTTTTTTTTTGTCTGCCTTTTCATCTAGAAGAAATCAGTATTCCCAAAAGACCACCGAAGAGCAAAGACTCTGTAGAGGATATACAGTAAGTAGCTGTAATAAAGTGCTCCTTTATGCATCTTCTAGAAGTCTTGAGGAACGCATGTCATCCATAGGTCAGTTAGTGTGTAACCCCCCTCCACTGCTTGCAACTATTCTCCAGCGCCCCAGCTCTGCATAACTCCTTGATCTCCTATGGTAGCACCCCTGCCTCCCAGAATGCATTGCTGTGCCAGAATTTTATTTTTTTTTAAACTGTATGAGGTGTACTATTAGAGGAAAAATGCCTAGTGTCGTGTAATGTTTGTGACTCTGTTCTTGCCCTGTTGACATAGAAGTCCACTCTTCCTAAGAAGCAAGGCCAAAGTCACCAATGTTATCCTGTGTGTTACACAATTCTTATTGTCATTGCCTATTTAGTGGAATGTTTGTTTGGGCATGTTGCGTTAAGCCCCATACACACTATACAATTTTCTGTAGACTTTTTTTCTTCAGATTTACGAAAACCATATAATATGAGGTCAAATCTTAAGATTTTCAATTTGTATGCAATCAAGCAGGCCATTGCACTACATGGTTTTGGTAAATCTGAAGACAAGTCTACAGAAAATTGTATAGTTTGTATGGGGCTTTAGACTTCCTCTTTAAAATGAGTAGGATATAATGCAGCTCATTTTTTTTTGGCAATGCACATCATGCTTTGCTGTGCTCTGTGGATCATTGCAGCGCAGGTGCTTTGGGGTGCAATGCAACATGTGCATTGTATTCACTCATGCTCACGGAATACCCTGACACTCCCCCCTTCTATGGCTCATGCTACAAACTGCTCTGTTCTGGGTATGGGTGAAAAGGTAACATCCGGCGATCGGTGGCGGCCGCCCATTGGGGTCAATGGGCTAGGTTCTGTTGTCATGATTTAAAAAGAGTAAACACAGTTAATTGATAATAAATGGCTTCAGCCAAACACCACGAGTGAAAAAAGTTTGTTATTCATATGCTCTGAAAAATGGCCAAGAAATCATAAATTCTGCCAGAGTATGTAAACTTATGAGCACAACTGTATATGGTGACATTACCTATCTGTTACTCTTTCATATATTAATAAGAGGCTGGCTTCCTTAGATAGGTTTTCTTGAATTTTTTTGAAACTTTTTTTTTTTTTGCTATTGGTGCATTAATGTCACATGATTGCTTGGTCCCCCCTCTTCTCCTTTGTAGCTTGGTGGTCTGTGGGTGAAGACTGGAAAAGACGCTTGGTGGTTCCACCAATGTCACAGGTCAATTGCAGTGGTTGGTGGAGGGGCTATGGGACACAGGAGGTGTCAATGTCGAACACTTTTACCCGCCCCATCTTGCTCCCATAGTGATTGACAGTGGCTCCTCCTGTCACTGCCAGACCAATCCATCTACCTTCCAAGCTTGTAAAAGCAGAGTAAGCTTTACGCGTTGGCGTTGTGTGGTGTTTTTTTTTTTTTTTTTTTAATGATTTGGTGCGGAGGCAATGCTGCAGAGGGTAGACAAGGCTGCAGATTGTTGCAATGGCTATCAAGCAAGAAGTAGTTACTGATGGGATCAACATGCATTTTCTTATCAATGCAGTGTGTTAAAAAGGGTACACAATGTTATACACCTTTTTATTAAAGAGAATAACTTTTTTAGATTTTTTTTTTTTTTTTACTGAGAATTTAAATCTCAAACCAGCTTTACCCTTTCCCCCCTCACTTGTAGCAAGTCCTCTCCTATGTTTAAACTTGTTACACCTGTAACTCTCCTCCCCAAAATATAACCGCTATCTTGAGCTCCCCTTCATTTCCTACCTTAACGGCTTCAATCATCTTCAATCCTCTCTCCCTCCTGTTTTTTATATGGTGGTTGATCCATGTCTCACCGCTATTGACTTTCTCTGCTAATAATGACTTTTTCTCTTCATGTATGGGCATAATCTTTAGAGCTGACGTCAGTCACTGTGCTACTTTTGCTGAGCATTATGTGACAGAACATACTCCAGGCATACATTTAGACATGCATGGTGCTCAGTTGTATGATTACATTCTGTATTTGTGTAAACAAACAACTGATCAGCAGATTGTACAGCTAAAGTCCGCAGCAGCCAGTGGCCAGCAAGCTATATACATCTAAAGGAATGCTGGGGATATATACTTTTATACAACACTGGAGGCAGGGTGATGTGCCACTTACAGGAGCTTGATGGACTCTCCCACCAGATTAAATTTTGCCCATGAGACAAGGACCAGCAGAAAGACCCAGTCTTCATTGGGCCTCAAAAAGGTATTTCTTAAAAACCAAATGATTTGATTGAAACATTTTAATTGCATGCTGATCGAAGGGGAGGGGGAACAAAGGAAGGTTTTGTATGCATACATTATACTTTAGCTTTGTTTTCTAATGTTTTCTTCTTTCCAGGAAAAGAGATATGCTGAAGACTATAATGCACATCTTGGAGTCCGTCCAGCTAAAGTGGGAGCTGTTTCAGAGCTGGACAGATTTTTCGAGATTGCACCTCTCTAACAAACTGGCAATATTTGGAATTGGTTATAACACGAGGTGGAAGGAGGATATACGGTACCATTACGCAGAGATTAGCTCCCAGGTACCGCTGGGAAAGCGACTCCGTGAGTACTTCAATCCTGAGAAGCCAGAGGGGCGGGTGATAATGACCAGAGTGCAGAAGATGAATTGGAAAAACGTTTATTACAAATTTTTGGAGATCACAATCAGTGAAGCTCGATGTCTGGAGCTGCACATAGAGACAGAGTGGATTCCCATTGCTCACTCCAAGCCTATCGGAGGAGACATCGTCCAATACCTCTTGCCTGGGGGCATTCCAAAATGCCCGGGTCTCTACGCCATCGGCTACGAAGAATTGCGGAGCAAGCCGGTTTCCGACAACGCGGTGGTGGATTTAGTCAATGACGGGAATTGTGACAGTCCGTCGGAGTCTGGCGACTTGGTACCTCCAAAAATTAACTATTGCTACCTCGGCATTGCCGAAAGCATCACATTGCAGCAGTGCTTGTTTTTCCACTTTCAGTCCACCGTTAAGAATCAGAGCAAAGAGTGGGCAAGCATCAACGGATTCTTAGCGCAGAACTGCAAGGTGGAGCCGGGCGTCTCCCCAAAAACTATCTACATCAAGTTTGTTGAAGTGGAGAGAGATTTCCTTTCTGCAGGTTCTTTAGTAGAGTGCCTGGAAAAAGCCATCGGGTACCCGTTAAAATTCAACAAGTGATTCTTGTCCTTTATAAGGACTCGGGCTTCTACGGACTTGTATTACATTTTCTGCCAGGGTTTGCTGTTGAACCATGAATGAATATGGTCTATGAACTTGTCTGATGTTCGAACGAATCTTCTCCCCCCTTTCCTCATCGGGTTTGGATGATCTTTTGTGGCAAGTTGATAAGGCTTGTGTGAGGGGGCTGGGAAAGGGTGGGGCATTATAGTGTTTTTATAAAAGAATTTTATTGTAGAGCCCTGTTACCAGTTATTGTAAGTACATTCCACATTGGACATAGCTTATACTTTCATTTTCAAAAGGAAATACTGTAATTTTTTTTCACGTTTTTCATTTTTACATATCTATTCGCGTGTTGGAGTAAAAACTAAACGTAATGAATGACGGCGCACAGCCTTTGCAGATGTGATCAGGTTTGCGTCGTGAACCAATTTTAGATCAGCCTTTCTCAATCTTCTTTTTTTTTTCTTTTTTTTTTTTTACCTAGAGGAACCCTTAAATTATTTCTAAGTCTCGGGGGAACCTTGCTAAAATCAGCTCGTTGTGGATTATTGGGAAACATGCCCCTGTACAGTGGCAGTCTGATTGTCACCCTTACAGACAGCTAAAAGGGTCCCTGGTGTCATGTCACTGGTTTCGCCAATTGGCATCTGCTGCAGAACTATGCAGGCACCATTTAATGGGAGGTCAGTCAGCCACAACCTCTGGAGGGTCCTTGGTTGAGAATGGCTGAATTAGATGATATTGTACATAATTTAGGTAATCACTTTTTTTACCCATTAAGTGTTTTTACTATTTCCAGCCAGTGTTGCCTGCAAAGACTTTTTCTTTTTTTTTTTTTTTTCTTCTTCCCGTGATGTACTGTATTCACTTTTAGCCGTCTTGCCATATCCTTTTTTTTTAAAAATGGTTAACGTACCGAATTTTTTTCTTTGTTTTATTCGTAGTTGACATTTTATGGCATTCTAACCAGCCCACGTTTTAGGCTAAAGCTGGCATTTTCCTTACAAAATGTGGAATATGAATGACGTGACAGACGTTTTATTGGTTAACCAGAAGCCAAATTTTTGGTCCGCTGCTTTTTTGAACTGGAGTGTGCCACAAACCTTATTTTTTAGCAAAGCCCCAAAAAATAAACAATTTTGATGTTTTTCACCCCAAGTGTCTCCTCCTGTTGTGCTTTTTTATTTTTTAAGTCGTTAAGCGACGCAGTGCAGAATAGATCTTTTATGTAGAGTAATAATTTAATGTAGGAACAGCTCTTCTATGGCCACTATCACTGAGCTGAATTGCAAAAGAACTTGGGAAAGACAATGGATAGCCCTGGACCCTATGGTTGTCCTGTTGGTATTGCTGTCCAGTAGTCTTATAATTTTGCTAATAGAGGTGGTCTGGTTTCTGAGCTGGCAGCTTCTATACACACCAGAGAGTTTCCACAGTCTCCTTGGTTTGTATTACAGAACAGCAGGTCTAAAATTGAAGTTCCAAACCACAGACTGATAGTCCATATGCAGTTCTGTTCCAGTATAGCAGGGGTGTCAAACTCAATTTAATCGCGGGCCGCATCAACACTATGGTTGCCCTCTAAGGGCCAGTTGTATCTGTAAGCCTGGGTTCACACACTGGCACAAAGCGGCTCACAGCAGGCGTCCCCATTCACCGTTTCAGGTCCGATTTCAGCCCAAATTTTTGGTTGAATTTGGACCTGAAATGGACCAGAGAGACGCACAGGACTCCTGTGCAAATCGCCGCTAGAGAACCGGTCACAATCTCCTGACACGCGAATTGAATGTGGCGAAATCCTCATCGAATTTGCAATAGTGTGAACCCAGCCTAAGACTAGATGTCTTGCATCAAATGTCAAGAGTCATCACAGTTGACCCCCCTTACCTTGTGCTGGTGGCAGAGCTGAGAAGCAGAAAGTACAAGGTCTGCAGGAGGGCTGCTGAATGCTGAGACAAGGGGGTGCTGCACATGCACAGAGGCGCTCAGGATCTGTAGGAGGAGCTCTGTTTTCTCTACTGCTGAGATGGAGGGGGCAGAGATGAGCCTCTCTACAGCTGCATGGAGAAGCACGGGATCTGGAGGGGGGGGGTCTGTCCTCTCCACTGCTGACTGCTTAGACGGAGGGGGGGGGGGGGGCAGGGGGGTGCTGCAGGAGAGGTACGTCGACATCTCTCCGAGTAGAGACGGGGGAGGTAGAGTCGTCATCTCTTTTGTCTCGAGGAGGATGTCTAGGACTCGCGGAGACACGTACACGTCGTGGGGGAACAGAGTCGTAAGTCGTCGGGAGGACGTCTGGAACATGAAAGACGAAGAGTCGAGACGGTGGTCGTGTTCCATTCCCCCCAGTTGACACTACTGAGAACTGTAAACTACGTTCTGTAGATCAGAATCCGACCCAAGTGTGATAACGTTTAAGCTACTCCTAAAGCGGTGTAAGTTAAGCGCACAGTCCTCTAACACTGGCCAAGAGATCGCCGCTAAACGTGTCCTCAGGACACGCAGAGAGACCAGGTAAAGTCCAGGTTTAAGTTGG
>BLSH010150439.1:117537-134878 GCA_018402905.1 Glandirana rugosa | reverse complement strand
CAATAGTGTGAACCCAGCCTAAGACTAGATGTCTTGCATCAGATGTCAAGAGTCATCATAGTTGACCCCCCTTACCTTGTGCTGGTGGCAGAGCTGAGAAGCAGAAAGTACAAGGTCTGGAGGAGGGCTGCTGAATGCTGAGATGAGGGGGTGCTGCACATGCACAGAGGCACTCAGGATCTGTAGGAGGAGCTCTGTTTTCTCTACTACTGAGATGGAGGGGGCAGAGATGAGCCTCTCTACAGCTGCATGGAGAAGCATGGGATCTGCAAGGGGGGGGGGGGTCTGTCCTCTCCGCTGCTGACTGCTTAGACTGAGGGGGGGGCAGGGGGGTGCTGCAGGAGAGATGCGAGGACCACATGAAATGACCTGGTGGGCCTACAGGCCTTGTGTTAGACACATACAGTATAGGATCAGGTGAAAGCCAATGGGGTTGGTTTACTAAAGGTGAATATACTGTGCATTGCAATTGCTGCAGAGCTTAATTAAATGAGGTAAAGCTTCACATTTCAAACAATACTCAATCACATGCAAGGAAAATAAACAGTATTTTTGCTGCACATGATTGGATGATGGAAATTAGTAGAGCTTCCCCTCAGATCTAGAGCAACTGCACTTAATGTGCACTTCATAGTATATTTGCCTTTTTAGTTAATCAACCTCCAATGAGTTTTGTGGGTCCAAAATATGCTGACTTTCATCAGGGCTTGAAATGGAAAACATTGTAAAAGAACTGAACCGGGGTTAGCTAAACCAGCTGCTGCTGAGACCTGTGACTAGTAGAACAACTAAAAATACTGCTAACATTTTACAGTCTATTCAGTACATATACATTGTTTCCCATTGCAAGCCATAATGAAGGGACTTTTCTTGGACCTACGGAATGCATTGGTTTTCCCCTTTGACCTTTTATCTGACACTATATTAGAATTTTATCTGGACTATCAATCTGATGTAGCACTTCAGTTTCAGATCTGCTGAAACGCACCATAGAGGGGTGGGGGCCTGCCACACGTCTATGGTCTGTTTCTGATTTAGCCAGGTGTGCTGTGGTGACAGTGGTTCTTATAAGAAGCTGTTTTTATCTATTCTAAGTCCTACTCTGTACTGCGTGCCTCTCCATTTTTTTTTTTTTTTTTATACATAGAGTGGCAGCGGGAGAACAGAAGCCACCAAACGTGGCTGTAATCTCCTTCTTTTGAAGAATATTTGCAAAAAAAAAAAATCCTTTTTATGTATAACACTTGCAAACCAGACATTGATCCCAGTGCCTTTTTTCACTACATATATTGTCCTGAGTACCTACCATACTGGATAAGATTTTTTTTAATTTTTTAATTTAAACTGAAGTTAAACATGAATTTTAACAATTATTATAAACCAATATTAAGAGCCTATGAACTGTAAACCCAGAAGTGTGTGTGTATGTTGAAAGGCCGTTAAATGAAAAACATAAAATCTTAAAACATTCATTTTTTTACTTAAACCATTATTTAATCTTGGTATTGTGTTATGTTAGCAGCATAGGAGTCAGCAAGCTATCTGAAGAATTCATGAGTCCAATCTAGGAGGCAGTAAACAGGCTTAAAGTGTTACTAAACCCAGAACCTGCAATCACTATATCCGGTCTCCCACAGTACATGGAAATGCAATTATTTTAGTAAATCTGAACTAATAAATAACTTTTCTCATTAGCAGTATATAGCAGTCTTGTGACGCAGTCCTGGTGAAGCTTGTAGGAGGAGTTTTCATACTGCACTGATCCTGTCTGGACAGTGCTGATTGGCCCTGTGTTGATCACAGGCACCTTCCCCAGGCAAAAAGAAAAAAACTCTCTAGCAATACACACCAGACTGAGCATGTGCAGCCTGTCCCCGTAGATATCAGGTTATTTTTTTTATTTTTTTTTAGACCGCTTTACTGCATATACTTACTGCTGTGGGTTTAGTAACTCTTTAAAGACCAAGCCCACATTTGTGGCAATGTTTCACGTTACACCTACTCCCTTTCTTACCTGCAGAAGTCTGCTATTTATACAATTTATTCTGGCTCCACACACGGCTGCATTGTCCAGGCTGTGATTGTAAACAAACCGTTATTCCAAGTGTAACTACAGCAGGGGGACTATGCACAATGTGCTGGAAATCCCTCCTCCCTATCCTGTGGTTTGAGCTGCACCTCCTCCAACAGCTCCCTACCTCCATACAGATCTGAGGCTTGAGGAAGAGCTGCATCCATGATTTGCTGATCATAAGGCAATGCCCTTCAGGCTTCATTGCAGCAAATTGGTAAATGCACACTGATCAATAGATCACATTTTCTGCATTTATAAGTATTTTTTTTTCTGGTCAAAGGCAGATTTATTTAAGTCAGTTTCACGATTCCATTTTCTGCAGTGCCATATCCCAGGCTGTAGGACTGATTGTATTGAATTACATTGTGACATCTGCGACCCTCTAGGCTAGCTGTCCTTTAAAGTGATAGTAAACCACAAAAAAAAAAAAATCCCTGCGGGATGTCCTAATGTGCAAGTATGCAAAGCCCTTCAGTGGTGCTCTGTCAACGCAGACATGGCTTCCACCTTTACCTGGTCTTCCTTCCAGGTTTGCGGGTTTGGCCAAGCTGTGATGTCACTCCCACGCATGAGAGCACACTGTAAGTAAAGGGCGTTACCGCGGTACTGTGCATTCACTATGTAATTGTGTAGAGCAGCAGGAAGCATCAGTAACAAACGTACTCCATATTACCAATATTGCTTCAAGGGGTTTTATCAGGGTGATGCATGCATCACCCCGGTACTGTTCTTTAGAGCAGATGGTCGGCTTTCTTGCAATAACAAACGGTGCGGCTCAGCAGCTGCTCGGCTGTTATTAAAAGCAGCGAGAAAGGACTCCATTCCCCCCGCCCTCCGCTGGTCACCTTGGCTCTCCTGTCCCGCCGGCTGGCTGAAGACCCGAACAAAGCCGATTGCTTTGTTCGGGTCTCGGATCTAGTAACCCGGAAGCAATGTCCTTACATCACTTCCAGATTACTGGCATCCTAAAGACGCCGGTTTTAAAACCTAGAAAGTATTCAAAATCGCCGATCTTAGCATTTTGAATACTTTCAAGTGCAGACTCCCTCCATAAAGAGTACCTGTCACTGCCTATTACTGCCACAAGGGATGTTTACATTCCTTCTGACAGCAATAAAAGTGATGGAAAAAAAATCTACAGAACATCGACACCCGATATCGGCCTGAGGCGGCCAAAACTGTAGCTTATTGGCCATGAAAAAAACGATATCGGTCGATCCCTAACCTGAAGTCCTTTAGAAAAGGAAAGTTAAAAACACAAAAAACATCTGGGGGGGGAGGAGGGTTACCTAGAATTTTGCTTTCACGCATTGACATACTGGTTCCTTGTGTGTTTTTTTTTTTTGGTTTAAATATTTTGGGCTGTAGTTTCTAAAAACACGACTGCCCATAATTTAAAACGCAGGAGGCATTCTCATCTTTCACTTCCTTGACACTTAATATTACCCAGTCTTATTGATGGAGATGCCTGTATGTATCTGGCACATGTAACAGATCCATTTTACCTAATTTCTAAAAGTTTTTTTTTTTTTTTTAAATACTTGATCAGGAAAGAAGGCATAGACTTTGAGCCCTGTTCAGGCTTTTTATCTACATTTTATCAGTTATTCTATTCTATTGGGGAGGGGGGGTAGTTTTAGTGCTGTTTATAAGAGTGAAAAAAAAAGCACAAGGTCTTAAAAACCTGAAGCCTATCTGTTTTTACTTGTGGTTTGATTTTGTGGAGGGTTATAAGCATACATTTGGAGCATTGTGTTAATTTTTATATATTTTCCAAATGAAGCCATATAAAAGAAAATTTTACTACAGAAATAAAAAAAAATCAGGTAGTGGGCATACAACACAATAGGGGAGGTGCAGTAACGTGTGCACCTGTAAATGAGCCCTCAAAAAGCTTTTAATCAGGGGGATGAAGCAACAAAAACAAGAATTCTGCTTGGAGGATGATGGTGGACGGAGTACCAGAATTCATTATCCCTGAAGGGAATGACTTGCCATGTGGCTCTTGGATTAATCTAAAAGGGTCCTGAATTCTTCAGTAGTTTGCCCATTTCTAACAAATTGGTAGCACGATCTTGAAAACTTAAACTGACTTAAACTTAGTGTTAACTTATGTTTTGGTTTATGTCTTTTTCTGCTCAGAGTTCAATTCACAAATACAGATCTTCCCATTGTTTTTATATACAGGTTTTGACTTGTTCTTCTTTTTTGAAGGTTTTAATTATATTTCCTATTTGGCAGCCCTGCTTACATTGTATGCCTGGGAGAAGTGGATCTGGTTCTCGTTGAGTGTACCAAAACATTTCTATAAAACTACTGAAGTTTTCTTTTCTAAGCCAGAAACAGGCTGGTTGTCACAATATTTCAGTTTGTTTTGCTGTTGTATCTATTCTTTTTGATATGGAATTTAAAAGCTAAACTTCACCCAAAAAAATATTTTTGCAGTAAGGTAGAGTGGGGTCAAACCATTGGGGATCTTTATTGCTGTACTGGGAGGTGATGTCTTGGTGCCCCCGAATCTACCCTGAAAGCCTTGTTCTAATTTTTTTTATTTTTTGAGATAATCCTCTGTCCTGCCTCATCATGTCCACATACCAGTGGGCCACCTCTAGCCCCTTAAGACAAGCCTTTCCTAGGGTTGAAATTGCCCTCATTCCTTGTGTTCCCATCTGAAATCATAATAGGAAGGTAAAATAATTTGCTGTAGGGAATCGGGGCAGAAGTGATGTCAGATGCTACCTAGGAAATCCAGAAGTACCCTGCGCTCATGTACAGCAGATCCTAATACCTAGTTGGAGAGCAGAGGGGGAAGTGACGGTAGTAATGGAATATACCAGGACTGCCATACTTGGGGAAACAAAGCTGGAAAGCAGAGGGGCAAGAGGTAATGAAGATTTATCACTCTTCCATGTTTTATTTTGGAGAAAAATCCCCCCCCCAATTGTTCACCTAAGTGAAAGACCTGGTAGGTAGGAGTAAATTTCCTTAATCCAGGGTGCCCTTTATGTGCTGGGGTGGTGGACACAAGCCTGGCCTATGTGTCTCATGATAGCCCCAGTATATTCCCTTTACCTCTTCTCTTTCTCCCCGGCTTTTCATCTTTGTGCCTCTGACTATGGCAGTCTTGGCATATCTCCATTACCTTTGTCCCTTCCTCTTCTGCTTTCCAGCTTTGTTCCCTGAAGTATGGCGGCCCTGGTATATTATCATTGCGCCGTCGTCTTCTTCCTCTCTGCTCTCCAGCTTTGCTCCCTAAAGTATTGCAGTCCTGATATATCATCTTTGCTCCGTCTTCTCCCTCTCTGCTCTCCAGCTTTGTTCCCTGAAGTATGACTGTCCTGGTATATCATCATTGCCCTGTCTTCTCCCTCTCTGCTCTCCAGCTTTGTTCCCTGAAGTATGACTGTCCTGGTATATTATCATTGCCCCATCTTCCTCTCTGCTGTACAGCTTGGGCATGCATGTGCGCAGGCTTTTCTGTTCTCACAGGTAGAATCAACAATATTTCCACCTCAGCCTCGCCTCCCGTTATAATTTTTTTTTTTTTTTTTACCCTCCCTGACTTGTCTCCTCTTGTTTAATTCCAGATGGGAACACAGGGAAAGAGGGTGATTTTCTACCTCTTTTATAGGCTAAGAAATGGTTGTCCTAAGGGGTTGGGATGGAGCTGAATCATTGGTATGCAAACATAAGGATAGCATGGATCCACAAGGGTAAAGCGATCTCCTAGTCTAGTGTGATGGACAGCATTCAACCTGGAGGACTCGGTCCAACCTCACATTACTCCAAAATTATATAAAAAAAAAAAAACATTTTTGGTGGAGTTTCATTTTAAGGATGGTCTTTGCAATGTCCAAAGTATTTCAGTGTTTGAGGTAGCTGCTACTAGTTCTACATATAAAGTATCTCCCCTTTTTATTATCCATGGAAGCAGTATACGTTGTATATCTCATTTTGTTCTGTTGGAGCTTCAGTGCCGGGGCAATGCTTTTAAATATGGCTTAATATGAATTAAAAAAGAACTCTACTATGGACAGAATGTTACATTGCCGAGTTTCAGTATGTTGCCCGCCTCCCGCCAGGGCCGCAACAGTTCTCGTCATTGGCTTCACGGGTTGCTATGTAACCGAACTTTCACTGTAAGAGCTAATGTATAAAATGTCATCCAAAATAAAGAGTGAACAACTTCTTATATGTAACGGGTTCTGAGTGTCTGATGTTCCGAGTTGGTTGCATTTTGTCTACTGTGGGGCTCACCCAGCACGTTTGTTCTCGTCACTTAAAGGGGACCTGTCTTTAATGATTGTACAAGCAGATATCTTCATTATTCAATAAATAAAACTGAACCCCAGGCTGAATACAATGCACTAAGAAATACATCGGTTTTACCTGACTAAGGATTTGAGTTTCTGAGATTCAGAGCTCTGCCACACAGACCTATTTTCACTGCTGCATTTCATTAACACAGTTACTGAAATGCAGCAGTGAAAAAAAAAATAATAATTGCCGATACCTATTGCAACTTTTTGGTTTACACGTTAGCTGTCAGCAATGGTAAAGCGCAGAAAAGTTATTTTACAAATTTAATAAATGTATTTTTTAAACGTTGCTCTTTTTTCAATGTGAAACGTGTAAAAACATTTTAATTCTTAATCGTTTATAAAATAGAAGTAAATAATAAAAAAGGGAAAATGGAGTTCATAAGGCTGATTAGGGTAAATTAAGGGTTTATAAGGAGTTAAACAATTTTAATAAAAGCAAAAAAAATTGTACTTTACAAGGTTGCTTTAACCACTTCAGCCCCGGAAGGATTTCCCACTTTAGGACCAGAGCACTTTTTGTGATTTGGCACTGCGTCGCTTTAACTGACAATTGCACGGCCGTGCGTCGTTGTACCCAAACGAAATTTGTGTCCTTTTTTTCCACAGATAGAGCTTTCTTTTGGTGGTATTTGATCACCGTTGCGTCATTTCTGATCGCCACTATAAACAAAAGCAGAGCAACAATTTTGCAAAAAAACCCGAAACCGCCGCTAAGACCACTTTTATCTTACAGGGAATCGCCTTCTGAAAAAAAAAAACTGTATCTGAATGGTGCCTGCAGCTGCAGGCACCATTCAGATATCACCACTCAAACCCAAGGACGTTGTATGATGTCCGGCGGTACGGAAGTGGTTAAAGGGTAACTCCACTTTTTGGGGGGAAAAAAATGGTAAATAAAGAAAAAATAATATAGCATATATAATTGTGATTCAAGTCATATCGTAATGGCTGTTATTAAAAATGACCTTTCCTTTTTAATCTGCAGCCACTGTTCTGAAAAGGCAGTGAACTATGGCTACCCGGAGTTGTTCTGTGCAGTGTACTGACCACTCCCCAGAAACATAATTTCCTGCTTGTGGGATTGGCTCACCAATTTTCCCAGAAGTCTGCCTAAGATACAAGTCAGATTTCAGGCATCCACTGCAACAAAAATGTCATTTTTGGAGAGATACTTTCAATAGGAACACGTCTAAAGGGATGCAGGCCCAGCAGATTTCCTCATTATTGTTATCCAACTGCACACCTGATTGATAATTATGAAACTACTTCCATTAGACCCGCTCAGTACAGAGGAACAAACGGGGATTTCTTCAGAATAACAAAAGGTAGGAATCTGCAACAAAGGTTGTTAAAATCCTTGCAATGTACATAGATCACCCAGAGGGGGAATGTTTTTTTTCTCAGCCAAAGTGAAGTTATGCTTTAAGGTTTCTTGGTGGTCTCTTGGAACTTGAAGTACTAGCTCCCTATATACTTTTTTTTTTTTTTTTTTTTATAGGATTAAAGCAGGACTCTGGGGAAAAAACTTTTCCATGTCCTTGCTGTTCTACCTTCACCAACTATGCCATCCATCTTTTCTATTTCCGCCTGCTGGGCGGTAGTGGGCAGAGGGGTCTCACAGCCCCTGGTCTGTGCTGCCCATAGAGGTGGTTCCCTCCTTTCTGCCAGCAACGCCCCTCCTCCCCTCGCCCGCCAGGCACCTCTCATCAATGATAGCAGAGATCGCCTGCTTTGACATGCCTGGAAAGTCTGGCATGCTTACTATGTGAACACCACTCTAACTTTCTCCTGTCACAGACATATTGTAATATACTGCACAGAGCGCACTGTTCCGATATGGCTATGACAGGAGAAAGTTACAGAGCGGTGTTCACATAGCAAGCATGCCAGACATTCCAGAAATACCAGGCATGTCATAGCAGGAGATCTCTTCTATTTCTGGAATGTCTGGCATGCTTGCTATGTGAACTTTGCTCTGTAACTTTCTCCTGTCACAGCCATATCGGAACAGTGCGCTCTGTGCTGTGTATATCACAATAAGGTTGTGACAGGAGAAAGTTAGAGCGGTGTTCACATAGCAAGCATGCCAGACATTCCAGAAATACCAGGCATGTTGTAGCTGGAGATCTCTTCTATGTCTGAAATGCCTGGCATGCTTGCTATGTGAACACTGCTCTGTAACTTTCTTCTGTCATAGCTGTATCGGAAGAGTGTGCTCTGTGGTGTATATCACAATATGGCTATGACAGGAGAAGGTTACAGAGCGGTCTTCACATAGCAAGCATGCCAGACATTTCAGGAATACCAGGCATGCCATAGTAGGAGATCTCTATCCTTGATGAGAGATGTAGGGGGGTGGGGTCACTGCACTGGTGGGCACGGTGTCACCGCACTGATGAGCAGCACTGGTGGGCACGGTGTCACCGCACTGATAAGCAGCACTGGTGGGCATGGTGTCACCGCACTGATAAGCAGTGCTGGTGGGCACCTATAAATGCCACTGGTGCGACTGCACTGATAAGTGGCACTGGTGGGCAAAGTGTGACCGCACTGATAAGCGGCACTGTTTACTGACACTATACTAACATACATCTGTAGGAGGGGTTTCCACCATCCCTGCAATGTTTCATTTTTATGTCTTATTTTCAGTGTGATGCGTGTTATATGTTACATATTACAGAGGCCAGTATTGTGGTAATATTGAAGTATGAGATCTCCATACATTAGAGGGTTCCACCATTATTGTGTTATTGATTATTAAGTTAACCCTGCACTTTTTTTTTCTCATGCCGACATTTACTTGTGTCACATGCTGATATAAAACATCACGGCTCTCTTTCTGTATTGTGTCTAGGGATGTTCTGATATACACCATACCAGCACTGATTGTTATAATGATCTCAGTTCTGCAGGAGGAGGAGGAATATTTCTAATACTGAATTACAGAAGAGTACAGTGTGTATAATATATCATTATGGGATGTGTGTACAGATCAGTAATGATTACATAAAGCATGTAAGGGTGATATGTTTATCTCCTTGTGGTTGGAAAGGAGAGAAAATATGCTGTGTGTCAGTGGTTAGTGGGCCTGGCTGTAGAATGAGGGGTGTGATTCATGTTGAAGTGGGCTTGTTCACATTTACATGCATGTACAGGGTTACTGTACCTCCCACATTCATCGAAATGTGCAAAGCCTGATGGGAAATGTAGTATAAACAGACAGAAGAGGATATGATGCAATCACTCTTCTAACAGAGCCTGCCTAGCTAAATACATGCCTGCGTCTTTTGAACTAGAGAGACCACTTCCTGTTAATTAAATTGGACATATCTATTCAAAGGTAAGGGCCCTTTCACGTGGGCTTTCCATGTGAAGGGTCAGATTTTGCTCAGCGGAGATTAATCCTCCAATCCCCGCTGAGCCAACGGAGGGCAGCTCCGTCTCCGCTCACTGAGCGGAGATGGAGCTGTTAGAGCCCCGCTCTGCTCTATGGGGATTAGAAGACCACTGACTGCCTGTCCGTTTTTCATCCGATTCGATTCTTCAGACGGATCTTCAGGATTGGAGAGCGACAGGTGTCAGTGGACATCTGCTGCTCCATAGGGCTGCATTGAGTGTCCGTTCAAGTCCGCCTGAACAACGGACAGGAGGACATGAATGGAAAGCTGTGGTAAAGGGCCCAAAGGAATTTCACAAATGTAATAACTGTTTAGTGTAGGTGTAGGGGGTGTACTAATGGGGGATTTTTAAAAAAAACCTGAGTTCTGCTTTAAGGTCTGGAGACTCACTAGGCCCCACTCCATGACCTAATGTGCTTCTTGAGCCACTCCTTTGTTGCCTTGGCGGTGTGTTTTGGGTCATTGTCATGCTGGAAGACCCATCTTCAGTGTTCTGGCTCAGGGAAGAAGGTTCTCATCCAAGATTTTACAATGCATGGCCCCGCCCATTGTCCCCTCAATTCGGCAAAGTCGGCCTGTACCTTTAGCAGAGAAACAGCGCCAAAGCATTATGTTTCCACCTTCGTGCTTGACTGTAGGGATGGTGTTCTTAGGGTCATAGTCAGCATTTTTTTTCCTCCAAACACGGCGAGTCAAGTTCATGCCAAAGAGCTCAATTTTGGTCTCATCTGACCACAGAACTTTCTCCCACTCCTCTGAATTATTTAGCTGTTGATTGGCAAACTTCAGATGGGGCTGTACATGTATGTGCCTTCTTGAGTAAGGGGGACCTTGCGGGCGCAGCAGTATTTCAATCCATGGCGGCATATTGTTACCAATGGTTTGTTTGGTGACTGCGATCCCAACTGCCTTGAGATCATTCACAAACTCCTCCCGTGTAGTTCTGTGCTGATCCCTCACTTTTCGCATGATCATCCTCACCCCATGAGGCAAAATCTTGCATGGAGCTCCAGACTGGGGACGATTGATGGTTATTTAGTATTTCTTGCATTTGTAAAAAATCGCTCCAACAGTTGTCTCCTCGCCAAGGTTCTAACTTGCTGTATCTTGTAGCCCAATACAGCCATGTGCAGGTCTACAATCTTGTCCCTGATGTCCTTTTACAGCTTTTTGGTCTTGCCCATGATGGTGAGGTTTGAATTGAATTGAAGAAGGAATTATGTGGACGGGTGTCTTTTATACACATAACGAGTTGTCGGCAGGAGAACCTTCTTACATTGACAGGACTAATCTGTGCACCACATGAGCACCTACTGTAGCCAGTCTGTGGGAGCCAGAATTATTGGTTGGGGATCAAATACTTATTTTACTTACAGAACTGCAACTCCATTCAAAACATTTGTATCATGTGTTTTTTCTGGATCTTTGGTTGATATTCTTTCTCTATCATATAAAATACACCTATGATAAAAATTATAGACCCATCATTTCTTTGTAAATGGGCAAACCTACAAAATCTGCAGGGGATCAAATCATAATTTTCCCCACTAAGGCTTCTCCCGAGTGGCAGGCATACAAGGCTTCTCCCGAGTGGCAGGCATACAAGGCTTCTCCCGAGTGGCAGGCATACAAAGCTTCTCCCGAGTGGCAGGCATACAAAGCTTCTCCCGAGTGGCAGGCATACAAAGCTTCTCCCGAGTGGCAGGCATACAAAGCTTCTCCCGAGTGGCAGGCATACAAAGCTCCCCCCGAATGGCAGGCATACAAGGCTGCTCCCGAATGGCAGGCATACAAGGCTTCTCCCGAATGGCAGGCATACAAGGCTTCTCCCGAATGGCAGGGATATAAGGCTGCTCCCGAATGGCAGGCATACAAGGCTTCTCCCGAATGGCAGGCATACAAGGCTTCTCTCGAATGGCAGGCATACAAGGCTTCTCTCGAATGGCAGGCATACAAGGCTTCTCTCGAATGGCAGGGATACAAGGCTTCTCTCGAATGGCAGGGATACAAGGCTTCTCTCGAATGGCAGGGATACAAGGCTTCTCTCGAATGGCAGGGATACAAGGTTTCTCCTGAGTGGCAATGATAAAAGGCTTCTCCTGAGTGGCAGGGATACATGGCTGCTCCTGAATGGCAGGGATACAAGGCTGCTCCCGAATGGCAGGGATACAAGGCTGCTCCCGAATGGCAGGGATACAAGGCTTCTCCCGAATGGCAGGCATACAAGGCTTCTCCCGAATGGCAGGCATACAAGGCTTCTCCCGAATGGCAGACATACAAGGTTGCTCCCGAATGGCAGGGATTCAAGGCTTCTCCCGAATGTCAGGGATACAAGGCTTCTCCCGAATGGCAGGCATACAAGGCTTCTCCCGAATGGCAGGCATACAAGGCTGCTCCCGAATGGCAGGCATACAAGGCTGCTCCCGAATGGCAGGGATACAAGGCTTCTCCCGAATTGCAGGGATTCAAGGCTGCTCCCGAATGGCAGGGATACAAGGCTGCTCCCGAATGGCAGGCATACAAGGCTTCTCCCGAATGGCAGGGATATAAGGGCTTCTTCCGAATGGCAGGGATACAAGGGCTTCTCCCGAATGGCAGGGATACAAGGCTTCTCCCGAATGGCAGGGATACAAGGCTGCTCCCGAATGGCAGGCATACAAGGCTTCTCCCGAATGGCAGGCATACAAGGCTTCTCCCGAATGGCAGGCATACAAGGCTTCTCCCGAATGGCAGGCATACAAGGCTTCTCCCGAGTGGCAGGCATACAAGGCTTCTCCCGAATGGCAGGCATACAAGGCTTCCCCCAAATGGCAGGCATACAAGGCTTCTCCCTAATGGCAGGGATACAAGGCTTCTCTCGAATGGCAGGGATACAAGGCTTCTCTCGAATGGCAGGGATACAAGGCTTCTCTCGAATGGCAGGGATACAAGGCTTCTCCTGAGTGGCAGGGATACAAGGCTGCTCCTGAATGGCAGGGATACAAGGCTGCTCCTGAATGGCAGGGATACAAGGCTGCTCCTGAATGGCAGGGATACAAGGCTGCTCCTGAATGGCAGGCATACAAGGCTTCTCTCGAATGGCAGGCATACAAGGCTTCTCTCGAATGGCAGGGATACAAGGCTGCTCCTGAATGGCAGGCATACAAGGCTGCTCCTGAATGGCGGGGGTACAAGGCTTCTCCCGAATGGCAGGCATACAAGGGCTTCTCCCGAATGGCAGAGATACAAGGGCTTCTCCCGAATGGCAGGCATACAAGGCTTCTCCCGAATGGCAGGCATACAAGGCTTCTCCCGAATGGCAGGGATAGAAGGGCTTCTCCCGAATGGCAGGGATAGAAGGGCTTCTCCCGAATGGCAGGGATACAAGGCTTCTCCCGAATGGCAGGGATACAAGGCTTCTCCCGAGTGGCAGGGATACAAGGCTTCTCCCGAATGGCAGGGATACAAGGCTTCTCCCGAGTGGCAGGGATACAAGGCTTCTCCCGAGTGGCAGGGATACAAGGCTTCTCTCGAATGGCAGGGATACAAGGCTTCTCTCGAATGGCAGGGATACAAGGCTTCTCTCGAATGGCAGGGATACAAGGCTTCTCTCGAATGGCAGGGATACAAGGCTTCTCTCGAATGGCAGGGATATAAGGCTTCTCCCGAATGACAGGCATACAAGGGCTTCTCCTGAATGGCAGGCGCACAGAGAATCCCTGCCGTTCAGGAGAAGCTTTAAGACTGACTCAATCTTTACCCAACAGTAGAGAGGAGCGTGTCCTATACTGGTAATGGAACACGGCTCTGGTTACTGTATGTAGTGAATTCTACCTCACTCTTTATAGCGGCCCCAGTGACCAAAGATATTTTTTTTTTGTTTTTGTTTTTTTGGGTTCTTTTTGTATTTGTTTATTGGTTTTAGAAAAAGGTAGGATTTACAACAACCAGGCATAATGCAAAGTACAGTAATATCTGATTACAAAGCACATAGCCAACAATATGTTGTAATAATAACATAATTGCGGCCAGACTGTTTTGACAAGGAAATAATTTGTTTTGGGCTCCCGTGCCCAAAAAAATGTGATAGTAAACTAGGAAATCTACATTAAAGCGGTAATGAACCCAAAGCCAGTGTTTTAGTAATAATATTGCATCGTATCAATCAGATGTGGTGGCTGCATTAGTTTTCCTTTTTTTTTTTTTTTTTCTTTCTCTCTCTCCTTCACCTGGTGATCTGGCCAGTGCTTCCACTCTGGATGAAGGAGCACAGAGGGCACAGCAGCATTGTCAGTCTGGGGGGAGGGTAGTGTTAAATGTACTAGCAGATTTAACCACTTGCCAAACACGCTATAACCGAATGAAGGCTACAGCGGGGTCGTTCCAGTTCTGGGAGAGCGTCTATTGACGTCCTCCCAGAACTGCGCCTGCTGAGGCACTCTGAAGGGCTGTGCCCTTTGGACACAGTTGATCACAGATCGGGGGAAAGGGCCAATCACAGCAGCCCTTTTCCATGTAAACAACTGTGTCCAATCACAGCTGATCATGATGTAAACACACTTGCCGGTTATTGGCATTCCTTTCCTCACGCTGTCACAGCATGGGGAGAGGTGAGCTGTAAACTGGCCAGTCTGAAAGGGTCATGTACACTGATCATCAGGGCATGAATCATCCGTGTAGCCCCAACAATGCCCATCAGTGGATGTCTCATCGAGAAGGAGAAAAATTACTTGTATGCAAAATTTTTTAACAGAAACGTCTTTTATTTAGCAAAAAAAAAAAAAAAAAAAAAAAAAGTGGGGATTAAATACCACCAAAAGAAAGCTCTATTTGTTCGAAAAAATATAATTTTGGGTACAGTGTTGCATGACTGCGCTGAAAATTGGCCTGGGCAAGTGGGTAGATACACTAACAAACTGAAGCCAAACTCCAGCTCACACTCGATAATAATCAGTATAATAATATAATCAGTTACAGCAACCTTTTTTTTATCCTTTGGAGATAAAGATTTTACATAAATAATAGCTCATCATTGTAAGCACCCCTGTCAGTGTTGCATTAGTTTACAGGGATGAGAAACCATTCATCTGGAAGAGAGCTTGTTCTTTTGAAAAACAGACCTACTGGCAGGATAACCAGGAGAAAGGAAAGCAAGTCTAATAAGAAAACAAATGCAGGCACCACATCTACGAGTTGGCAAGATGCAATATAATATTTACTTTTATCTTTAATACTACTTTAAAGAGGATTTTCAGTCTTGGAAAAGAAAATATATATATATATATATATATATATATATATATATATATATATCATTAAGTTAGCAGCTACATATATTGTAACGACTGACTTTAAAAAAAGACACCTGTGTTTGGTTCCCTGGCACCAGCATGTTTACTAAGGACCAGGGGAAGATGGCTGTGACTCCTTGCGGCTTTACAGCCAGTGCCTATCGCTGTATGAATGGTCCTGCAGGCTCCTGGGACATGGGATGTGTACCAGAGGTTGTGTTTGGGGGGAGAACTTCCTCTGTCATTGCCTAGGTGCTGGGAGCAGGTACCTGCTAAAGCTAGGTAACCCCCCCCCAAAATAAAGCAAACATCCCAAACTGGAAGAGAAGGGGGGCAGGAGGTGTGAAGTTTCGATTGGAGTCTATAGGCTGCCATGCTAGGCTGTTTGACATGAATTGTGCAATAAGTCAATGAACATCCACTAGGGGGCATGCTTGCTCTTCCAGTTCTTTTTTTGTATGTCTTGTATTTTGAGTTTATTCTTTGATCCTGCTGTTTGTACTCTTTTACCTTGACTATGGCTGAACATGCCTTAGTACAGCCTTTCTCAACCTTTTCAACACAGATGAACCCTTGAAATAATTCTCCGGTCTCGGGGAACCCCTACTAAAAATGTTAAATCTACAACTCATGATACATTAGTGTGATGGTCAATGGGAAGAATGCTCTTTACACTTGTGGTCATTGGGAAGAATTACCCCCTTACAGATAGCTAAAAGATCAATGGTGTCATTGGGAATTTATCTGAGAGGTAGAAATTGACCATTGATCAAGGAACCCCTAGCATCCTCTGGAGGAACCCTGGTTGAAAAACCCTGCCATAGTATGGCCCATGTTCTACTGGTCTATATGTTAATGTGGGCTTCCTAGGAAACCAGAAAAAGGCTTAGCAATGTAAAATTGTGGCATATGTAGAAAATCAAATTCTGATAGTAATGATGGCTGTATTCTACAAAATATACTTTATCTTCTCTTATATAGGATGAACACAAATTATTATCAGATCTTAAATTCTTCACATGTGCATAATTGTATGTGAAGTGGGGCTACAGAGGAAGTGAACAGCTTGATTTCCCTCTGTCCCCCATATTTTTTTCTTCTTTGGATTGCATGAGGAAGTTTGGGACATGCCTATCTAGTACCCATGAAGTAAGGTGATCAGATTTTTAACCCCTTCAATACCGGGCACTTTTACCCCCTTCCTGCCCAGGCCATTTTTCAGCTTTCAGTGCTGTCGCAATTTCAATGACGATTGCGTGATCGTGCTACACTCTAACCATGTGAAATTTTTATAATTTTCTTCACACAAATAGAGCTTTATTTTGGTGGTATTTAATCACTGCTGGGTGTTTTATTTTTTATGAAAAAAAAATGTTTTTCTTATTTTTTGTCAGTAAGTTTTGTAAATAAGTAATGTTTCTCCTTCACTGATGTGTGCTGATTGAGGCGGCACTGGTGAGGCAGCACTTATGGGCACCGATGAGGCACTAATATGCAGCACTTATGGGCACCGATAGGTGGCACTGGTAGGCACTGATGGGTGGCACTGATGATTGGCAGCACTGATAGGCGGCAGTAATAGCCAGCACTGACTGACATCACTAATGGGCACTGGTGCCACTGCCGGGCACTTGTGGGCACTGACTGCTGGCACTGGTGGGCACTTAGTGCTGGTACTGGGTGGGCACTGGTTGCTGGCACTGGTGGTTAATTGTAATCAGTGCACTGATTATCAGTGCCCTGATTACATCCCTATACCTCCTCTGTGAGAGGAGATGCCGCTGATCGGCTCTTCCTTGTTTACATGTGGCCGCTGTGATTGGTCACAGCTGATCACATGGTTAACCACTTCAGCCCCGGAAGGATTTCCAGCTTTAGGACCGGAGCCCTTTTTGCTATTCGGCGCTGCGTCGCTTTAACTGACAATTGCGCGGTCGTGCGACGTTGTACCCCCCGAGGCCAGGATTTCGACCTTTAGGAAGGCCCCGACTTCACCAATTGGTACACTAGTCGACACTGGTTAGTGTCGCCGGTGTACATTTGTTCCTTCTCGGCTAGTCGCCGTAGAGGAGAGTGTCTCCTCCATATCCCTACATTAGTCCCGTGACTATTAGTCACGTGACTAATGTTAATTGGTGGTCACGGTCGTTGGTCACGGGTGGGTCATGGTCGTGATTCACGGGTGGTCACGGTCGTCAGTCACGGGTGTTCACGGGCCGTCACCGTGGTCACGGGTAATCACTACAGTCAGTCACGACCGATAATGACGGCGGATAG
>BLSH010150439.1:102336-113453 GCA_018402905.1 Glandirana rugosa | reverse complement strand
TGTGTATAAGAGACAGGTGCCCAGCAGCCTGTTCAGTGCCCACCAATGCAGCCTGTTCAGTGCCCAGAAGCCTGTTCAGTGCCCACCAACGCAGCCTGTTCGGTGCCCATCAACACAGCCTGTGTAGTGCTCACCAATGCAGCCTGTTCAGTGCTCACCAATGAAGCTTGCTCAGTGCCCAGCAGCCTGTTCAGTGCCCACCAATGCAGCCTGTTCAGTGCCCAGAAGCCTGTTCAGTGCCCACCAACGCAGCCTGTTCGGTGCCCATCAACACAGCCTGTGTAGTGCTCACCAATGCAGCCTGTTCAGTGCTCACCAATGAAGCTTGCTCAGTGCCCAGCAGCCTGTTCAGTGCCCAGAAGCCTGTTCAGTGTCCACCAACGCAGCCTGTTCGGTGCCCATCAACGCAGCCTTTTCAGTGCTCACCAATGAAGCTTGCTCAGTGTCCAGCAGCCTGTTCAGTACCCACCAATGCAGCCTGTTCAGTGCCCAGCAGCCTGTGCAGTGCCCACCAATGCAGCCTGTTCAGTGCCCATCAACGCAGCCTGTGTAGTGCTCACCAATGCAGCCTGTTCAGTGCTCACCAATGAAGCTTGCTCAGTGCCCAGCAGCCTGTTCAGTGCCCAGAAGCCTGTTCAGCGCCCACCAACGCAGCCTGTTCAGTGCCCACCAATGCAGCTTGTTCAGTGCCCACCAATGCAGCCTTACCTGTGATCAGTGTATAGCGAGGAGGAGTCAGATTATACAGAGCAGAGGTCTCCTGTTTACCACGTGTGGTTGCTGTCCTCAGATGAAGTCCCGCCTCCTATGATGTCGCCAGTGTGCTGCCTATCATAGGAACCGGCCTAAGAGGTGGGACTACACCTGACAGCCAGGTAAGCACGAGATCCCGGCAATGTGTAATCCGGGGATGCTCCCCGTCTGAGACAGCCCAGCCGCGGGACCTATGGGTGCCCCCCTCTGCCCCAGCTCACAGTTCACTCACCCAGGATCGGCCCAGGGACAGACTTCCTCTGGGGACAGCCTACTCAATCTGGGAACTGTCCCCGGAAACTGGGGACGTCTGGTCACCCTACCATAGAGAGGACATGTGATCAGTAATAATACATAGCCAAGTAGTGGAATTCAAACTGTTTGGTTTTAATGTAGGCCTAACGCAAGGCTGCACCCTAAGAAAGGGATAACGAGTAATTGAATCAAAGTACTCTACACTGCAGGCCTTTATAAATTACACAAATCATTGCAGATTTGTAATCGATACATCATTAAAGAGGAAGTAAACCTCCTATAGGTAAGCCTATAATAAGGCTTATCTATAGGTACTGTAAATATCTCCTAATCGTGCACTGTTTAGGAGATGTTTACTGTATATGCAGCCAATTACATCATTGGCGCATGCGCTCTGAAGAAACGGCCACCCGTGACGTTTCTTCAGAACCCTGTGCCGTAACCGGTGGCTCCCATGGCTCCGACCAGTCCCACTGCCAGAGTCTGCGGACCCGGAAGGAAGATGGATCCAGCGGTGACGAGGAGGGCTTCGTTTGCAAATAAGTTTAACCTAATGTGCTAGTATGTGATGCATAACTACCACATTATGCCTTTACTTTTGCAGGTCAGAAAAAAGCTAGTATTTAAATGTATTTAAAAAATAAACACAGCTCAGAATATAGAAGGATGAAGCCGCACAAGGAACCAATCAGATGTTCTGCAGTGCTAATGTGCTAACAAGTGGCATTCTGATGGGAGGAGAGGGCAGGTTGAGAGTATAGGGCAAATCCATCTGCTGCTTCTCCTTGCACTGTCTGTTCACAGGCTGGGGGAGGGAGAAGGGACCTGCGAGTCTTACTGAAGTAGAGCAGAGAAAACTCTGTTCTGCCCAGCCTGGGCACAGACTTGTGTAGATTTCAGGACAGGATGAACAGAATTCCAAACCATTGAAAGGTAAAACGCCTGCCATGTATGTAGATTGTGTGTGTGTTCGGTTCTATTTCAGCTTTAAAAGAAACCTTTTCTGGCAAAAATATGTGGGCTGTCAGTGCGGATCCTTTAAAGCGGTGGTAAACTTGGTCAGGGGCAATATAATGGCAATCCAAGGTAGCAATGGCCTGCAAGGCAATGTGATGTGCTAGTATGCATCGCACATTATGGGAGACTTGACTTAGAACGAAGCCCTCCAGCGATGCGCCATCACTGCTATCGAGGCTCCCGTCTTCACCCAGTGTTCCTTCCAGGTTCGAGGGCTCCAGCCACCTGATCCCACCATGACGTCACTCCTGCGCATGCGCACAGAAGTCACTGTTTACACTACAGACCTCTAAAGGAATGGCACGGTATGCCGTTCCTTCAGAGCGCATGCACCGGTGACGTCACTGGCTGCTGCTCTCTGGAATATCTCCTACCTAAACCATGCACGTTTAGGAGATATTCATTTAGCCTACAGGTAGGCCTTATTATAAGCTCACCTGTAGGTGAAAATGGCATACATGACCCATAAGTTCTGTGCCACTGGTCCAAAATAGGCTTGCTGATCAGAAGATCACAGGTTCCTTCACTGGCGGCATGCTTGTTACTAGCCACGGTTAGATTATAAGGAAACATTTCCAATTTTTTAGTTCGTAAAAATGTTTCTTGGTATGCGTCCAATTCGTTCAACAGAAGCGAGGGACTGCTGCACACGGGATAGTGATCTCTCTATGGTTTAGGGTACAAGGCGGCTGCTAAGGAACAATGTAGGGGTCACCAGACTGCCAGCTTTCTGTAATGTCCAAAAATAAATCCTGGAATCTGGAACATTCTGGGATCTGGCTGCTACATGGGCTAAATTGATGCCTCGGTCAGTCCTATAAAACACTTTCTGTGTAGCTGTTATCTTGACAAATGTAACGCTGAATATATTACAATGTGCTGAGCGCTGTGTCTTCAGTCTGGTGACCTCCATATGAAATGCTTTAATAGTCCGCTCTGGTTTTAAAGCTGAAGTTTAATCTGCTTATATTTCGTCTTCCCTGATTTCCTCCCATCAACAGGCTGAGATTTTTAAACAAAACTGTTTTATTTTCATTACATTCTTTTTGAACCCAGTGACATCATCACTCTGTCTCTGTGCTTCTTTATTCAATGCAGGCAGATCGTGGCTGGTGGAAGGAGCCAGCAGGGTGCCTTAGTACTCCTCTCAATGCCCCTCAGTCCTGATGCAAGCATTTGGCTGGCTTTTAGGAGGAGTTATGCAAATATCACAACCACTTCAATACCAGACACTCCACCCCCCCCCCCCTTTCCCGCCCAGACCAATTTTCAGCGCTGACGCACTTTGAATGACAATTGCGTGGTCATGCAGCGCTGTACCCAAACAACATTTTTATCATTTTTTTCCCCCACAAATAGAGCTTTCTTTTGGTGGTATTTGATCACCTCCCTGGTTTTCATTTTTTGCGCTACAAATAAAAGACCGAAAATTTTGAAAGAAAAAGTTTTTGTTTCTGTTACAAAAGTTTGTAAATTACATTTTCTCCTTCACTGACGGGCACTGATCAGGCTACACTGACAGGCACTGATGAGGCAGTACTGATTGGAACTGATGAGGTGGCACTGATGGGCGCTTATATGCACAGGGCCGCTGTTAGAAATCATGGGGCCCCGTACAGACTACCTGACAGGGCCCCCCTCGATTCCGCACTTGAGCCCATGCTGTCGGGGGGGGGGGGGGGGGTTGGATCGGGGGAACTGGTGGCAGGAGCATGTTACACATTTCACCCTAAAAACAGGTGAAACATGTAACGTTCCAAAAGGGAACTTATCCTTTAATAACCATTAATATTCTAAATATATTACTCATATTATAAAGCAGCAGAGATGTCTTATTTTAGAACTTTTTTCTCAACAACTAATTAGATGGGATAAGCTCAGGTGTGTTCGAACCCACTATCTTGCCAGGATGCTGTCACAGCGCCCCACCAATCATAATTGGAGCTGAATAGGACAGATGTCAGTGTTTTGATGTCCATGCCCATTCAGTGTGTGTCCACATACACCACTAGGGTTGCCACCTCATCCCTTTAAACCTGAACACACATGAATTACACAGGTTCTGAGGCTAATTGAATGCAGATAAGGCACTAAGTGAGTTTAATTACCACCTTAATCAGCCACAGAACAACCTTTGTAATTAATGTGTTCAGGTTTAAAGGGATGAGGTGGCAACCCTATACACCACGGACTTGTGGTGGCTTTATGGGTGGCCAGATGTAAATGGACTTGGGTCCAGTTACATCAGGTTAACTCGGATCTGCCACATTTAGGACACAGTCCTTTTCAATTTTTTTTGGACCCGAATGGACATGGAGGTAAGTGGGTGTAAACAGACACAAGCCCACTTACATCCGGACTCCCTAAACCTACATGGAGCTTTCAATCAGGTCCACAGGAGCAACTAACAGGTGGGCCTATTTGGAAAGCTGGAGTGAAAGGTTCTAAAAGGGTAGTGTTTTGGGGGTGGCAAAAATGCAGTTCAGCTGTGTGATTTTATCCCCCCCCCCCCAACACAAGTGTAAAGTAAAATCTAACACTGTGCTTATGATGATCATCATTATGTTGCTCACAGCACAACAGGTGCTCTATGGCTCTCAGTGTTGCATGGCTGTTGGGTGCTGACTTTGTTAACTTATGGCTGTAATGTATGTAACAGACTAACACAGTACAGCCATAACAAAGTCAGCATCCAACAGCCATGTGACACTGAGAGCCATAGAGCACCTGCTGTGCTGTGATCATCATAAGCACACAGCAGGGAGTCTGAGGACTGTACTCTCCTGAATAGCCTATGTGACTGGTCAATGTGTCATCTGCAGGGGGCTGCTTGCCTGTGTACGGCTGCCAGAAGTACCGCTGAACTCTGAGCCTCCATAGTGATTGCTCTCTCCCTCGGGCTACAGTGCCGGCTCTCTGATGCAGGGGAGCCGCTCCACAATAGAATCCTTCCACCAGGGAAGGCACACAGTGGGGGCCGGAACTATATACTGTGTAGATGCACAGGTGAAGAGCAGTATGCGGCGCAGTACTGTGTGCCTGCGCCCGAAAATGGCAAAAAAGTTCCTCCTCTGCTCTCACCTCCTGGGGCCCCTCTGTTGACCTGACGGGGCCCAGGAAATTACTATATTCTCTAGCAATAAAGTGGGTGTGGGGCTTTGGATTATAAAGTCCTATTTTATTTTTTTAGCAAGAGAATTATTGTAGAGCTATCCGGGCCCCCCTGTGGAGTTTGAGGCTGGGCCCGGTACAACAGGGCTGGCTGTACTGCCTTATCAGCGGCCCTGCATATGCAGCACTGATAGGCGCCTCTGATAGGTGGTACTGATATGCAGCAGTGAAGGGCAATAATAAGCGGCACTGATGGTCACTCATAGGCGGTACTGATGGGTACTCATAGGTGGCACTGGACACTGATAGGTGGCAGTGGTGGGCACTGGGCGGCACTGATAGATGGCACTATTGGGCAGCACTGCTAAGGAGACACCACACCACTGATCGCCGCGCTGCGCAGCCTCGCAGGCGCACCGGCTTGTTGTCCTGCTAGACGTCATTGTCGCCCAGTCAGGATAACTGAACCACTTCCCAGCCGTTATTCTGCATATGGTGGGCGGGAAGTGGTTAAGGTGATTGTAAAGGTTCGTTTTTTGGGGGGTTGTTTTCCCTTAAAATAACGAGCATGTTAGGGCCCGTTCACACAGGGGCGATCCGACTTCAAGGGAATTTGTTAGACGACTTTCAGCGCGACTTCAGGCGACTTACAGTATGACTTATGCCAGGCGACTTTGCCTGTGGCCAATCAGAGAAGGGAGGGAGCGGGTTACACCAAATAAATTCTATTCTTTTTCCTGTAAAGTTGATTCAATATAGATGGGGGATCTGACTTTGAGGCGACTTCTATTGAATCCTATGGGCACAAGTCGGATAGAAGTCGCCTTGAAGTCGTGCAGGAACCTTTTCTCTTTCGTTCATTGACGAATGCAGCATCTCCATTACACCTGGGGTTATGCCACCTTTCACTAGGAGTGGACTAGGCAGAACTTCAGTTCAGCTAAAAAGCACACACAGCCCCTCCCAGGGGGCAGTCCTCCTTGGTATAACCCCCCACCAGCCAGCTCAGCCTTCAGTCTTTTTCTGCCTAGTGCAAGGAGTTGCTGGGACCTGTGGTTCCACGTTTTTTTCATTTTTAAAAGGAAGTTTTTCTTTTCTTCTGATGAAGACTGCAATCAAGTAGCCGACTGCGTGACAGGCTGAATGATATAGATCCAGGGAGTCTCCCCAGCTCGGCCAACGGACCGAGCCGAACTATGCTCCGCGCTGGGTTGGCCATGTCAGGCCCCGTTCCGTGTGGGGCGGCCTGCGGGTTAAATGTCCCACCAGCATGCTTAAGACCGGGCGTTCAGGTCCGCGTCACGGGTGTCGCTCGGCCGGCAGCTCCCCCTGTAGGAATAGACAGGGAGGCAGGTCTGTCTCGGGTGGGATACCCGCTCCACCCGTCTGGATGGGTAAGTACTCCCCCGTCCCTGGCTGGGGCTGACAGGTTTACCCCTATTCCCTGGGGTGTCTGGCGGTGCTCCCTCCTCCATCTCTACCCCCCCATCCTCGGTCTGCCTGCGCTGTGGAAAAAGGAGAAAAAAAAAGTTTGTTTTTTTTTTTTTTCTTTTTTCTCTCTATCCCCTGCAGGGGACCCCCTTCTGGAGGCCGGTATCGCCGCTGGGGGGGCCCTGGAGGGGCACCATTTTTCTGTGGCCCGGCCACCATTTTGCTGAAGCCGGCCGCATGTTTCCATACGGCCGCCATTTTGCGGGAGTCGCCCACTTGTTTTGGCCTCTAGTGTGCACGGACGCCATTTTTGATTGGTCGGCCGTGCATTAAAGGCTATGGCTGGGGGCGATCCCTGACCGCTTCCTGGTCCAAGAGCACATTTAAAGACTCTGGGAACGGTAGCAGCAACGCTTTTGCGGTTTGTACAGGCAGACTCAGCAGCTTGAGAGTGCTTCTCTTGGGGCAGGGTGCAGGCTACGGTTCGGTCCTCCTGGGTTTAACTGCAGGGGTCCCTGTCCGGTGTGCCTGGGGTGGGGGGACGCCTATTTCCGGTGCCTAGGCTTCTATTGGTTGGCGTGTGTGTCTGGTGTGGGTGGCGCAATGGCGGCTGAAGCTAACGCTTCTGCGACGGAGACCTCCCCTGGGGCTGAGGGTGTGCTGGGGCCTGTCGTGCCTCTAGCTACTTTGACTCCTGGAGTCCTTTATTTCCTGGGCAGGGCTGGGCCGTGACCCCAGAGCGGACAAGAGACGGCTGCCTCCTCCTTCCCCTTCATCTGGGGATTCAGACCTTGAGGGGGGGTCCACCAGAACGGGAACCCCCCTCGAGTTGTCGGATGGGAAGTTCCGGGATTCCTCTGATGGGGAGGAAGATTTTTCAGGGCACACCATTGCGCATGAAAAGGCTTTGGTGGGCTCCTTAATCTCATCTGTTCGTGAGACGCTAAAGCTGGGGACAGCGGGTGACTCGCATAGGCCGGTTCGCACCCCTAAGGTGTTCCCTTATGTACCTTTCTTTGATCAGTTTGTGTACAAAGAGTGGCAGCGGCCGCAGAGCTCTCTACCTCTACCAAGACTGTTTGCTGTACGTTATCCTTTTGAGGACTGTATGGCGCAGAAATGGGTCTCCCACCAAGGTAGACCCCCCCGTGTCCCGCCTGAGCAAGGCGACCACCATTCCGGTGGAGGGCACGCCGTCATTTAAGGATCTGGCTGACAGGAGGGCCAAGGCAGTTGCCAAGGCCATGTTTGTCTTGACTGGGTCGGCCATGCAGCCGACGCTAGCAGCACAAGCTCTGACAGAATGGGCTGTGGTGTTGCATCGTGATTTGAGCAGGGCGCAAGTCCCACCTGAAAACGTGGAGCTGGCTGAACAGCTCACCCAGGGGCTCAGGTATCTCTGTGATGCGGCCCTGGACATAGTGTACTCTGGTTGAAGTGCTGGTCTGGCGACCAGGCGTCAAAGAAGGCGCTTACTGACTTGCCCTTTTAGGCAGGGCGCATCTTCAGAGCTTCTCTGGATGAGATCATCAAGGATCTCACAGGGGGGGGAAAGAGTACCGAAGAGGGGTAAGGAGCCTCGTCGCGTTTTTTTGTGCCCCTCGTTTGGCGGACAAGGGTGCTAAGCCCTCCCAGGCTGCTGCAGGAGGTCAGAAGCGACTGTGGCAGTATAAGCAAGAGAAGTTGGATGGGAAGCCCTCCTCCACATGATGGGTTGCCCTGCCCATCGCTCAGGTAGGGGGTTGCCTGCTGGAGTTTGCGGAACAATTGACCTCTCGCATTTCAGATTCTTGGGTGTGCGAGGTGGTCTCCGCGGTCCACGCCCGTCCCATCCTAAGGAGATTGCCTTGCATTCCTTGGATGTGGTTAGGGCTTTGCGGGTCTACCTGGCGACCACGGCCTCTTTTCGGAGATCGGATGCGCTCTTCGTCGTGGTGGATGGACCACGTAAGGGGTTTGCGGCCTCTTCGGCCACCATTTCTCGATGGATTCGACAGACAGTGACCCGTGCGTATGACTTGCAGGGTCTCGAGCCCCCCTTTCCGGTCACGGCTCACTCTACCAGGGCGATTAGCACTTCCTGGGCTTTCCGACGTAAAGCGTCGGTTTCTTAAGTGTGCAGAGCGGCTACATGGTCCTCAGTGCACACCTTTACTAAGTTTTACAAAGTTGATGTTTCAGCATCTTCGGATGCTGCTTTTGGCCGCAAGGTTTTGCAGGCCGCTGTGTGAGGTTCCTCCAAGTCTTTGTGGAGAGTTCCCCCCATTGGGGTGAAATTTTGTTTTTGCGTTACCCACCCCTCTTTTGACACTGCTTTGGGATGTCCCCAGGCATAGTGAAGAGATGCTACATCCGTCAATGAACGAAAGAGAAAATAGGATTTTTTAACTCACCGTAAAATCCTTTTCTCTAAGTTCATTGACGGATGCAGCACCCACCCCTTTGTTTGGTTCGAGCTTGCACTGCTTGTTACGGACTGAAGGCTGAGCTGGCTGGTGGGGGGGTTATACCAGGGAAGACCGCCCCCTGGGAGGGGCTGTGTCTGCTTTTTAGCTGAACTGAAGTTCTGCCTAGTCCACTCCTAGTGAAAGGTGGCATAACCCCAGGTGTAATGAAGAGATGCTGCATCCGTCAATGAACTTGGAGAAAAGGATTTTACGGTGAGTTAAAAAATCCTATTTGTTTTTTTAAGTCGGAACGACTCAGCGTACATTGACGGCTCCCATTTATTTCAATGGGATTTGAGATGTCGAGCGACTTGGGGCGACTCAAGTCGGAGCGCAAGTCGCCCCTGTGGGAACGGGCTCTTATACTTATCACCTCTGTACAAGGGTTTTGCACAGAGCGGCTCCGATCCTCCTTTTCTGGGGTCCCCCGGTGGCGCTCCTGGCTCCTCCTCATCGGGTGCCCCCATGGAGAGCCACATTCCATGGGGGCACTTGTGCGAGCATGCCTCTGAGTAAGGGAGGGTTTTAACGCTGGTCAGGTTTTTTTTTTTTTGGCCATGTGTGTCTCCGTTGGTGGGGGGGGGGATTTCCCTTCACTTCCTGTCCCATAGCCAAAATGGGAAGTGAGAGGAAGTCCCTCTAAAGTGAAAGAATCCCTGGGTGTCACCAGAACTAGTGTCCCCAATGGAAGATTTTCCCTCTATTGCTGTTCTGGGAGCACCCATAATTTGGGATTTTCTTTTACTTTCACTTTCATTGAACAGTAAACAGGACAAAAAAAAAGTACAGAGTCAGACAGGAATAAAAGCCTGACAGATGTTCTAACCCGCTCTGTCCAAGAATTAGAAAGAAAAAAAAAGATCCTGTCCCCTTAAAGCAGGGGTAGGCCACCTCAGCTGTGGTGAAACTATGAATCCCATCATGCCTCTGCCTCTAGGAGCCATGCCTGTGATTGTCAGGGTCTTGCAATGTCTCATGGGATTTGTAGTTTGACCACAGCTGTAGGACCGAGGTTGCCCACCCCTGCCTTAAAGCATGTTATGCAGCACGGTGCTTGTGTTGTGTAATTTGCCCCCGTATCATCTAAAAAACCTGGCTGATCCTGCCTGGCTATACCCTCCACCCTGTACTACATCACTACACTGACCACGGTATATCATGGCTGCTGAGCGCTGACACCGTGGTCAGTATACGTGCCTCCGTCATCTGCAGCCCTGCTCTGTCCTTCTCTGTGCTCTCTCCCCCCACCCCTCCCTGCCTGTCTGCTTGTGTCAGTGCCAGCCCCATCCCCTCCTGCTGCTCAAATAACTTTTCTTGTCCTATATAATCCTCGCTGTGTCCTAATAACAGAAGCTCCTGTCTGTGTGTTTAAAAAAAATACCTCCTTTACCGTATTTCAGAGCGTCTGCCCGCGATCATGTGCCCGGCCGGCTCTCCTATCCTCCTCTCGTCCCAGATGACGTCAGCGGGGAAATCTCTGCCCCGCCTGCTGCATCTGTCAGCCGGGCAGAGGAGAGAGCTGGCCGGTCACGTGATCATCAGGAGCTGCCCTGAAATACGGTAAAGTGTTAATAAAACCCAGACAGGAGCACATGTCATTAGGAAACAGAGGATTATATGAAGTAGTGAAAGTAAATTAACCACTTTAAGTATTGCAGAATGCAGGGGTCAGGAGCAGTGGCAGCCCGTCCATACGGGGCGCTGCCCCCCCCTCCAATCCATGCGTCTGGCCCCTAATCTACATGTGGGGCACCGGACACATGGATTCCAGTGGGGTTTTTTTTTTTTGAAGCACATAATTAGAGCCTGAGCTCTAATAGGTTTCAAAAAAAGGGTGGGCTTGGGGCGCAGTGAGCCCACCCATTTCTGTGACAATAGCGAATTAATATTCACTATTTTCCTGATTCTCCTCCCAACCAATCGGGAAGTGAGTCCTGAGCCCGGCCACCTGGTTAGCTGAGAGGACAAGCAATCCTATTGGCCGCTGCCGAGGAGAAGGGAGGAGACGCAGGGGAAGCCACCGTGAAGCACCAGGTGGAGGAGACACCACCCACGCCCAGAGGAAGCACTGCCTGCGACCTAATGAGGTAAGTGCATTGTTTG
>BLSH010150439.1:83200-93418 GCA_018402905.1 Glandirana rugosa | reverse complement strand
TGACAGCTGCAGCCAAGGGGCTGGGCCCGAGGATCCACTGCTGACGTCAGTCAAGAGGAGAGAGGCGGCGGGTCACGTGAGTGCCGATTGGCACTCTGAAAACAGGTTATATAGCTGCATTTTTTTTAAAGCACAGTCACAGGGGCAGATTACATGAATAACCAAGAGTGCGGGCATGGACACAGAGCTGACAGGCAGAGAGGGGAGGGGGGAGAGGATGGAGGAGAGCACAGAGGAGAGAGCGGATGATAGAGGCACATAAACTGACCACATTGTCAGGGCTCTGCAGCCATTAAACACTGGGGTCAGTTTATAAAGGGGAGGGCAAAAACTGGCAGGATTAGCCAGGTATTTCAAGTGTTACAGGGGGCCAAATGACACAGCACAAGCACTGTGCTGTATAACATGCTCTAAAGGAGCAGGATCTTCATATTTTTTTTTTTTTTTAGGTTAAACACTTTAAGATCAGTGTTTTGAGAAGGTCCCAGTTGGTGACTCCATGTTTGTTTGTCAGAACAATAAAGTTACATCCCTGTTGAAATTTAAAAGAGTGATGACAGCTCTTTCATCTTGGATTGCCTGTCAGTTAGGGGCATAGGATTGCATAGGATAGCCCTTGCATGGCTTTTATCACTCAAATTGTCCAGAGGGGGACCTGATATGGTCTTGTGAGTGGTGAACATATTTCTTTATTGGCCCAGTCTTCATGATTTTAAAGCTTATCTAAAACCCAAACAAATGTGTAATATATTGCAGCTTATAAGACCTCAGATGTGGTGGCTTCATTCGTTCTCTTCCTTCCTCTTTTTTTTTTCCTTATTTCCACCTGGTGATCCTGCCAGTAATGCTCTTCCTGTCCTAGGATGACAACGCTCCATTCTGGTGCTGTATGTATGAAGGAACGGTGTTGGCACCTCTTCTTTTCCTCGTCATTATTATATAGGGGGAAGGGATTGAAGTTCACACAAGATAGCTGGGACAGCTGATAACATTGTTTCAGTTTAGTAGATTGGAACCCTTTTTTTTCAGTAGTTACAGAAACCTAGCCCATAAAAGAAATGTAATGCAGACACCACATCCAAGGTAAGTTGCAATGTATGATTTTTTAATTTTAATTTTTGAGTTTATTCAACTCTGATCACTGTTACAATGATCTGGAATGGGCAGGGTTCTGCTTTATTAAAGACGCCAAGTCTTCCAGGTTAAGCTTGACAATCTAATTCTACAAGGCTGTCTAGTGCTTCCCAGAGGCCTCCACAACTGAACATCCCTGGAATAAAGTGCTTGTGTTTGGCTTGGGCACAACAGACCTCCAATATCCTCCAGGAGACCACACGGCCTAATAAGCGCAAAAGAGTTGTCTTTTCCAGCAAATGTGCTGAACATTTCTGGTTGGTGAGTCACTGAACACTGCACCCCTTTAAATATTAAATCAAGTAACCTTCAAAGTACAACCCCAATTCCCCAAAAAATCAGGAATCTATGTAAAATCTACATTAAAAAAGAATGCAATGATTTTCAAACCTCATAAACCAATATTTTATTTACAATAGAAAACAGAAAACATATCAAATGTTTAAAGTGGTGGTCAACTCTGGACAACCACTTTAAACTACAGCTAAGACTATAATAAGGCTTACAGTCAGGTCCATAAATATTGGGACATTGACACAATTCTAATCTTTTTGGCTCTATACACCACCACAATGGATTTGAAATGAAACAAACAAGATGTGCTTTAACTGCATACTTTCAGCTTTAATTTGAGGGTATTTACATCCAAATCAGGTGAATGGTGTAGGAATTACAACAGTTTGTATATGTGCCTCCCACTTTTTAAGGGACCAAAAGTAATGGGACAGATTAACAATCATAAATCAAACTTTCACTTTTTAATACTTGGTTGCAAATCCTTTGCAGTCAATTACAGGCTGAAGTCTGGAATGCATAGACATCACCAGACGCTGGGTTTCATTCCTGGTGATGTTCTGCCAGGCCTCTACTGCATCTGTCTTCAGTTCCTGCTTGTTCTTGGGGCATTTTCCCTTCAGTTTTGTCTTCAGCAAATGAAATACATGCTCAATCGGATTCAGGTCAGGTGATTGACTTGGCCATTGCATAACATTCCACTTCTTTCCCTTAAAAACTCTTTGGTTGCTTTCGCAGTATGCTTCGGTTCATTGTCCATCTGCACTGTTAAGCACCGTCCAATGAGTTCTGAAGCATTTGGCTGAATATGAGCAGATAATATTGCCCCAAACACTTCAGAATTCATCCTGCTGCTTTTGTCAGCAGTCACATCATCAATAAATACAAGAGACCCAGTTCCATTGGCAGCTATACATGCCCACACCATGACATTACCACCACCATGCTTCACTGATGAGGTGGTATGCTTTGGATCATGAGCAGTTCCTTTCCTTCTCCATACTCTTCTCTTCCCATCACTCTGGTACAAGTTAATCTTGGCCTCATCTGTCCATAGGATGCTGTTCCAGAACTGTGAAGGCTTTTTAGATGTTGTTTGGCAAACTCTAATCTGGCCTTCCTGTTTTTGAGGCTTACCAATGGTTTACATTTTGTGGTGAACCCTCTGTATTCACTCCGGTGAAGTCTTCTCTTGATTGTTGACTTTGACACACATACACCTACCTCCTGGAGAGTGTTCTTGATCTGGCCAACTGTTGTGAAGGGTGTTTTTTTCACCAGGGAAAGAATTCTTCGGTCATCCACCACAGTTGTTTTCCGTGGTCTTTCGGGTCTTTTGGTGTTCCTGAGCTCACCGGTGCGTTCTTTCTTTTTAAGGATGTTCCAAACAGTTGATTTGGCCACACCTAATGATTTTGCTATCTCTCTGATGGGTTTGTTTTGTTTTTTCAGCCTCATGGCTTGCTTCACTGATAGCGACAGCTCTCTGGATCTCATAGTGAGAATTGACAGCAACAGCTTCCAAATGCAAATAGCACACTTGAAATGAACTCTGGACCTTTTATCTGCTCCTTGTAAATAGGATAATGAGGGAATAACACACACCTGACCATGGAACAGCTTAGCAGCCAATTGTCCCATTACTTTGGTCCCTTAAAAAGTGGGATGCACATATACAAACTGTTGTACTTCCTACGCTGTTCACCTGATTTGGATGTAAATACCCTTAAATTAAAGCTGAAAGTCTGCAGTTAAAGCCCATCTTGTTCGTTTCATTTCAAATCCATTGTGGTGGTGTATAGAGCCAAAAACATTAGAATTGTGTCAATGTCCCAATATTTCCGGACCTGACTGACTTGCAGTTTAGGAGATATTCCCTGTATCTGCATGTGCACATGCCCACTGAAGAATCGGCTCCCGGGGTGTTTCAGGGTGCCGTTTCTTCTGTAAGCGTGCTGTAACTGGTCGCTTCCATGCGCATGCGATGTCAGCGTGGCTCTGCTAATCACAGTGCTGGAGCCCACACTGTGATTGGCCGGAGTCATGGACCCAGAAGCAGCATATGGCCGGTCACAGCGGTGTGCCGAGACCGCTGCTACAGCTCCGTTCCAAGGTAAGTATTTCCTAATGAGCTAGTGTGCGATGCAGGCTAGCTCATTATGCCTTTGTTTTGCAGTTTTTTTTATTTGGGGGGGGGAGTTGACAACCACTTTAAACTGAGAAAATGTACCATTTTAGGAAAAAAATAAGGTAATTTTAGAATTGATGGCAGCAACACATTTAAAGTGGTAGTAAACTCATTTTCAGCCAAGGAAGCTGCCATCTTGGCCTCTGTTTAATCTAAAACTGCCATGATGCTGCACATGTGATCAGCTATGACACCAGCCATTGGATGGTTTGACAGTTTGGTTTAGAGCACAACCAATGGGAGTGTTACATTTCCAGCACGTGCCGGAAATGGAACTGGTTTTTAAACTTAAATGGATGGGTTTACTACCGCTTTAAAAAAAGTTGTAACAGAGCAACAAAAAAGCTGGGAAAGTACAGTAATATTTCAGTAGTGAAATGAGGTTTATTGGATTAACAGAAAATGTGCAATATGCATCAAAACAAAATTAGACAGGTGCATAAATGTGGGCACCCCAACAGAAAAATCACATCAATATTTAGTAGAGCCTCCTTTAGCAGAAATAACAGCCTCTAGACGCTTCCTATAGCCTGTAATGAGTGTCTGGATTCTGGATGAATGTATTTTGGACCTCCTCCTTACAAAACATCTCCAGTTCAGTTAGGTTTGATGGTTGCCGAGCATGGACAGCCCCCTGCTTCAAATCACCCCACAGATGTTCAATGATATTCAGGTCTGGGGACTGGGATGGCCATTCCAGAACATTGTACTTGTTCCTCTGCATAAATGCCGAGTAGATTTTGAGCAGTGTTTTGGGTCGTTGTCTTGTTGAAATATCCAGCCCCGGCGTAACTTCAACTTTGTGACTGATTCCTCAACATTATTCTCAAGAATCTGCTGATATTGAGTGGAATCCATGCGACCCTCAACTTTAACCAGATTCCCAGTACTGGCACCGGCCACACAGCCCCACAGTATGATGGAACCTCCACCAAATTTACTGTGGGTAGCAAGTGTTTTTCTTGGAATGCTGTGTTCTTTTGCCACCATGCATAACGCCCCTTGTTATGACCAAATAACTCAATCTTTGTTACATCAGTCCACAGCACCTTATTCTAAAATGACGCTAGCTCGTCCAAATGTGCGTTTGCATACCTCAAGCGACTCCATTTGTGGCTGTGTGCAGAAAAGGCTTCTTTCCCATCTCCCATACAGCTTCTCCCTGTGCAAAGTGCTTTATTGTTGAACGATGCACAGTGACACCATCTGCAGCAAGTTGATGTTGGAGGTCTTTGGAGGTGGTCTGTGGGCTGGTTTTGACCGTTCTCACCATCCTTCGCCTTTGCATCTCCAATATTTTATGTGGCTGCCACTTCTGGCCTTAACAAGAACTGTGCCTGTGGTCTTCCATTTCCTCACTATGTTCCCCACAGTGGACACTGACAATTTATATCTCTGCGATAACTTTTTGTAGCCTTCACCTAAACCATAATGTAGAACAATCTTTGTTTTCAGGTCATTTGAGAGTTGTTTTGAGGCCCCCATGTTGCCACTCTTCAGAGGAGAGTCAAAGAGAACAACAACTTGCAATTGGCCACCTTAAATACCTTTTCTCATGATTGGATGCACCTGCCTATGAAGTTCAAGGCTTAATGAGCTCACCAAACCATTTGTGTGTTCCAATTAATCAGTGCTAAGTAGTTACAGGTATTCAAATCAACAAAATGACAAGGGGGCCCAAATTTATGCACCTGTCTAATTTTGTTTTAATGCATATTGCACATTTTCTGTTAATCCAATAAACCTCATTTCACTGCTGAAATATTACTGTGTCCTTCAGTCATTTGATAGATCAAAATGAAATTGCTGATCCAAACACCCAAATATTTATAAATGACAATCATGGAAATTGTCAGGGGTTCCTAAACTTTTGCATACAACTGTAGGTGGTACTAACAAAGACAACTGGAAGAAAATTTTGCAACTAATTAGGTTAATTGGCAAAAGATCATTAACATGTTTGGGTATAAAAAGGGCATCTTAAGCCTCGTACACACGGGACGACGGTCGTATACAACAGGTGGTACGAATGACAGTTGTATGCGAAATTGATCATTAGTACGTGCGATTAGAACAGCCGACGTACGACGGCCATACAACAGGAGTTGTATGAGCAAACTAGAAAACTTGGTCGTACCAACAAGCGGTTGTACGACCGTTGTATCGTGTGTACAGAGAAGTTGGTCCAACAAGTTGTATTGTGCAAAACACGCATGCTCAGAAGTCAGGAACGAACGGACGGACACCGATTACATGCACCTGAACTTTCACTTTATACATTCATTACACGTCACTACGTTCAGCTTGGTCGCACATTGGTTGTACGATCGTTTAGTGCATGTCAGTATGCAAGTTACATTATCCAACATGCGATTTGGTCCGTTCGGTCGTACGACCATCGAACCGTGTGTACGAGGCTTGCAGGGGTCCTCAAACTATGGCCCTCCAGTTGTTCAGGAACTACAATTCCCATCATCATGCCTAGTCATGTCTGTGAATGTCAGAGTTTTACAATGCCTCATGGGATGTGTAGTTCCGCAACAGCTGGAGGGCCGTAGTTTGAGGATGCCTGCGAGAGTCAGAGTGACTAGTAAAAATGGGCAGAGGTTCACCAATCTGTGAAAAGCTGCATCCAAAAATTATCAAAAATTTTATAATAATGTTCTTCAATGTAAAATTGCAAATACTTTAAATATATCATCATCTACAGTATATAATATCATCAAAAGATTCTGAGAATCTGGAGAAATCTCTGTGTGCAAGGGACAAGGCCAAAAGCCAATATTAAAAACAGGCATGATTGTGTGATGGACATCACTGCATGGGCTCAGGAATACTTCCAAAAATCACTAAAATAAAACCGTGATCCCCTGCACAACCCTGTGTATTTCCTTGTGCTGAACATCAATACAACTCATATAAATTGTGCTGCTGCCGCTGCCACCCACTTATATACAGAAATAAAATGAAAACGTCTCAGCGCCACACCGCTACTCATCCAGTGTACGTTAATACTCAAATAATATTCAATCAATAAATGTGATTAACAATCATAATATTCAATTAATAAATGTGATATATAAAGAAAAGTCAGTGTGCAGTGCTAATATAAAATTATAAAAACGTCCACGTGTAATTCTCTTCAAAATGCTCCTCAGACGCTTGAAATATTATACCTTTGTAAAGTGAACACACATAGTGCCACTCATACCGCCACCAACAGCCGCTCACCTCCCACTTTGACCTATCAGTAATAGGTCATATGCACTTGTGCCTTCAAGGCACACGTGTCAAACACAAGGCCTGGGGGCCGAATCCGGCCCTCCAGGCCATTTCATGTGGCCCTCTCCTGCAGCTTTGGCAATCCCCTCATTGTTGCCTTCACCTTGTCTCAGCAGCAGAGAGGAGGACAGAACTTACCAGATCCTGCTGAATGCTGAGTCCAGGGAAGGTGGAGAGGAGAGGGTGCTGCGGCTGCACAGAATCTGTGGAAGGAGTTCCATCTTCCTCCCTGCTGCCGACTGCTGGGATGGGAAGGAGGGGGGGGGCAAATACAGCCACGGAGAGGCTTGTATCTACCCCCCCCCCCTTTCCCATCCAAGCAGTTGGCAGCAGAGAGGTAGACGGAACTCCTCCTACAGATACTGTGCAGCCACAGCACACCCTCCTTGCCACCTTCCCTATACTCAACATTCAGCAGACTCTGGTCCTCCTCCAGACTCTGCACCTTCTGCTTCCTCCCAGCAGCAGCACAAATGTAGGGGGTGCAGTTTGATGTAAGGGAGGGTGAAGGACTCTTCACTTCTGAAGGAGGGGGGATTTTTGACATTATTATTATTATACAGGAGTTATATAGCGCCAACAGTTTGCACAGCACTTTACAACATGGGGGCGGACAGTAAAATTACATTACAAATCAATACAGGAGGAATACGAGGGCCCTGCTTGTTAGAGCTTACAATCTAGAAGATCTGATCTGTAAGGGGGGGGGGGTGCTCTGGACATCTAGACTTGCAGATACAGTCGGCCCTTTGAGGGCAACCATAATGCTTATGTGGCCCTCGGTGAAATTGGGTTTGACACCCCGGCTTTAAGGGATGTCACCAGATGTAGCCTACTCTTTACATTGGTGGTCAGTGGGAAGAATGCTCCTTACATTGGTGGTCAGTGGGAAGAATGCTCCTTACATTGGTGGTCAGTGGGAAGAATGCTCCTTACATTGGTGGTCAGTGGGAAGAATGTTCCTTACATTGGTGGTCAGTGGGAAGAATCTGCCTTAGATTGGTGGTTAGTGGGAAGAGTCTCCCTTACATTGGAGGTCAGTGGGAAGAACGCTCCTTCAATTGGTGATCAGTGGGAAGAATGCTCCTTACATTGGTGGTCAGTGGGAAGAATGTCCCTTACATTGGTGATCAGTGGGAAGAATGCTCCTTACATTGGTGGTCAGTGGGAAGAATGCTCCTTACATTGGTGATCAGTGGGAAGAATGCTCCTTACATTGGTGGTCAGTGGGAAGAATGCTCCCCTTACAGACAACTAAAATGGTAATTGGTGTCAATGCAGCTGGCTCTGGCCCCATAACTATGGACATAAGCTGAGAGATCAATCAGCCACAGCTCAAGGAATCCCCACAACTTCTGGAGGAACCCTGGTTAATTATGGATAGTTTAGGGTAACACATATGTGCAATAAATATTATTGTCCCTGAAATCTGAATACAATCCAATGTTGCTCAGCCTATCCGCGGGTGGAACTTGCATACATTTCAGTCTATTTCCATCCCAAGGACTGCAGAGTAACTTCCTGCGAGTAATATTCACTCTGGGAGAGGCAGCCTGTGTGTTCAATGGAAGGAAACCGTCTTGGAGGAAGTCAAGGCACTGGAGATAAGCATTCTTTAAGTACCAGACTCATTTCCAAGGCGGTTCCTGTTTTGTTCTCAAGACAAAGATGTCTTTCCTAATAATAAAAGATTTCCTGTGTTTTTCTCAGCCAAAAGCACATGAACGGTCAACTTATACAGAGAAAGAATAATTCTATTTTTTCAAAATAAATAAATAAACCAACGAAAATCCATAAAATAACTGAAATGTTCCCTTCCACGATCATATATTGACATGGTGATGTAGAAGTGGTTCGGAGCAGTCAATTGCTCAGTGGTTAGTATTCTTGCTTGCAGTGCTCATGGCTTCATAAAATCCAAAAACATGCAGGTAGGTTACTGCAGTTCCACTTAAAGTACATTTAACCCAATCAGTAAAACCTCATAGAAGTTTTATCATGCTAAAGCGACTTTGAAATTCGTCTTCAGTATTGCAGCTTTCAACAAAATCACCCCTGGTCATCCTGCCATAGAGGTCCTTTTCAGACACCTCTTGTTATAGGGTGACAACGCTCTGTCCCTGTGACCCAAACATGCTCCTGTGTTGTCACATGGGCTTCTAATTATAAGTGCCAACACGCATAACACAGGCACGGTCCACTGTTATCGTCATCAGGAAACCCATCCTGAGAAATACCATGCAGCCATCATTGGAGTGCATGTAGACAGGAAGTTGCTGCAAAGAGACTGCTGAAGATTAGCAACACTGAGATGTAACAAAGGAAGTAAAAGGTAAGAACAAGGATTCTATAAAGAAAAAAAAATGGCAGGGAAAACAAAATGTCATTTCATTGTGAGCACACCACTGCCCTACGCAAGTTAAGTGTATTAGATGAATGCAGTGCCTCTCATTTTGAATTGCACTCCAATGCACCAAGGCAATGCAGAGCAAGCAAACATGTATTGCAAATTACCACCGATCAATGCATGCGCTGCATTGCCAAAAATAATGCAAATCCATGCTTTTGGATGTTTTTATGTATTGGCAGCCGACTCATTTAAATAGACTGCCTTAAAGTGTTTTTTTTTTTACCTTAAAGCATTTTCTGCATTAAGATATAAAACCTTCTGCATGCAGCTCAGGCCCCTCTTATACTTACCTGAGCCCAGTCTCAATCCAATGCTGTGCACGAGAGTAGCGGCTCTCTCCCTCCTCAAGGGCTCAGAGACAGCAGAGGGAGCGATTGGCACCCACTGCTGTCAATCACAGCCAATGAAGAGGGAGCAGGGGTGGGGCAGAGCAACATGTGTATCAATGGACACACAGAGCCGACTCAGGAGTGAGCACGCATAAGTGCCCCTATAGGAAGCGGCTTGCTATGGTGGGCACTCAGTGAGGGGGAGTAGCCAGAAGTGCCATCTGAGGGCCTGAGAAGAAGATTGATGCTTCTCTGTGCAAAACCATCGCACAAAGCAGGTAAGTATGATGTGTTTGGTATTTAAAAAAAATAAAAATGATGTCTTTACATTCACTTTAGTGAATGTGCTTTGAGGATTCCAAGGTCTGAATAGGTCCTAATATTTCAGCTATTTCATGATGTCCAGGAGCTATCAGAATGCACGGAGTTTCTAGTGTGCGTGTCCAATGTTACGCCAGTCTCACGCCAGGATAATCGCTTTTTAATCAACGTTGTTGTAGATCAAGATTATTTACAGGCCACAGAAAAGCAGAGACAACCGGCCGTCATCGCCTTTGAAAGGGCGCCAGAATTTTGAAACC
>BLSH010150439.1:30966-43530 GCA_018402905.1 Glandirana rugosa | reverse complement strand
CCCCCCCCCCCCACTCGCACATACCCCCCCCCCCCCCACGCACAGGCCGGGCTCGGTACACTGATCCTCCCATCTGCTGCTGCAATCTCCTCCTCGGTGGCCAATACACGCTCCTGGCCCAGGCTTCTGCTATGGGCTCTGCTAGGAGGACAGGACGGGCTATATTGAGCCGGGAAGGTGGCAGTCTGTGCCAAGGGGCTGTTGCTTCTCCTGGCCAATGGGGTCTCAGGACTCGCTTCCTGATTGGCCAGGAGGAGAAGCAGGAAGACATTAGCATATGTTAATTCGCTAATGTCACACAACTGGGTGGGCTCAGGGCGCAGTGTTGGGTACTAACATTGAGGACTCATACACACGGGCGTCTGTGAAAAAATAGGCAAAACGTCGGGTCCGACGTTTTGAAAAAAATCAGCGTTTTTACCGGCGTTTTGCATCGGCGTTAGTGAGCGTCGGCGTCAATAGGCATTTTTTTAAAAAAAATCAGTCCTCTGCTATTTTTCAACCTAAAAACGCCGGCGTCAAAAAATGCTTGTTAACGCCGGTACGGTGTTAGCGGGCGTCAGCAAGCGTTAGTGAGCGTTTTGCCGATTGGCGGCAAAAAACGACAAAACGCTACAGCTACAGAACGCGATGGTCCCGCGTTCTAAAAACAGCTCACTAACGCCGACGCCCTCTACTGCTCACAAACGCCTGCGTTTTTAGAGGGCCATTGAATAACATAGAGAGCTGCAAAAAATGTCTACAAATGCCGGCGTCCAAAACGCCCGTGTGTATGAGGCCCTATAGGTAAAGTTGATCCAGGGTGAATCCGATTGGCTCTCGGGGGATCAGGAAGGAATTTTTTCCCCCGCTATAGCAAATTGGATCATTGGCTTTGCTGGGGATTTTTGCCTTCCTCTGGATCAACTGTGGGTGAAGGATTGTATACGGGATTGTATAAGGGATTGTATGGTTATATTTACATTTTTCAATTTTTTTTTTTTCTGTTGAACTAGATGGACTATGTAACTATGTAAGTGCTCTGCTTCCCGAGTCCACCCTTTTTGGAAGCCAATTAAAGCCTTAGCTAAGATCATGTGCTTCAAAAACGAAAAAAAAAACTCCTTTGAAATCCATGCGTCCGGCACCCTGCATGTAGATTAAAGGCCGGGAGCATGGATTAGGGGAGCGGCGCCCCTGTACCCCTAATGGAGCGCCCTGATCTTCTCCGTGAATGGCCGTGCAGGGGGACGTGTCAGCAAAATTCTGGCAATTGGAGGACAGCCAGGCTGTTCTCCCAGCACAGCCAGAAAACTGACCATGCTGGGAGGGGAATGCCCTTTTATGCCTTGCGTGGTCAGTTTGACATTGGAAAACAGTGGGATAGGCAAGATCACCAGATATTTCAAAGAATGGAAGCAATAAAAAGAGAACAGGAGACTTTTTAACACAATTACAGGGTACAACAGACACATCAGGAATATGAAATGTTCGGGTAACATGTTGTTTAAAGAGGACACTAAAGTAAGGATTTAGGGGGGCCAAGATGTTGTCTCATTTATTTATTTGATTGAACATACATTCTAGAGTACATGAAGGCTGAGCCATTCATATAAATCCCTTTTCCCCACAGAAGCCTACAATCTAATACTCCTATCGCAGTTTGCATATACACTGTACTGCATGGAAGCTGATTATTCCAACTGTATTTTGGTTTTTAGAAGGTAAATTGAAGACACAGGGAGAGCATACAGACTCCATGCAGATAGGGGACCTAGAAGAAAATGAACCCAGGACTCTGGCACTGTAAGGCTAGGTTCATACCTAAGCGGCTCTGCGCCCTGCGTTTGCACAGGCACAGCAGCCCATTCAATTGCCTGCGCTTCATGCTGGAAAAAAGGTTCCTGTAACTTTTTTAAAATGCAGCTTTTGCACCATGCAATTTCCCGCAACTGAAAACGCACTGCGTAATTTCTTAGCTTATATTTTACAACATCACCTGTTTGACTTCCCCAAAGATTATGGATCTCCTGGCCCCAGTTCTATGGCAGGCCTGGGTGATGGTTCATTTCACCCCTTATTGAGGGAGATGGTGCCAGGGGCACCGCCTGTGCAGGGAGTACCCCTTTTCCCTATGAGTATAGTTGTAGTGCTGTGTTGTGTCACACGAGAAATCACTGACCTTTCAGCTTTGAATCGGCAGTAAGGAGATAAATGCAGGGAGGAGGGAATTTCATTAAGGACTTGAGCCGGAGGCCATCAGTGTCCGAGTAATGAGCAGCTTAGTCCGGCCAACTGTTTACAGGAACTCCGGAGTTAATGACCCCTAATCTTAAGACATCACTCTAATTCGCTCTGATTTCTTTCCATTAACTATTGAGCGCTGCTTATTGGCCGCCATGACGCGCTGAGGATAGGATGCGTCTGGAATCTCTAGGCTCAGTATGACAAAGATCTAGTTACAATGTAGAGCAGTGGTCTCCTTTTTGCTTGCTTTTAACCATCCCTTGGGGCACTATTTCATTCACTGACACCAACAATGAGGCACATTTCCTCCCAATGACACCAACAATGGGGCCCAATGACACCGATAATGGGGGACCATTCCTCCCAATGACACCAACAATGGGGCACAATGACACCAATGATGGGGGACCATGCCCCCCAATGACACGAAGATGGGGCACAGTTCCTCCCAATGACACCAACAATGGGGCCCAATGACACTAATGATGGGGGACCATTCCTCCCAATGACACCAAGATGGGGCACAGTTCCTCCCAATGACACCAACAATGGGACCCAATGATACCAATGATGGGGGACCATTCCTGCCAATGACACCAACAATGGGGCATAATTCTTCCCAATGAGACCAAAGATGGAGCAAATTCCTCCCAATGACACAAACTATGGGGCACGAACAGGACAGAGCCCCCCCCCCCCAGTTGGCCGGCCAGGTCGCGGACTGCACCCCCGTCGGTCTGTCAGGGCTGCACTTACCCCATCTCGCGGGCAACAGGCAGTGGCGGCTTCTCTCCAGGCTGCGGGCATCTCCTCCCTCGGTCCCCCTGCGTCTCCTCCCTCCTCCTCCTGGCGGCCAATCCGATCTCATCTCTTTTTGGCCAGTCGGGTGATGGGTCTCATGACCCGCTTCCTGATTGACCGGGAGGAGGATCAGTGTGAGAATAGCGAATATTCATTTGCTATTCCCGCACAACTGGGTGGGATTGGGGGGCAGTGCTCTGCGCCCCGAGCCCACCCTTTTTTAAAGCTTATTAGAGCCTCTGGCTCTAATCACGTGCTTCAAAAACACGCAACCCCCATTGGAATCCATGCGTCCGGTGCCCTGTATGTAGATCAGGGGGACAGATGCATGGATGGAGGGGGGGGCGACGCCCGTGCACCCCTAATGGACAGGCCGCCACTACCAGTAACAACAATGATGGGGCATAATGCCTCCCAATGACACAAATGATGGGGCACTGACACCAAGGATGGGGCATTGTTTACTCCCAATGGCCCAAAGGACAGTAAACTGGCCCTTTATATAGAAAGTTTGGAGACCCCTGATGTAGGGGAACAGAGAGCCCGAGATGTCTCTAGATACTCATGAAGCTGAGAGCTACACTGACTGGAGTCCAGAGTACCTAATAACCCCCACATTTCTGATCAACTGATATAGATATATTTTTTTAAAGATGAACTCTAGAAATAAAAAGTTAATTCAGATACAATCCTCAATAGCCACAAAGGATATAAATCCTCTTTGTGAGCACCAAACACCTTTGCAAATCTTGTTATTGCCTTGTAAATGTAGCCATGACATCATCGCTGTGCAGTACGTAGCCTGTGCAGGGCTGTGGGAGGTACCCAGCAGGCTCCACCCACTGCAGGCTGCCTGTAGAAACTACAGGAGGGGGCGGAGACAAGACCAGCCACCCTGCACAAGAGGAGAGAGCAGCAGTGAGCGGTCTTTATTACAGGAAGCTCTGTACACACTGGATTACTGCACAGATGTGGAAGAAATACACACACCGAGATTAGAGGAAGAACACGCATGATGCACGTATTTAGATAATATTTACTTATCCTGGCGTTCAGCGAGGTCTAAATTCTAAAATCCTGAGAGGGGTGGTACTTAGCAAAGATGGGTGGGTTTGGGTACATCAGAGAGCACTGTGTTTGTGCGACTCAAAGGTGAACTCCACTGAAAGACTGAAAGCTGTGTCAGTTTTGGGTGTATTGGTGCATAAAATCACTTACACGTTATAACTGCCAAAAATTCCAGGGCCGCAGTGTCCTATGATTCCGCTAGCTCCTCCCCCTTTCCCATAATGGTGAGATTCCCTGCAGTAATGTGTCTTACTGGCTCTCCCACAATGGTGATTGCGCGGTCATGCAATGCTGTACCTTATATCATTTTTTTCCACATACATAGAGCTTTCTTTTGGTGGTATTTGAACACCACTAGGTTTTTTATTTTTTTTTACAAAAAAAGACCAAAAATTTTGAAAAAAAAAGGATATTTTCTATTTTCTGTTATAAAACATATCCCATGAATTCTAATTTCTTCATACATTTAGGCCAAAATGTATTCTGGTACATGGCTTTGGTAACAGAAAATCCCAAGTGTATAATAATTGTGCAAAAGCTATAGCGCCTAAAAACGATGGTATATATACTGGATTTTTAAAAAAAAAATTTATATTAGTAATGGTGGTGATGAGCAACTTATCATGGGACTGCGGTGCCAATCTGATGCCGACACTTTGTGGGAACTGGCTAACTGCCACTGACATCACCAGTGACACTAATACAATGATCAGTGCTAATACTATACATCAGGGGTCTCCGAACTTTCTAAACAAGGGGCAAGTTGAAAGTCCTTCAGACTTTAGGGGGGCCAGACTGTGGTCATTGGGAGTCAGCAGTCAATACAATGCGTCCTTAGTGTCATTGGGAGGAATTTCCCCCATTGTTGGTATCATTTGGCCCAATTGTTGGTGTCAGTGGGAAGAATTGTGCCCCCATCATTGGTTTCAGTGGGAGGAATTGTGTCCTATCATTGGTGTTATTGGGAGGGATTCCCCCCATTGTTGGTATCATTGGGCCCAGTTGTTGGTGTCAGTGTGAGAAATTGTGCCCCCGTCATTGATTTCAGTGGGAGGAATTGTGCCCCATTATTGGTGTCATTGGGAGGAATTGTGCAACATTATAGGTATCACTGGGCCCAATTGTTGGTGTCGGTGGGAGGAATTGTGCCCCCATCATTGGTGTCAGTGGGAGGAATTATTCCCCATCGTTGGTATCGGTGGAAGGAATAGCGCCCCATCATTGATGTCATTGAGAGTAATTGTGCCCCATTCTTGGTGTCATTGGGAGGAATTTCCCCCATCATTAGTGCCATTGAGAGAAATTGTGCCCCATCATTTGTGTCATTGGGAGGAATTTCCCCCATTGTTGGAATTATTGGGCCCAATTGTTGGTGTCATTGGGAGGAATCGTGCTCCGTCTTTGAGTGTGGGGGAGGGATTATGCCCCATTATTGTATCAGTGGTATGAAATCGTGCCCCAAGGGCCAGATGAAAACAAACAAAGGGCCGCATCTCATTTGGAGACCACTGCTATACACTGTCACTGTACTAATGACACTGGCTGGGAAGGGGTTAACATCTTGAGTGATCAAGAGGTTAAATGTGTGCCTAACTATGTGTAATGTGTGCTGTTTTTTCCTTAATATCTCTTTGCTTTGCAGGGATAAGAAACAGAGAGACTGTTCCCTCTGTACAGATCCCTGTGTTCTTTGTCAACAGAGGGCTCTGGGCCGTGATTGGACACATTAGATCAGCAGGTCTCGGCCATGAATCATTGGCTGGATGTGCTGACTCTCGCTGTGTGCAATCACAGCAGAGCTGCCCTGAACCTGGGAGAAAGCCGCAATGTACATTACAGTGCCTGTACAAGCTGCCCCGCTAAAATATATGTACTACGATGGGTCAGGAAGCAATTATTTGAGCTCCAAGCCAGTGACTTTGTGTAAGTTGAGATGGCGTCATTAGTCTGCTGCAGGCAGAAGGAAGCATTTCCTCAGTCCCCCCAGTGATCAGACTGTACATTGTAACTTTGCAGAAAATTGCAGGGTAAGAGGCTGCAGCAGGAGCTGATTCACAGGCATTTGTGAACATGGCCAATGACTGCACAAGCACTGGGATTTATGTGATTGTGTCATCTTTCAGCATCTCAGTTTAGGAAGTAGATGGTGTCCCTGGATGATGCCTGAACAAAGATGATGCTGCCCTTCTTGGGAAAAGCAGATTCATGATCTCTGCGGGAAGTAATGCATATCTGGAAGTGTTACACCGACACATTACTGAGCATAGTGCAAAAATACTGTATATCTGGTAACAGGTCCACTTTGGTGCATTGGATCTCACAACAAGCTTCCAAGCAGTGTTGCCAACCTCCCGCAGCGTTTTTTACTGGCAAATCATGGGGAATTTACTGGCAGAGCACATTTTTTACTGGCAACCTGAAAAATAACTGAACTCCTATTAAAAACTAAGACAATTGATATTTGAACACAACATGGAAACACTGACAATACCCATATCAAGTAGTTTGCCTGGTTTACACTTAAAAAGTCAGCACAGCATGACAAATTATCAGACCTGATATTTATAGATAGCTCTAAAAACCACAGATTTTTACAAACTGTCAGTAAATTTACTGGCGGTTGGCAACACTGCTTCCAAGGTGGAGGGCTGGGAGAAGACCCTTTAGTAGTTATGATGAAAGTATCGTGGATCTAATACAGGACAGGATTAATCTCACTTCTCTGTTAGTACACTGGGACTTGCAGGTTACTGAAGTGGGAAATTTCATTTAGCGGATTTTTCTCGCCTGTCTGATCAAAGTTAGTTGGCGGCTTTGTGTCGGCATGGGTGCAGTGAAGAGCGATCTGGGGTGGTGCTGCTTTCAGGTTTCTATCCTGGACTTTGCTGTTTGTGAGAGATTAGTTACCAGGGTGATATGTGTATGAGAGGATTATGTTCAGAATAAATACATGTCACCTGGGGCTGCCCAGCTGTTTGGTGACTGCACAGGGCATGCTGGGACATGTGGTGCTGCCCAAAAGGTAAACTGATCACATGTGTTGGAGCCAGCAAAGGAGGCGCTGGATCTTCTATTATTAATGTCCAAAATTGGGACGTGACCGTCTTATTAATTTATTACAGGTATTTATATAGTGCTGACAATTTGCACAGCACTTTACATTCACATCAATCCCTTGTCTAAAGGAGCTTACAATCTAAGGTCCTTATGTCACACGTATACCAGGGCCAGTTTAGACCAGAGCCAATTTTTCTGCCAGCAAGTCTTTGGAGTGTGGGAGGAAACACAAGCAAGCAGAAGGAGAACATGCAAACTCCATGCAGATCGTGTCCTGTCTGGAACACAAACCAAGGATCCCAGTGCTGCAAGGCAGGAGCACTAACCACTAAACCACTGTGCTATTCTGTATTATGTACTGAGCTGAACCACTTTGGTAAAGCTGCTCCCGTGTGACAAAGCGTCATCTTTATAACAAGCCAACATGTTTCAGCATTTCACACATGCTCCTTTTAGCAGGGCTACAATGCAATAAATATCAACCATTTAACGGCCGCGCTATAGCCAAATGACGGCCACAGCGGGGCCGCCCAGTTCTGGGAGGGCGTCATGTGACATCCTTGCGTGATCGTGCCCTCCGGACACAGCTGTTTACAGATCATTGTAAAGGGCCAATCAGCGGCTCTTTGCCACGTGATCAGCTATGTCCAATCACAGCTCACCATGTTGTAAATACTAGCCAGTGACGCTGACAGTATGAGGGTAAGAGAGCCAATGACTGGCTTGTGTAAAAGAGACATCGACATTGATAATCAGGACAGTGCAGTCCCAACAGTGCCCATCAGTGCTAGCAATCAGTGCCCATCAGTGCCTCCTCATCAGTGCCGCCTATCAGTGCAGCCTCAGTGCCTCCTCATCAGTGCCCACCAGTGCTGCAAATCAGTGCCCATCATTGCTAGCAACCAGCAAGCTGCTGACAAAATGCCGCGCCGGGTGGCAGGAAGTCCTACACATCACTTCCGCTCGGAGGAACGCAGGCGGAGCGCAACTGGCTACTTTGCTGTTTTTTAGAACATTTTTAAAATAAATGGATAAATGTACTTCACCATCGGAGTGCCCTTCTGTTTTTTGCATCATCTTCCATCCTTGAGGCACGGTGGCCGGATCTGGGTCCAATAGCAGCCGGTGTATCGAGGATGATTGGTGACAGGCGTGTATGATCTCTGTAATGGGGATCATATTCTTCCGGTGAGTGGGATGTGTCACTGGTGTGTGGGGAAGGGAATCGTCACCTAGTTGATCCTTGATGGTCTCCATTGGCAACTAATGAGCTGTGACACTGTTTTTTCTGCACATATCGAATATTCCTAATGCACATGGCACTTACTGAACTGTTCAGGGCCGGCTCTACCACTAGGCTGAGTAGGCGGCCGCCTAGGGTGCACTGCTGCCTAGGGGCACCTGGCCACTGTTGATCTGTCATTGGCTACTCTGCCTTGATTCATGTAAAAACTGACACTGATTGAGATAATGAGATTGTATTATCACATGCCAATTGCAAATGTATATAGAAATAGTGACTGATCTTCCAAATATCCCCCTCCGCTCTCCCCCCCCCCGTGAGGCTGTATATGATGGGCACAGGTGAAGCTGTATTTGATGAGCACAGGTGAAGCTGTATTTGATGGGCACAGGTGAAGCTGTATTTGATGGGCACAGGTGAAGCTGTATTTGATGGGCACAGGTGAAGCTGTATTTGATGGGCGCTGGTGAGGGTGCATTTGTTTGGCGCTGATCAGGCTACAATTCATTGGCGCTGATCAGACTGGGCAGGGGTTAAAGGGGGCAGAACCAAAGGGGCGGCAAAATGAGGTTTCGCCTAGAGCAGGGATATGCAATTAGCGGACCTCCAGCTGTTGCAGAACTACAAGTCCCATGAGGCATAGCAAGACTCTGACAGCCACAAGCATGACACCCAGAGGCAGAGGCATGATGGGACTTGTAGTTTTGCAACAGCTGGAGGTCCGCTAATTGCATTTCCCTGGCCTAGGGTGTCAAAAATCCTTGCACCAGCCCTGGAACTGTTTACCTAGTGCAGCCTTTCTCAACCTTTTCAATGCTGAGGAACCCTTGAAATAATTCTCCGATCTCGGGGAACCCCTGCTAAAAACTAAAAATCTACAACTCATGATACATTAATGTGATGGTCAATGGGAAGAATGCTCCTTACACTTGTGGTCGTTGGGAATGATGTCATTGGGAATTTATCTGAGAGGTAGAAATTGACCATTGCTCAAGGAACCCCGAGCAACCTCTGGAGGAACCCTAGGATTCCAAGGAACCCTGGTTGAGAAACCCTGACCTAGGATATCTATTTTTGCACATTGGACATTGTTTACATGTCTTATATACATTCTTTGATTCAGGGGCGTATCATGAAATTGGTGGGCCCACACCGCTCGGCTGCCAACCAGGGAGAGATCACCCATGGGTGCAGTGTGGTTCAGAGCACAGTGGGCCCCCACCCCTCAGGGCCCATGTTCAGTGAACACCCTGCACCCATGGATGATACACCACTGCTATGATTGTATATTAATTTCAGTGTTCATATGGTCTTTATTGTTTTGAAACACAATTTATTCTATACAACTAGATGAGACGGAAGTCTGTTCTGGGGCACTGTATAGACACTCATGCACTTTAAGTTTAATTTGCGATTTATATTGTGTTGATGTGGAGCGCGGTTTAATATTACATTTTTCTCACTACAATATTATATCCGTCACACCTGCAGCTCTAATTCTAATTTCAGATCAACCCATAGCGCAGGTAAAAATAGGTTCTTTATCAGTCCCTATTTCATGTGGAGGGGAGGAGAGCCAATAACTAACTTGGTTGTGTAAAAGAGACATCGACGTGTTTGTTCTTTTTTAACATTTTCAGATTTTTTTTTTTTTTATTTAGCAAAAAATGTAAAAAAAAAAAATGTGTGAAAGTGCCCAGTAGTTAAACTGCTGAAAGGAGGGAGAGTCAGACAGTCTGAAGGTACAGGTTGATGATTCCCTGACAACGTTCCAGATATACTTCCCTGCATGAGATTGGGAATACTTGGGAATCCAAGGCTGACCTGGCCAAAATTCGAGCTGTAGGTGGCCCTGTTAAGCATCTGCAGGTGCTGTTGCTAGCTAAATACAGATTCCTCCATCCATGCCAAACAATGACAATTCTCTTCTTCATTTACAGGCTGAATGAGAGAACTCTACATGTGTATGGCTAGCCTGAACATTTATAACAGTGAATTCCAAACCAATGGGCCCGGTGTGGCTCTCTTGCTTGCCTTTATCTGTCTCTTGGGGCATTATTCTTCCCAATGACACCAACAATAAGACACCAATCTCACAGAGCAGTATTCCTCCAGTAATACCAATGATCATGGAGCACTACTCCTCCCAATGACACTGATGATGGGCTACTATTCCATCTACTGACACCAATGATGGGACACTATTCCTTTCATTTACACCAATGATTGGGCACTATTCATCCCACTAATACCAACAATGGGACACTATTCCATTTAGTGACACCAATGATGGGGAACTATTCCTCCCACTAATACCAATGATGGAGTACTGTTCCTCCCACTAATACCAATGATGGGGCACTATTCCTCCCACTGATACCAATGATGGGACACTATTCCTCCCACTGACACCAATGATGGGGCACTATTTCTCCCACTGATACCAATGATGGGATACTATTCATCCCACTAATACCAACAATGGGGCACTATTCCATCCACTGACACCAATGGTGGGGCACTATTCCTTCCACTGATACCAATGATAGGATACTGTTCCTCCCACTGACACCAATGATGGGGCAATATTCCACCTTCTGCTACCAAGTATGGGGCACCAATCCTCCCACTGACACTAATGATGCAATACTATTCCTTTCACTAACTCCAATAATGGGGCATTATTCCTCCCACTGATAGTAATAATGATGGGGCATTATTCCTCCCACTGATAGTAATGATGGGGCACTATTCCTCCCACTGATAGTAATGATGGGGCACTATTCCTCCCACTGATAGTAATGATGGGGCACTATTCCTCCCACTAATAGTAATGATGGGGCACTATTCCTCCCACTGATAGTAATGATGGGGCACTATTCCTCCCACTGATAGTAATGATGGGGCAATATTCTTGATCATACTGTTGTGTAATTATTTTACTCCCACTGACCACCAAGTCTAAGGATTTGTCTTCTCCCACTGATGCTGGGGCAATTTCTATTCCCAATGGCCAAAGTCCCGAGTCTGAGGACCAGTAAACTGGCAATATGTTTAGAAAGTTTGCAGACCCCTGCTTTAAAGCAGAACTTTACCCATTGCAACTTGATAAAAAATAATATTCTTTAGCAAGGAACACACATTCCACATTAACAATTATATTACCAAAATTAGCCTGTGCTATAAATTGCCTCCAGCATTGTTACTGTTTCTTCTTGCTGGAGGCAGCCGTTTTGCTAAAGTTCAGAGCCCCTGAGCAGCAGTAAATCTTTAGGCTGTGAGCATATTGGCCTCTACATTACAGTATAGGCTCTTATCTTTAATATTTTGTGGCAATACCTGCAAAATGAGCCAGTCTGAAGTGTTCTAGCAGGACTTCATTTTATGACTAAAGTTCCACTTCAAGGATACTTATCTCTAATAAGACTCTGGGCCAATAGAGCAGTCACTCCCAGTGTCAGCCTTTTTACAATTTCAGCTGGTGTACAGCTATTTACTGGACCTATTTTCCTACACAACACATTAAAGAATACAACATGTAATATGTGATGGGTGGGCTGCAAATATCCTGTATCCTCCATCGGATTCCTGCGAGATTCGTGAGATCGCGTTGAGGATGTAATGAAACATTCGTGCAATGACAATCCATAAACGGGTTACATTTTCCCCCAGCTTGGTACAACGGCCTCTGTAACTCAGCCAAATAGTGCTGCAGAAATGTCACATCTCCAGATTCCTAATCCCAGGAGGATGGAGCTGCTTTTGGCCCTGGGGGTCGTGAGAAAGGCGATGGGAGATTTTCTCAACACACGCTGCTCTGCCTATACGCTCTTCCAGCCTATATTTCCCCATTTCAGATAAATATTTTATATCATCTGTCAACAAGGAGACCCTCGCAATTCACGGCGACGGATTAATGCTCGGTGGCGGTTTGACATACAGTAGCTGTAGAGTGTTACATTGTTGCACAGTAGGATGGGAAGGATACAGATTTTTTTTAAATCACGGTGCTGAGTACAACAAGGTATTCTGTTTTCTGTTTTGTTTTTTTTTGTTTTTATACGGAAAGCGGACCTTTTATACCAATAATATACTTTATTCTATTTGGCATCTCTGCCCCCCGCCCCCCCCCCCCCGTCTCTACGGTTTATCTTATTTCATATAATAAC
>BLSH010150439.1:0-19545 GCA_018402905.1 Glandirana rugosa | reverse complement strand
ACACGGGTTAACAGGGGGAGGTAAAATCAGGTGGTTGATCCGCGTTCTTATTGTCCACCTATAAGCTCAGGTGAGTACACATCGCTGTAGCCTTAATGTTTGCATTGCGGTGCAGCGATTTTAATGCAGCAAGTCAAGCCAGACAAGTGGCACCACCTATCAAACTCTCCAATGTAAGTGAATGGAGCCGCGCTGCGACCACATGCAAAACGATTGGCTCACTATTGTGGCGCAGTCCCACAATGCAAAATTATTCAGCATTAGAGGAAAAAAGTGACACCATCGCCTCCTGAATCCCAGCAAAACACCTTTCGCCATTCTCTACAAAGCCACCCACCGCAAATCGCTTTTCAGAGAGGCGATTAACACCGCCGCAAGTGTGAAAGGAGCGTTACTAAACCCAGTAATATGAAAATAGTTCATCTCCCTAACCCCCCCCCCCCCCCGAGCTTATAAATCTTTTTACATTACAATACTGCCACAATCACAATATACCTTTTTCTCTGACCTGTATACCACGGTCACATGATAAACTGCAGGGTCTGTCCATAGCTGTGTGTTCAGGTAGGAGGAGATTTCCACTACAGCCTGTATACACGCCCACATGTGCAATGTCAGTATTATGTGACCTGAACAGTTCAACTGAAACAGGAAATGTTCTCTCCAGCAATAGAGACCAAACTGAGCATGTGCAGGACGGCTACCCTCGCTGTATTATATGGCCTTGCCAAGATAGACAGTGCAGGAGGGGAGGATGTGTCCATACAGGATCAAAGAGCCTTTTTACACAATGCAGAGATTTAACCCCTTAGGTTCCACAGTGAGTATAACAAGCATGCTATGCTGCATATACAGACTGATTTTACTGTTCTGGGTTTAGTAACACTTTAATGTTTTGTATTTCATTGTTTTTTTATATTCTTGGCTTTATAAATAATGTTTCCCTAAGGTCCAGCTCACACAGGTGGCTGGAGGCAGTAAAAACTGGCGGTGGAGCTGCTGTTTTTCCCACTCCTGACCGCCCCAAAAGAAGAATATGCAGCCGCTTGGGAGTGTACACATGCCACAAACATTAAACCATCTGTCATGCTTGGTGAGCAGTACAGCCACTAAACGTGGCTCATTCAGGTGAATAGGACCACACAGAACCGCGCGATTGCAGCGAAGTGGCGTGGACTTTTAAGGGTTAAAGGAGGAGGTGAGCAGCTAACATGTCTTATTCAGAACTTATAAAGGCTGGGTTACACCAGTGGGCTTGCATTAAGGTACGAATAAATTGCTATAAATGTAATGATGAGAAGGTGACATTAATATGAATTACCTGGCTGATGATCCAGCAGCATTAAAGTGTGACCAAACCCACATCATAAAAAAGATGAATAAATGGTGTATTCCATGCTGTTCATACTTACTCCGTCACTATGAGACTATACTTCTGTATTCTGCAAAAAAACCTGGTTGATCCTGCTGCTCTCTATCTCCCCTTTCTGTCAAAGTCCCCAATTCAGCTAGGGATTTTGCAGCTGTGGTGGCAACTCTGCACATGCTCAGTTTTTAGTGAGTTTCTATGCTGAACATTTCCTCCCTATAACATCTAAGCAGCTCATGTGACTATAGTCACAGTGGTAAGCGACAGCCCACTCCCTCCCTCCCTCCTCCTCCATGCCTACTAATTGACTAAACACAATGGGGAGGGATATTACATGTAGATTAATAGAGGCTTCCCCTCCCTCTTATTGTAAGACACAGGCTGGAGGGGCGTGACACAACCTGTGACTGGCAGAAATCCTCCCACACCATGTTATTTCCACAAAATAATAAAGATTTGATTTCAAATATATATTTGTATGCCAGTTTAACCACTTGCCGCCCGCCCTATAGACAAATGACTGTGGCAGAGTGGTTTCGTTATCTTGACCGAATGTCTATTGACGTGATTCAGGATAACCCGCGATCGCGTGCCCGGGGGGGCGCACATCACGGCGATCGGTGGTGTGGTGTGTCAGTCTGACCCATCGCATTAACGATCTCGGTAAAGAGCTTCCATTGGAAGCTCTTTACCACGTGATCAGCCATGACCAATCACGGCCGGTCACAGTGTAAACAGGAAGAGCCGTTTTTCGGCATTTCCTCTTCTCGCATCTGCAGACGCGAGTAGAGGAGAGCCGATTGGCTGCTCTCCTGACGGGGGGGCTTGCACTGATTGTTTATCAGTGCAGATCCCCTAGAATTGCCACCCAGGACCACCAGGAAGCCTGCCCAGGACCACCAGGGAGAGCCCACCCAGGACCACCAGGGAGACAACCAGGCAAGCGCACCCTGACCACCAGGGAGCCCACCCTAGATCACCAGGTAAGGGGCCGATCTCTGATGCTATCCAGGACCACCAGGGATGCCTCGAAAAAAAGAATGCAAAATAGCATCGTCGCCTATTAGTACCCACCAATGCCACCTTTCAGTGCCCACCAGTGCCACCTATCAGTGCCCCCCATCAGTGCCACTTATCAGTGCCACCTATCAGTGCCCAGTGCCACCTATCAGTACCCATCAGTGCCGCCTATGAGTGCCCATCAGTGCAGCCTATGAGTGCCCATCAGTGCCGCCTATGAGTGCCCATCAGTACTGCTTATCAGTGCTACCAATCAGTGCCCGTCAGTGGTGCTTATCAGTGCCGTCTATCAGTGCTGCATATATGTGCCTCGCCATCAGTGCCACCTCATCAGTGCCCGTCAGTGTAGCCTCATCAGTGCCTGTCAGTGATGGAGAAAATGTACTTATTTACAAAGTTTTGTGACAGAAACAAAGAAACCTTTTTTTTTCTCAAAGTTTTCTATCTTTTTTTATTTGTAATGCAAAAAATAAAAACCCCAGAGGTGATCAAAGAAAGCTCTATTTGTGGGAACAAAACCATAAAAATGTCATTCGGGTACAGCATTGGCACGACCGCGCAATTGTCATTCAAAATGCAACAGCGCTGAAAGCTAAAAATTGGTCTGGGTGAGAAGGGGGGTAAGTGCCTGGTATTGAAATGGTTAAAGCAGTTTATTGATATTATTTATTTATTTGTTACCCTGTATTCCAAATTCTTTTTTTTTTTTTTTTTGAACATGTGACCAGCAGCAGAAAAATAGAAGCTCCTCCTGCTCATGTTTCCCTGCAGGCAGGCTGGGAGAGAGCTGGGTCATGTGACAGCTGGATATCCATTAGGAAAAAGGTACTTAGATTTTTTTTTTTAAATTAAAATAATGACAGTGCCATCATCCATATACAGAAATAGAAGGGACAATGTAAATTAAACAGTGTGTGTTTAGTATCACTTGCTACAACAATTAGGCAGCAGCTGTAGTTAGTTATGCCAACACTGGGCGCATGCTTGTTCGGGGACAATCACTCTTACTTCTCTGTGCGGAGACATGCTTCTGATCATACCCATCTCATGAACACCACTGAAATCATAATACCTTCTCTCCGGAAGTGGATTACTCCCACCTATTAAAGAAAATCTCTTTAGAGTCACTTCTGTCGGAGGGGGGAGGCGATCTTTACATTAGAGGATTAGAAAGACAAGCTGAGGCCGGAGACAGACAGACAACTTCTGTTTTCAGGTGGTCGATATTGTAGCTGACATATTGCTTGAGATTTTAGCACAAACTATCTAGGCTATGGTTCCACCCCAAAACCCCCAGCATTAGCTGGAGAGAGGAAATGGACCTCAAAAGAGGGTAGCAGGAAGATCAAGTCAGCCATATCCAGATTCCAGAGCGGGTGCCTGCGCATGTGCATGGCTATGTATCTGTGCACATGCGTGGAGGCAGAGGTGTAACTACAATCTTCAGAGCCCCGGTGCAAGAATGAAGGACCCCCCTAATCCCCTGGCTAGGGCCCTTCCCACTGATCCTGGGGCCCCTTACTTCCATTGCGGGTCCCTTTATTACGGTCCCACAAGGGCACCCTTTCACAAGTTCTGCAGTGGCCCCCTTTCTGCCATCTTCGGGCCTCCCCATGGTGGTGAAATGACAGGGCCCGGTCGCAATTGCAACCTTTGCAATCCTGATAGTTCCCTCACTGGTGTCAGTAGTTTTTAATTCTTATTTTAATTTTATTATTTTTTTACCATTTCATTTTATTTCTTTTACAATTTTATTTTTTACAATTTATTTTAGGAGCTCTGTTGGGGGGCTTTGATGAGATATCACGGCTCTAAACAAACCTCAGCTCTCAATCTCCATCTTTGTAGCCTCAGCTGCACAGAATGAATGGACAGGAATAGCTGTGCACCGAGCCTCCCATTCATTCAGAAACGGAAGTATAGTAAAAACAGTTTACTATGCTTCAGTTATGAATGAACCAATTGGTACCAACCAAGGAGCCAGTAAATTACAAATTTATGGACCCGTTCCCATCTCTCCATCATGACTCATCTTCTACAGCAGCTGGCAGGAGAGAGGAGGGGGGAAGACAGCAGCTCTGTGGGGAGGACCAGGGAAGCACACAGGGACCCTGGGAACAGCAGAAGTCAAGTAAACTGGATAGGAGGGGTGACGGGGCAGCATATAGAGCAGGGATATGCAATTAGCGGACCTCCAGCTGTTGCAAAACTACAAGTCCCATCATGCCTCTGCCTCTGGGGGTCATGCTTGTGCCTGTGAGAGCATTGCTAAGCCTCATGGGACTTGTAGTTCTGCAACAGCTGGAGGTCCGCTAATTGCATATCCCTGATATAGAGGAACCAATCTCTTCCATTAGGAGGAAAATGGAGGAGATTGGTTCCTCTAAATGGCGCCCCCGCCATCCCTCCTATTCAGGTGTACAAGGAAGGCACACGGGCCCCCTGGAGCATAGGGCCCGGTTGCAATTGTAACCCCTGTAGTTACACCCCTGCGTAGGGGAACCCATGTGTGCATCTTGCAGCATGCATACATGTACACTTATTGCGAGTAGTAGCGCTCATACCTAGGAACTGGCCACAACTGATCCAGGAATGCCAAAATTTTGATCCAGTTGCCAGGTCATTATGAGAATCTGTAGATCTCCATAAGGCTCGGTGCGCACTGCTGCGGTGCGAATTTACTTGTTTTTGTGACAAGTGTGATTTCTACATGTGTTCTTGTATTCTATAGAGTTGAATTCACAATGCACAGCATCGCTCTCGGATCAAACTCGCACAGGACCCTTTTTTTTCACGGATTAGATTCGCAACGCAGCTATGTGAACTGCCCTGATAGAACACTATGTTATCGGAGATGACTTGCGAATTTAATCTATCGCAACAGCTTAAATTCACAGTAGTGTTCGCAGCAGTGTGATTGACAGCCTCAGCTCTGTGTGTAAAGGGGGGTGTGTCCCTTCCCTCCAATCAGCTCTCAGAGCTCTCCTCACTGAGCTCTGCAGTGTATAATTTCAACTCTCTGCCGCTTTTTTTTTTTTTTTTAAACTCCCAGAAAACCTTTAAAATTCTGCGGATGTAGAGAAGAGAAGACTGCAGATAAACAGGTACAACCTATGTAGGAGGATTTGTTTCATCTCTGAGGCCAGTCACTTCACTGGGTATATGTAAGGGTTTACAACCACTTTAATGATGATAGCAGACAGAGCCACCGGGAGAAGTTTGAGAAGAGGTTGAGAGCCAGATTTATTCTGATTCCTCTGGACTTCAGTGCCTGGGACTTTGGAGGTACATGTCACTGAAAGCTGAAGGAGGTATTGCTATAGATCAGGGATATGCAATTAGCGGACCTCCAGCTGTTGCAGAACTACAAGTCCCATGAGCTATTGCAAGACTCTGACAGCCACAAGCATGACACCCAGAGGCAGAGGCATGATGGGACTTGTAGTTTTGAAACAGCTGGAAGTCCGCTAATTACATATCCCTGCTATAGATGTACACTTTTCCTGGAAGTTTCATAGTGTTTGAGCCCCCATAGCCCTGGTCTGGGTTTACAAAGTAGCTGTGATTGGCACTTCTGGTCACACGTTACCATTGGTTACATCAATTAGCTAATTCCCTCTAGCGTTCTCTAGAATGGTTACATTGTATCTTTTGTTACAACATACCGTATGTATTTCTTATTCCCTTCAGCTGTGGCTAGTGGTCATAATCAGGGCAGGGTCAAGGGGTAGGCAGAAGGGGCGGCTGCCCGGGGTGCAGCGTGTATTGTAGGGACGGGGGCGTCACAAGTTCCTTTTACTATAAGGCTGGGAGGAGTAGTGACTGCATCACTATATCTTTCAGCACAGCACTGGAAGTGGAAAGGAGAGGAGAGACCCGGGTGGGGGTGCAGGCTGTGCCCTCTCTCCCCCTCCTCCTCATGGACTCACATCTAATGAAGGGGGGTGGGGGGCACAATTTGGCATCCTTGCCCTGGGCACTGGATGGTCTTGTCCCGTCACTGGCCATAATGCAATATTTTATTACTGTCCATAATAAACATTTGTTCAGATCCAAAAATAGCCTAAACAACATTTTCACACAGACCGAATGTACATGCAGATTCTCTGGACAAATGGCTATTCAATTTTTCAATAAATGTCACTGGAATGGTGGATAGGTGGTATCCAGGAGCTTGGCACCATGAAGTTCCTGAGCTGGCCTGTCCATGATTACATCCCTACCCGCCATATTGAAACTGTCTAGCCCAGCTTTTGCTGACCCCTGCTTGTTCCTGTCCTCCTTCCTGTTAGTGAAACGCATCTTTTTGTGATGCCGCTGCGCAAGAGCCTCAGTGGCATCACTGGCATCACCGTCCACTGGCACTCCTGCCAATCCGTTGTCCTCCCACTTTCTGCCACACCCCCCAAGGTGCTTCAATTGGAGCAGTAAGAGAGGCCACCTTCATCATCTCAGGCTGCCCATGTCAGTACGTCACCGAGGACCCTATCTGTCCACAAGAGGGTCAGGTGGGAGCCGCTCTTCTCTCTTAGCGCTGTGTTGGAACACAAGTGATGTTTGTCCTGACAGTGAAGGGAGCCAGGAGACGAGGGACTCCGTGAAGAATGAAGAAGTGTCTTGTGTGTGTCAAGAACTTTCTATTTTTAGGTCTATCCGATTACAAGCCTGTATTATTAATAGGATCCAGTCTCTATTTCTAGGCAGCCTGGAACAATATACATCCTTCGCTGCCAGGTGAAAAGAAAAACTTGGATGGCGTACAACCGGGACTATCAATGTCACAGACTGAGTGACAGTATTTGTCAGTGGGGGTCATTAAAAATACACCGCCCATTTAAAGTAAGACTGCAGAAAAATTTTGAGAGCTGAATACTTTAAAAGGATTGCAGATTCTCACCTGCCTCTATTCTGTAGATTTTAAGATAGGTCACTCCAGAGTACCGAATGCTAAATGGGAAGTTTTACACCTATGCCTTGTGATCAGTTAGGTTCAGTGGTGGCCCGTCCATTAGGGGCGCATGGGCGCCGCCCCCCACCCTATCCATGCATCCGGCCCCCTAATCTACATGCGAGGCTCCAGATGCATGGATTCCAAAGGAGGTTTGTTTAGCATGTGATAGGCTCTAATAGGCTTCAAAAAAGGGTGGGCTCTGGGAGCAGAGCACTACGCCCTGAGCCCACCCAGTTGTGTGACAATAGCAAATGAATATTCGCTATTGTCACACTGATTATCCTCCCAGCCAATCAGGAAGCAGGTCCTGAGACCCGTGTCCCCATTGGCCGAAAGGAGAAGCTAGCCCATTGGCCTAGGAGGAGGAGGGTGGGGACGGTATGGCGGCGGGCTCTGGAGCTGTAGGAGAGTTTTGTGGCCATCGGGAGAGAGCGGAGCTGTATGGAGGAGGAGCTCCTGCCATGCAGAGTATGGGCAGAGAGAAGTGGCAGTCCCTGGTGTGAGGTACTGACCCACGGGGGGGGGGGTGCAGATGACCCGCCGGCCGACTGACCAGGGGGTGGGGGGTGCGGGTGACCCGCCAGCCGACCGACTGGGGGGTGCAGGTGACCCACCAACCAACCGGGGGTGCATATACCACCAGCCGCCACTGGTTAGGTTTGTAATGAGCAACATTCCACTACTGGCATCCAATCAGATATTCTGTGAAAGGTTCTCACTAGTTGAAGTTTTATCTGCTTACATTTTGCCTTCCGTCCTGGGGATGCCATATTACATGTAACCGACTTTTCATATCACATCTGTACAAATTTCTGGGTGAAACCCGTTGAGATGATTACAGGAACAAGAGGATAAGGATTTGTATACAAACTTTGGCCACAGTTAGAAGAAGGATATTCAAAAAAAGAATATGATTTTTTTGGGCAGTTTTAGAAAATTATGTCTGCAATGGAGGAGTCATATTTAATACCATTAACCGGTTCTTATATAGCCTAATGTACAATGACGGCTGGGCGGGTCCGCTCATGTTCTCATATGATGTCATCCCATTCTTCGGTAGCGAGCTGTGTCCCTCGGGCACATCGTATCACTGATCAGGGTAAATAGCCAATGACGTTGGTTCTTTACCATGTGATCAGCTGTGTCCAATCACGTGTAAACAAATGCCAGTTATCAGAATTTCTTTTCCTCAGCACTATCACCTTGTGAGAAAAGGAAAGCTGGTAACTGGCTTTCCTTTGACAGGGGACATGTACACTGATAATCAGGGCACTGGTCATCAGTGCCCTGATTATCAGTACAGCCCAATCAGTGTCAATCAGTGCAGCATATCAGTGCCCATCAGTTGATGCTGCAGCATATCAGTGCCCATCAGTTGATGCTGCTGCATATCAGTGCCCATCAATGCAGCATATCAGTGCCCATTAGTGCAGCCTCCTCAGTACCTCTTCATCAGTGCAGCTTATCAGTGCAACCTCATCAGTGCCCATCAATGCATCCTTCATCCTATCAGTGCCCATCAGTGCAGCCTCATCAGCACAGATCAGTGAAAAAAATGTACTTATTTGCAAAATGTTATAATAGAAACAAAGAAAAGGTTATTTTATCAAAATGTTCTGTCTGTTTTTTTGTTTGTTTAGCCAAAAGTAAAAAACCCAGTGGTGATGAAATACCACCAAAAGAAAGCTCTATCTCCTGGCCCAAGATGAGGGAGGCACTTTTCTGTTCTTCCTGTAAAGTCATAGCCCTAGAAAATTCCTTCAAAGTTATGTCTAGATGGTATTACAACCGAGTAAGAATTGCAAAATACCTTCCTATGTACCCAGCGTTGTGTTTTAGGGGCTGTTCTGATCAGGGTGATATGAAGCACATATGGTGGACATGCCCCAACGTTAAAAGGTTGTGGATTTGAGTGTACACTTTGGTCAATATGCTCTTTCATTCCAATATATGTAAGGACCCGTGGGAAGCTCTACTTGGCAACACACATGTAGCTATGTGCTCCCTTGGGAGTGGCTGGTAGTTGTAGTTCACCTTATAGCTGCCCTTAAACACACCATATCTCACACATCCGAAGTCACTGAACAGGCTCTTGTTCTTGTTTGTTTTATTTAAGGGATTAACTTGGATGGAGAGAAGGGGTGACTGTGGGATGCCCAAAGAATTGGTTACAGGAACATCTATATACACGACCGTATATACATTTTATTTATTCCAGCACTTCTCTTGCAGACTATTGCTCCTTCACTTCTCTCCAGAACTTCTCTTGCAGACTATTGCTCCTTCACTTCGCTCCAGCACTTTACTTAGTTTCCTGACCTGAAGGGAAATTTATCAGGCTCGCTCCATTCCTTTCTCTTCACCACAGCTAGCACATGGTGAGGCCTGCACTCTGTCAGCAGGGCCTCCAGACCGCACATTACAGGCCAGGGTCAAAGACCCCTCAAAGTGTAGCTTAGTTGGTGCTAGCTGGGCCAAGTATGGACTACAACTTCCAGCCCATCTCTCTTCCAGGTCACACCGACCTGCTTTCCTCCCAGTGACATTCCTTCCCCTGACTGGCTCCTGAGACCTCCACAGACTACCACTATTCCTCTCCCAGCCTGCTCCAGTCTTTCCTCCAGCTCCCAGGGTCTGTCACTCACCGACTCCAGTGGATACTTTAAAGTGTTCTCAGTAGCACCTCTGCTGTTCTCTTACTCCCTTTCGCTGCTCCAGGAATCCACTCCACTCCTGGCTGCACCCAAGCCTCCAGGCCTCAGGGTAACCCCCCCAAACTGGGGGCTCCCTCCCAGGTAGATGCCTCCACAGCACCTCTGCTACATTAACCACACTTCCACCCGACTTCTCCTCCCCATTGCTGGCAGACTGCTGTATTTAAGAAGGCCTGCCCCCTGCCAATCCAGACTGTAGATTGGTCAGGGCTCCTTGTCATACATCAGGAAGTCCTCATCCACCCCCCTCTCCAGAGCATTCTCTGCTCAAAGGGGAGGAAACTCCAAGGGGTGTTCCTTCCTTCCATCTCCAGCCACTCCCCAGCTCAGATCAAAACATTCAGGCCTGCACCTACAGTCAGGCCTGACTAAATTTTGCCTCTCCTAGCAAAAAGACCTTACAAAAACGCCTACACTTTGGGGGCGCTACACACATTTTTATGGCTACTAAACAAACCATTGTGAAGGCGTGGAAAACACCTCTCCTTTCTTTTGAGGAAGTGAAGCAACAGGGGCATGGCACATGGAAGAACGCGAAGCTTACAGCGATACTCACGAACACTAGGGACACATTTTTTAAGACCTGGCAACCCTGGTTGGCCCAGTTCCCAGCGACGAGCCTGCCTTCCCGCTTGGACCTATAGGAAATTCTGACAAGTCCATCGATGCTGGCCTTAAATTCCCTAGGGTGGGGCTTACTTTCCTCTTAGTGATTCCTTTTTCCTTGCTTTCCTACTCTTACTCTCCCTCTTTTTCTTTTCTTTCTTCAGGTTTTTTCTTTATTTCTTGGTCATTTACGGCCGGATGCCAGTGTGCGGAGTCTGTCATTCACTCTCTGGCCACATTTCTGGGGTCAGTTTTTCTTCTTTTTTACTTTTTATGTTATATATATATATATTTTCTTTATTTTTAGGTCCTTGAGAAGACCCCCAGACTTTATTTTTATATACGAACATAGGTCAATCTCAAGTATTGCATGTTATTTGTTATATGATTATTCTTTAAATACTGCTTGCTCAGCGTACTTTCTAGGCTTTGACCATTGGGAGTTACATGGTTCGTTATTTTCCTACGGATCGTTACGGTAACGGGGCATCTTCATCTGGTTACCTGCCTTTGTTTGTAGTTATTAGCTATACCATATAGCGACAGCTCTGAAAGCTGAACATTGACTTGGGCAGGAAGGGGGTGAAAGTGCCCGAAATTGAAGTGGTTAAAGAGCAGAAAGAACCTCTAAACAGCAGAATAATCAGAATGTTCAGAGAAGCAGAGAGTATTAAAGGAGATGAGTACATGATCGCATAGGGAGTGGTGAGCGGTCTGTTTCATGGCGGTATTATGACTAGGGATGGTTAATAGAAGAAAATGAGAAGAGGGGACAGCAAGTTCAATTGGAAAGGAGAGACCTGCAGCAGTGCAGAGTATTTCAGAAGATGACGTCCTCGCCCTGCATTCAGTGTTCAGCCATGTGAGGTTGTGATGTCATGAGAAGTCATTGTTAGTCCCAATAAAGGTGTAAATACATTCCCACAGGGTCATTTCATTTCTCACAGTCGTCCATCCGGTTTGTCCCTTTGTAGTTTTCTTGCTGTCATTCTGTCTTATGGCTTTGTATTATGTCTGTGTGCAGCCTCCCTCCATCCTCATGGGACAGGACTGATGTAAGGAAACGTAAAGTGCATTGTCCCCAATATAGACATGAAATACCAGTTCTGATTTCTTTTATGTTTGTTTTTCCTTTTGTGAAACCAAGGATGTTATTTCCATCATCATTCACAACCAGAGGACTGGAACAATACCAGAGCTTTCTCTTTCTTTCTCTCTCTCTGCATCTACCCTCTCTCACTATACCTTCTCTCTCTCTCTCTCTCTCTCTCTCTGTACATACCCTCTATAGCTTTCTTTATCTCTCTCTGTCTTTTTTTCTCTCTCTCCCTCTCTTTCTGTCTCTCTCTCTCTGTCCCTCTTGCTCTATGTCTCTCTCTCTCTTTCTCTCTCTCTCTTTCTGTCTCTCTCTTTCTCTCTCTCTTTGTCTCTCTCTCTTTCTGTCTCTCTCTCTCTTTCTCTCTCTCTCTTTCTGTCTCTCTCTCTCTCTCTTTGTCTCTCTCTCTTTCTGTCTCTCTCTCTTTCTCTCTTTCTGTCTCTCTCTCTCTCTTTCTCTCTCTCTTTGTCTCTCTCTCTTTCTGTCTCTCTCGCTCTTTCTGTCTCTCTCTGTCCCTCTTGCGCTCTCTCTCTCTCTCTCTCTTTCTCTCTCTCTTTCTCTTGCTTTCTTTCTGTCTCTCTCTCTCTGTGTCTCTCTCTGCCTCTCACTCTCTCTCTGAACCTACTATCTCTCTCTGTCCCTCTCTGTCTCTCTCTTTCTGTCTCTCTCTCTCTCTCTTTCTGTCTCTCTTGCTCTCTGTCTCTTTCTGTCTCTCTCTCTTTGTCTCTCTCTCTCTCTGCCTCTCTGAACCTACTATCTCTCTCTGTCTCTCTCTCGCTCTCTCTGTCTCTCTCTCTTTCTGTCTCTCTCTCTTTCTGTCTCTCTCTCTTTCTGTCTCTCTCTCTCTCTGCCTCTCGCTCTCTCTCTCTCTGAACCTACTATTGCTTTCTCTCTCTGAACCCACTATCTCTCTCTCTCTCTCTGAACCCACTATCTCTCTCTCTCTCTCTGAACCCACTATCTCTCTCTCTCTCTCTCTCTGAACCCACTATCTCTCTCTCTCTCTCTCTCTCTCTCTGAACCCACTATCTCTCTCTCTCTCTCTGAACCCACTATCTCTCTCTCTCTCTCTCTCTCTCTCTGAACCCACTATCTCTCTCTCTCTCTCTGAACCCACTATCTCTCTCTCTCTCTCTGAACCCACTATCTCTCTCAAAAAATCAAAAATAAACTATAAGCAGAGTCCCATGTGTAAACAGCTGAATGATCCTATGTTCTGTAGTATAAGCAAGAAAACCAGTTGTATAAGTGTGCTCTACGTCAGGTCCATGTCTTTTTCCTATACGTATGCCTGAGAAGGATTATAAGAAGCTTATATCTTTACTACGACCTGAACATAAGTCTCAACCTCTTCCCTCAAGTGATATATCCATCCTGCCCATATACAGTACTGTGCAATGAGTCTTAGGCAATGCGTGAAACAATGCCGTGAATGTAGAATGCTTTCAAAAATAGTTTTTATATTCATAAAAAAAGGTATCAATTAACAAAATGCAAAGTAAGTGAACAGAAGAGAAATCCAAATCAAATCAATAATGGTGTGAACTCTTTGCCTTCAAAACAGCATCAATTCTTCTAGGTACAATTGCACACAATTTTTGAAGGAACTCTGCAGATAGGTTGTTCCAAATATCTTGGAGAACTAAGCACAGATCTTCTGTGGATCTCGGCTGCCTCAAATCCTTCCGACTATTCATGGAATCCCAGTTAGACTCCATGATGTTGAGATCAGGGCTCTGTGGGGGCCAAACCATAACTTCTAGGACTCCTTGTTCTTCTTTACACTGAAGATAGTTTTAATGACATTGGCTGTATGTCTGGGATCGTTGTCCTGCTGAATTTGGGGCCAATCACACACCTCTCTGATGGTATGGCATGATAGATAAGTATCTGCCTGCATTTCTCAGCATTGAGGACACCATTGATCCTGACCAAATCTCCAACTCCATTTGCAGAAATGCAACCCCAAACTTGCAGGGAACCTCCACCATGCTTCACAGTTGCCTGCAGACACTTATTATTGTACTGCTCTCCAGCCCTTCACCAACAAACTGCCTCCTGCTACAGCCAAATATTTCACAGTTTGACTCATCAGTCCAGAGCGCCTGCTGCCATTTTTCTGCACCCCAGTTCCTATGTTTTCATGCATATGATGTGGAAACAAGGCTGGGTGACTATGCACAAAAACATATAATTAAGAACTACCTTCAGTGTACAGAAGAACAAGGAGTCCTGGGATTGATGGTTTGGAACCCACACAGCCCTGATCTCAGCATCATCCAGTCTGTCTGGGATAGCATGAAGAGACAGAAGGATCTGAGGAAGCCGACATCCACAGAAGATCTATGGTTAGTTCTCCAAGATGTTTGGAACAACCTACCCTTCTTTCCAGTTCCTATCCTATTTATGAAAGCATTCTTAATTTACAGCATTTTTTCACACCTGCCTAAAACTTTTGCACAGTACTGCATCTGTAAACTCTACTTACCCATTGTTCAGCTGCCATGTCTGGCTATTCTATTGCTTTCAACCTGCACTCTCTCTCTACACCTGCTCTCTCTCTCCTTTATTTCTCTCTACCTGCTTTCTATCTGTATCCCGGTCCTCTTCTTTTTTATTCTCCCATTTCCCTATTAGCTCTTAGTTTGGTGAAAGTACATCCCAGCATTCTCTGACAGCACTATGAATATAAATATTTCTCACACTAGCCTTACTCCCATATAACGTGTTACTCTGCAGTTGCTTTTAGTGACATCTCTATATATATTGCCATCTAACCTGTAGGCGCGGACTGTAGAGGAGCAGAATTCTGGCCGCAGAGCAGTAAGCAGACCTGACAGAGTGAAGTGAGCGGACGGGTATGACGGTGCTGTCTTGTAGAATGAAGAGCAGGGGATGTCAGGGTCACACAGCGGGGGCTATGGGTGAATGAGGCACAATGTGGAAATCTGAGCAATTCCACCAAAATATCCTGCAATGCTGTCACTTTCCTGAATATTACACAACTGCTGTATCTATTATTGTTCAATAGGGATGAGTGGGTGATTTTAGGAATTGGATTTTGTGGCAAAATTTCAGATTTTTTTGCTTGCCAAAATTTTGTTAAAATCAGCATCAAAATTAGCATTAAAAAATAAGTTTTCTAACAAATTTTATTACCATATATAGGCATACCAGTGGCTTTGTTTGTAAACAGAGTCAACCTACACACTCTTCACTCTTGTTTATAAACAAAGCAATTCATCTCCAGCTCATGTTCACACCGGTACGACTGTGGATCCGACTTTGCCCTGCGACTTCATTCCGACATCAATGAACAGGATCTGACTTTGATACCGACAATACCAGGCCCTTTGAGTCTGGTATGGATCTTGAGGGGAACCCCCCCCCACCCCAAAGCACCTTGTCCCCATGTTGATGGGGGCAAGGGCCTCTTCCAGACAACCCCAGGTGGTGGTTGTTGGGGTCTGCGGGCAGGGGGGGCTTATCGGAATCTGGAGGCCCCCTTTAACAAGGGGGGCCCCCAGATCCTGGCCCCCCACCCTATGTGAATGAGTACGGGGTACATTGTTCCCCTACCCATTCACCCAAAAAAAGTGTAAAAAGAAATAAAACCAGCACTCAGGTTTTTGACAAAGTCCTTTATTAAAGCAGCTCCAGCGTCTCTTCTCCCTCTGATTTCTGCTCCCTCTGGTGATGTCTTCATCCTCCGGTTCTTCTGGCTGCGCTGATGTCTTCTTCCTCTGCAGGTTCCTCCTCCATTCCTCCGGTTCTTCTTCTCTGCGCTGTCTTCTTCCTCCGATCTTCTCCCAACCCTAGCACCTGCAATTGTGTGAGGTCCACTCTCTGCCGGTTCTTTTATAGACATGGGGCGTGGTCACCCGATGACGTCATCCGGAGACCCCATCCCCTTGTGACATCACCGCCCCATCATGCCCCTGACCAGCCGGGCTGCGTGCTCGGATAAAGGCCTGGTATGAATTATGGGGGTACCCCACACCACTTTTTTTTTGGATTTTGCCATGGGGGTTCCCCTTAAAATGCATACCAGACGGAAGGGCCTGGTATGGAATTATGGGGGGAACCCTACGCTGCTTTTTTTTAAAGTTTTGGTGTAGGGTTCCCCTTCAAGGTCCTCAGAGCACAGGTTGCATGCCAAAGTCGGATCAGTTAAGATGATGATCCGACTTCAATGATATTTAATGGGCTGAAGTAGGACCAAAGTAGTGCAGGAACCTTTTTCAAAGTCGGACCGACTTGTGTGGGACCATTTAAAGCCCCTTAAAACCAACAAATACACATTATTTTTGCCCTACTAACTGAAATGTTCATAGAAATGTCAGCAAAGATTACAGTCCCAGCTTATTCTTGTGTTTCACAGATTTGGTCACTTAAAATGTGAATTCCACTATTATTATTATTATTATACAGGATTTATATAGCACCAGCAGTTTGCGCAGCGCTTTACAAAAATGAAGGCAGACAGTACAGTTACATCACAATTTGTTACAAGAGGTATAACTTTTCCTTCGTTTTGGACAGAGTGGGGAAGGATTTGAACTGCTCTCTGGGGCTCTGTTAGAGAGATTTCCCCTCACTTCCTGTCCTGCTGACACTTTACCATATAAGAGATGGGGGAAGTTCTCCAACAGAAGCACAGATGGAAAAAATGCAAATCTTTAGTAGAGTAAGCAAAGGATAGAACCCCTATCAGATTTGTAATTCTCTCAGTTTCCCTAATGGAGAGTTCCCCTTACTTCCTGTCTGGTAAAATGTTGTCACTGAGACAGGAAGTGAGGGGAAATTTCTCAAACGGAGCCCCAAATAGCCATAGAAACCAAATAAGGGTTCTGATCCTTACCCACACTTTCTTAAACTTGGAAAAAAGTTTTGTGACTTGACATGCACTAGAGATTTGGTAACATTATACTGAGAATGGAAGCGGAGTGGATGTGTCATAAATAACGCATTGCAATGTTTTTTTCACAGCTTTATTAAAATTTCACAGGGGGACAGTGGGCTGCAATGTGGTGCACTGCAATACGCTGCGCTGAGAAAATGTACAGCACGTTCAACAGCAGCGCAGTGGTGTGAGCTGAACTCATTGGTAAATTGTCTGGTCTGTGCGTTAGAACTGCATTTGGTGAGACAGTGTAGAGCAGCTCAATGCAAATGAACAAAACTTAGGTTCCATTCACACCAATACCTTTTTTCTAGCTTTTTGCAGAAACGCAGGTCATTGTTTTTAAAATGGGTTCCTATGGAACACGTTCACATTCATGCATTTTTGTGCCTCTGCATTTTTGGAAAGGGCCGGGGACTTTTTTAAACGCAAAATGGTGCTTTTTTTGTTCAATAGACTTCAATGGAGAAGCTGTATAAAAGCATGTAGTGCATTTTTACAGTGATTTGCATTTTTAAGTCTACTCAACAACAAATTTGCCTAAAAAAATGAACAAAGAATGCAAATCGCTGCGGTAAAAAAAACGCAAAGCGCACAGCAAAAAGCACTGCAGAAATGCTCAAAAGCATTCCGCCCCGCGATTTCAAATGGCTGCAAAATGCAGGACGCGACTGTGATGCCATTACTTCTAAAGGCACCCCAATCGCGCTGTGATTTTGCTGCGATTGTTGCGCTGCAATCGTGGCAAATCTTAACGTGCAATGCTGTCACCCAAAGTAAGCTTATGTTCCTTTTTTAAGCGATAGGCATTTTGCTTCAGGCGACAGAACACTCAGATGTGAACATGGGCCATTGAAATGAATGGGATTTGGCTTATTGAGCATTTTAGAGCTTCAAGCAGAAAATCGCTCAGGTGTGAACGGGGCTTAACCAGTTGCCGCCCGGGTTACAGCTCGGGCCTTAATTGCCGGGTGGCCGTCAATAGATGTCCTCCCGAGCATGCGCTGTTTGCTCGGCTGATCACAGATCGGAGTAAGGGGCCGATCCCAGCCTGTTACCACGTGATTAGCTGTCAGCCAATGACAGCTGATCACATGATGTAAACAGAAGATCGGTAATCGTTTTTTTCCCTCACGCTGTCAGCTGATAATCGGCTTCTGTCAGGGGGACGCGGTCCCTCACATAGAGAGTCGCGGCTGCCTCATCTGTGCCCACCAGTGCCACCTGCCAGTGCCCACAGTGCCACCTACCAGTGCCCACGGTGCCACCTACCTTTGCCCACCAGTGCCACCTATCAATGCCCACTAGTGCTGCCAATCAATGCCCATTAGTGCCTCATCATCAGTGCCACCGATCAGTGCTGCCTATTGGTGTCTTCCGGTGCCCATCAGTGCCACATATCAGTGCCACCTATCAGTGCCGCCCATCAGTGCCACCTCTCAGTGCTGTCTCATCAGTGCCCATCAGTGCTGCCTTATCAGTGCTCATCAGTGCATCCTGTCAGTGCCCATCAATGCAGCCCATCAGTGCCAACCATCGGTGCTTCTCATCAGTGCCACCTATCAGTGCCCATCAGTGCTGCCTCATCAGTGCCACCTATTAGTGCCGCCTTATCAGAGCCCATCAGTGCAGCCTATCAGTGCTCATCAATGCAGCTTATCAGTGTCCATCAATGCAGCCTATCAGTGCCCATCAGTGCTGCCTATCAGTGCCCACCAGTGCAGCCTCATCAGCGCACATCAATATAGGAGAAAGATTACCTGTTTTCAAAATTTTATAACAGACTATGAAACTTTTTTTTTTTTTCCACATTTTTCGATCTTTTTTAGTTTTTTTCGCAAAAAATAAAAACCCAACAGTGATTAAATACCACCAAAAGAGAGCTCTATTTATATGAAAAAAATATAAAAATTTCATGTGGCATGACCGCACAATTGTCATTCAAAGTGTGACAGCTCTGAAAGCTGCAAATTGGTCTGGGCAGGAAGGGGGTTTAAGTGCCCAGTAAGCAAGTGGTTAAAGAATGCCATTGCTTGCTTCTTACCATGCTAATAGCCTGGCTGTCATACTGATCCAATGGCTTCAGTTTATTCTGTCTCTCTACCCCAAGACAAGTAGTCAGACCAGTTGTCCGATTTTGCTTGCCGCATGCTTGCTTCTCGTCAGCGACTTACAAAATATTCAAGCCAGAGACATGCAGACAATTAGCACTTTTAGAGGAAGGTTAGCCACGGAAGTGTGTTTGCCTCATTACGGAGTTCCATTAAAATATCCAGAAAAGAAAACCGTGTCGGTTCTCGGGGGAGTTTTATCCCTCGCGCTGACAATCTGTGAAAATATCACCAGATTTCGATACATTTCTCTCCTGTGAAGAATTAATTACACAATAAAATGTCGCCATGTACAAAATCACAGTTTGCTCTCAGAAGCTTTTTACAGCTTTTATTCTCCAGCGTCGGATATGATCAGCCAGTTTGGGTATCTGTCCATGCTCGTAATGTGGGTCTCGCACTTTCTGCGTTCCCCGGAGGGGACTTTTAGCGAGTTGCGCCACAGCTGTACCTGCGTTACGCTTTGTCCTCTTCTCAGACCGGCGAAGTGTTACAATTTACCGAATTCTTTATGCGTGAAATCTTCACCTCTGTTTGCATGATGGGCCTTAGTTTTATTATTTCCACTACATGTAATGTCCATTGCGCCTGTTTCCTTCAGATTTTCGGGAGAAGCAGTGAGCCAATCCACAGAAAGTTACTTTAAATATACTCAGAATAAACCTAGGCATGGGCGTAGCATAAGGGGCTGCAGGGGTCACAATCGCAACCTCGCCCCTAGCTCCAGGGGGCCCCTGCAGCCTCCCTGTCATTTTATCATATCCTCCACAAAGCC
>BLSH010150438.1:896776-907382 GCA_018402905.1 Glandirana rugosa | reverse complement strand
AAGCCAGAGACATGCAGACAATTAGCACTTTTAGAGGAAGGTTAGCCACGGAAGTGTGTTTGCCTCATTACAGAGTTCCATTAAAATATCCAGAAAAGAAAACCGTGTCGGTTCTCGGGGGAGTTTTATCCCTCGCGCTGACAATCTGTGAAAATATCACCAGATTTCGATACATTTCTCTCCTGTGAAGAATTAATTACACAATAAAATGTCGCCATGTACAAAATCACAGTTTGCTCTCAGAAGCTTTTTACAGCTTTTATTCTCCAGCGTCGGATATGATCAGCCAGTTTGGGTATCTGTCCGTGCTCATAATGTGGGTCTCGCACTTTCTGGGTTCCCCGGAGGGGACTTTTAGCGAGTTGCGCCACAGCTGTACCTGCGTTACGCTTTGTCCTCTTCTCAGACCGGCGAAGTGTTACAATTTACCGAATTCTTTATGCGTGAAATCTTCACCTCTGTTTGCATGATGGGCCTTAGTTTTATTATTTCCACTACATGTAATGTCCATTGTGCCTGTTTCCTTCAGATTTTCGGGAGAAGCAGTGAGCCAATCCACAGAAAGTTACTTTAAATATGCTTGGAATAAACATAGGCATGGGCGTAGCATAAGGGGCTGCAGGGGTCACAATCGCAACCTCGCCCCTAGCTCCAGGGGGCCCCTGCAGCCTCCCTGTCATTTTATCATATCCTCCACAAAGCCCAGCTCCGATCTGCCCCTCGCAAGGCTGAAATCACATTCCTTTACAATAGAGCCAGTCAGCCATGATCTGCACAGAGTGTATCTGCCTACTGCAACTACACTGCCGTTCCCACCAGAGAACCTCACAAGTCAGATAGATAACATAAAAGCCAGATACACCCTGTGAAGGTAAGGTTGCCACATCATCCCTTTAATGCAGGACACATATGAATTACACAGGTTGTTCTGAGGCTAATTTAATGCAGGTAAGGCACCAAGTGAGTTTAATTACCACCTTAATCAGCCACAGAACCTGTGTAATTCATATGTGTCCTGGATTAAAGGGATGATGTGGCAACCCTATGTGAAGGCCGATTGACTGTGTGTAAAGGAATGTGATTTCAGCCCTGTGTAGTGTGGGGATGAGGAGATGTGTACTGTGCTGGGATGGAAAAAGAGCTCTGCCAAGTGACCTGCCAGGGATCCCTGTCCTCTGATTCTCCAGTGGTGAACCCTGTCCTCTGATTCTCCAGCGGTGAACCCTGTCCTCTGATTCTCCAGCGGTGAACCCTGTCCTCTGATTCTCCAGTGGTGATCCCTGTCCTCTGATTCTCCAGCGGTGATCCTTGTCCTCTGATTCTCCAGTGGTGATCCCTGTCCTCTGATTCTCCAGCGGTGAACCCTGTCCTCTGATTCTCCAGTGGTGATCCCTGTCCTCTGATTCTCCAGCGGTGATCCCTGTCCTCCGATTCTCCAGCAGTGATCCTTGTCCTCTGGTTCTCCAGCGGTGATCCCTTTCCTCTGATTCTCCAACGGTGATGCCTGTCCTCTGATTCTCCAGCGGTGAACCCTGTCCTCTGATTCTCTAGTGGTGAACCCTGTCCTCTGATTCTCCAGCGGTGATCCTTGTCCTCTGATTTTCCAGCGGTGATCCCTTTCCTCTGATTCTCCAACGGTGATGCCTGTCCTCTGATTCTCCAGCGGTGATCCCTGTCCTCTGATTCTCCAGCGGTGATCCCTGTCCTCTGATTCTCCAGCGGTGAACCCTGTCCTCTGATTCTCCAGCGGCAAACCCTGTCCTCTGATTCTCCAGCGGTGAACCCTGTCCTCTGATTCTCCAGCGGTGATCCCTGTCCTCTGATTCTCCAGCGGTGATCCCTGTCCTCTGATTCTCCAGCGGTGTTCCCTGTCCTCTGATTCTCCAGAGGTGATCCCTGTCCTCTGATTCTCCAGGGGTGATCCCTGTCCTCTGATTCTCCAGCGGTGATCCCTGTCCTCTGATTCTCCAGAGGTGATCCCTGTCCTCTGATTCTCCAGCGGTGTTCCCTGTCCTCTGATTCTCCAGCGGTGATCCCTGTCCTCTGATTCTCCAGGGGTGATCCCTGTCCTCTGATTCTCCAGCGGTGATCCCTGTCCTCTGATTTTCCAGGGGTGATCCCTGTCCTCTGATTCTCCAGCGGTGATGCCTGTCCTCTGATTCTCCAGCGGTGAACCCTGTCCTCTGATTCTCCAGCGGTGAACCCTGTCCTTTGATTCTCCAGCGGTGAACCCTGTCCTCTGATTCTCCAGCGGTGATCCCTGTCCTCTGATTCTCCAGCGGTGATCCCTGTCCTCTGATTCTCCAGCGGTGATCCCTGTCCTCTGATTCTCCAGCTGTGATCCTTGTCCTCTGATTCTCCAGGGGTGATCCCTGTCCTCTGATTCTCCAGCGGTGATCTCTGTCCTCTGATTCTCCAGCGGTGATCCCTGTCCTCTGATTCTCCAGGGGTGATCCCTGTCCTCTGATTCTCCAGCGGTGATCCCTGTCCTCTGATTCTCCAGGGGTGATCCCTGTCCTCTGATTCTCCAGGAGTGATCCCTGTCCTCTGATTCTCCAGGAATGATCCCTGTCCTCTGATTCTCCAGGAGTGATCCCTGTCCTCTGATGTAAGGAGGAACTCTGGGAACTCAAAACTCTTAAAGCGAAGTTCCACCCATGTAAAAGTCAGCAGCTACAAAAAGTGTAGCTGCTGACTTTTAACAGTCGGCCACTCACTTGTCCCTCGCTCCAGCGATGCGGTCGCTCGAGGGCTCGCTCTTCGCCCCCTCCCCTTGGCAGCGCCGGCATCATAACTGTGGGCACCTGACTTTGGCTTGAAAGCCTGGCGCGCACTGCGCAAGTCGCGATGCGCCTTGTGAGTGGCTCGGTGTATCTTCTGGGACCTGTGATGTGTCTCAGTAGATCTCCGAGAGGGAGGGGGGAAGGTGGACTTCCTTACCTGAGCCGCGGCGCCAGGGGAGGAAGTGGACCTGGGACCTTGGTCACCCCCCAAAATAAAGACATACCAATTGTGGAATGTCGGGCTGTCACCTTCCATTAAAGCGGAAGTTCCACTTTTGGGTGGAACTCCGCTTTAAGCTACTTTGAGTATCTAGGCATGAGGTGGGTGTATCTGCATGCATGGGGGAAGTGGTGGGTGGTAGTGGGGGGAGGGACCCAGGTCAACTTTTGCATCGGAGCCCACAAGCTTCAAGCTAGGCCTCTAGCGGTCAGTCCTTAGACAAACACAAAAAAAAGGGGCAAACTCACACTACATGGTCACCTTCTACCATCAGTCTCCTCAGTTTCTATGGGTCAGACTTATCCTTCAAGAATATGTAAACCCAGCATTTCATATTCCTGATATGTGTCTGTACCATGCACTTGTGTGAGAAAGTATCCGATTCTCTTTGTATCGCTTCCTTTATGTGAAATCCCTGGTGTTCCTGCCAGTCCCTCTGCTTTCATATTAAAAACTGACCACGCTAGACATGAGAGCATAGTGTGGTCAGTGTTCTAATTGTGCTGGGAACTCAGCTTGCTCCCCTCCAATGATCAGACTTGTCATGACCCCCTACACAGCCATTCACTGGGAAGACCAGTTTGCTGCAGTTTCTCCTCCCGCAGCTCTTTAAGCTCCTTATGCAGCTGAGAGCAGAGATTATGTGAGCACTTATAAAACAGGGGAAAAGGGTATTTATGATTTTTTTTAATATATACACACATGTTTTGCCTTTTGTTTCTATTTTAAAATGAATGGGTTGTTTTTCAAGGTGAAAGTTCACAGATACTTGAAGGCTGGGCTCGCACTTTTGTGCTTCAGGAGCCTACATGCAAAAATGGGCACGTTGGAGTGCTGCAATGCCATTCATTCTTAATGGCACCCCAAGGCACATTGCCACCAGACTTACATTGCAGCTAACACATGGTAAGGCACTGCATTTCAGTGTGCTGAATTTATAATAAATGCCCCTTTTTATGGGGTGCATTGTGATGCATTTGGCACTTCATTCAATTGAACATGCAATCCTAATACAACGCATGTTAAAATGTGAAATACTGCAGGGAAATCTCCCCATTGTAGGAGCGGCAGTGACATAAACTACTGCAGAGAAATCTCCCCATTGTAGGAGGGGCAGAGACACAAACTACTGCAGGAAATCTCCCCATTGTAGGAGGGGCAGAGATACAAACTACTGCAGGAAATCTCACCATTGTGGGAGGAGCAGAGATACAAACTACTGCAGGAAATCTCCCCATTGTGGGAGGGGCAGAGACACAAACTACTGCAGGAAATCTCCCCATTGTAGGAGGGGCAGAGATACAAACTACTGCAGGAAATCTCCCCATTGTGGGAGGGGCAGAGACACAAACTACTGCAGGAAATCTCCCCATTGTGGGAGGAGCAGAGATACAAACTACTGCAGGAAATCTCCCCATTGTGGGAGGGGCAGAGACACAAACTACTGCAGGAAATCTCCCCATTGTAGGAGGGGCAGAGATACAAACTACTGCAGGAAATCTCCCCATTGTGGGAGGAGCAGAGACACAAACTACTGCAGGAAATCTCCCCATTGTGGGAGGGGCAGAGACACAAACTACTGCAGGAAATCTCCCCATTGTAGGAGGGGCAGAGATACAAACTACTGCAGGAAATCTCTCCATTGTAGGAGGGGCAGAGACACAAACTACTGCAGGCAAATCTCTCCATTGTGGGAGGAGCAGAGACACAAACTACTGCAGGAAATCTCACCATTGTAGGAGGGGCAGAGACACAAACTACTGCAGGGAAATCTCTCCATTGTGGGAGGAGCAGAGATACAAACTACTGCAGGAAATCTCTCCATTGTAGGAGGGGCAGAGACACAAACTACAGCAGGGAAATCTCATCATTGTGGGAGGGGCAGAGACACAAACTACTGCAGGAAATCTCCCCATTGTAGGAGGGGCAGAGATACAAACTACTGCAGGAAATCTCTCCATTGTAGGAGGGGCAGAGATACAAACTACTGCAGGAAATCTCTCCATTGCAGGAGGGGCAGAGATACAAACTACTGCAGGAAATCTCTCCATTGTAGGAGGGGCAGAGATACAAACTACTGCAGGAAATCTCTCCATTGTAGGAGGGGCAGAGACACAAACTACAGCAGGGAAATCTCATCATTGTGGGAGGGGAAGAGACACAAACTACTGCAGGAAATCTCCCCATTGTAGGAGGGGCAGAGATACAAACTACTGCAGGAAATCTCTACATTGTAGGAGGGGCAGAGACACAAACTACTGCAGGGAAATCTCTCCATTGTGGGAGGGGCAGAGACACAAACTACTGCAGGAAATCTCTCCATTGTAGGAGGGGCAGAGACACAAACTACTGCAGGAAATCTCTCCATTGTGGGAGGGGCAGAGACACAAACTACTGCAGGAAATTTCTCCATTGTGGGAGGGGCAGAGACACAAACTACTGCAGGAAATCTCTCCATTGTAGGAGGGGCAGAGATACAAACTACTGCAGGAAATCTCACCATTGTAGGAGGGGCAGTGACAAAAACTACTGCAGGAAATCTCCCCATTGTAGGAGGGGCAGAGATACAAACTACTGCAGGAAATCTCCTCATTGTAGGAGGGGCAGAGATACAAACTACTGCAGAAAATCTCCCCATTGTAGGAGGGGCAGAGATACAAACTACTGCAGGAAATCTCTCCATTGTGGGAGGGGCAGTGACACAAACTACTGCAGGAAATCTCTCCATTGTAGGAGGGGCAGAGACACAAACTACTGCAGGAAAATCTCCCCATTGTAGGAGGGGCAGAGGCACAAACTACTGCAGGAAATCTCCCCATTGTGGGAGGGGCAGAGACACAAACTACTGCAGGAAATCTCACCATTGTAGGAGGAGCAGAGACACAAACTACTGCAGGGAAATCTCACCATTGTAGGAGGGGCAGAGGCACAAACTACTGCAGGAAATCTCCCCATTGTTGGAGGAGCAGAGACACAAACTAATGCAGGAAATCTCATCATTGTGGGAGGAGCAGACACACAATGTCACGTACCTGACGGTGGAGTCTGTCTTGTGCAGGGAACAACCGCTCTTGCGCACCCGATTCAAGGACCCCTGGTAGTGGAGACAGAGGCCCAAGAGTGAGGGATGGCACGAGGGCTGGAGGGTCACCGATGTTGTAGCGATGCTCCAGGAGACGTGCAGGTCGAAGGATGGTCGTTCAGGCTGGGTCGGCAACAGGCAGGCAGGAAGGTACAAAGGATCAGGCAAAAGAGTAGTCAAAGTCCAAGCAAGGTTCGTTAACGGGCGAGCAGCAGAGGTACAAGGGAGCAGACAATCGGATGGTCATGGGTAGCCGGGGTCGGTGCAGGTAGCAGACAGCAGGTCAGGACAAGCCGGGTCAACAGGAGGCAAAACAACACAGGAACAGATATCAGGAGCCGAGGCTTACAGGTCGGGAACGCTGTAGAGCGAGCAGCACCTGCTCTCAGAAATCTCCAGGCTTAAATAGGCCCATTTGGCGCCGTTTCCGGCGCGCGCGCACGGGAGCGCGCGAACGCGCGCAAATGTGCGCACCACCGCGGAAATGCCAGAATTTGGCCAGTAATTGTTCCTTTCCTAACACACAAACTAATGCAGGAGATCTCATCATTGTGGGAGGAGCAGAGACACAAACTAATGCAGGAAATCTCATCATTGTGGGAGGAGCAGAGACACAAACTAATGCAGGATATCTCACCATTGTGGGAGGGGCAGAGACACAAACTACTGCAGGAAATCTCATCATTGTGGGAGGAGCAGAGACACAAACTACTGCAGGAAATCTCCTTAATGTGGGAGGAGCAGAGACACAAACTACTGCAGGAAATCTCATCATTGTGGGAGGAGCAGAGACACAAACTACTGCAGGAAATCTCATCATTGTGGGAGGAGCAGAGACACAAACAACTGCAGGAAATCTCATCATTGTGGGAGGGGCAGAGACACAAACTACTGCAGGAAATCTCATCATTGTGGGAGGGGCAGTGACACAAACTACTGCAGGAAATCTCTCCATTGTGGGAGGGGCAGAGACACAAACTACTGCAGGAAATCTCATCATTGTGGGAGGGGCAGAGACACAAACTACTGCAGGAAATCTCACCATTGTAGGAGGGGCAGAGACACAAACTACTGCAGGAAATCTCACCATTGTAGGAGGGGCAGAGACACAAACTACTGCAGGAAAACCTCCCCATTGTATGAGGAGCAGAGACACAAACTACTGCAGGAAAATCTCCCCATTGTAGGAGGGGCAGAGGCACAAACTACTGCAGGAAATCTCCCCATTGTGGGAGGAGCAGAGACACAAATTAATGCAGGAAATCTCATCATTGTGGGAGGAGCAGACACACAAACTAATGCAGGAGATCTCATCATTGTGGGAGGAGCAGAGACACAAACTAATGCAGGAAATCTCATCATTGTGGGAGGAGCAGAGACACAAACTACTGCAGGAAATCTCATCATTGTGGGAGGAGCAGAGACACAAACAACTGCAGGAAATCTCATCATTGTGGGAGGGGCAGAGACACAAATTACTGCAGGAAATCTCTCCATTGTGGGAGGGGCAGTGACACAAACTACTGCAGGAAATCTCTCCATTGTGGGAGGGGCAGAGACACAAACTACTGCAGGAAATCTCATCATTGTGGGAGGGGCAGAGACACAAACTACTGCAGGAAATCTCATCATTGTGGGAGGGGCAGAGACACTAACTACTGCAGGAAATCTCATCATTGTGGGAGGGGCAGAGACACAAACTACTGCAGGAAATCTCCCCATTGTAGGAGGGGCAGAGACACAAACTACTGCAGGAAATCTCTCCATTGTGGGAGGGGCAGAGACACAAACTACTGCAGGAAATCTCACCATTGTGGGAGGGGCAGAGACACAAACTACTGCAGGAAATGTCACCATTGTGGGAGGAGCAGAGACACAAACTACTGAGATATCTTGCTGCTGAAGAAGCTGGCCACTTCTTGTGAGCCCATAAAAAAAAAACAGATTTGGGAGGAGTTGGCCTTTAACTTATTACTGGCCCATCAAACATTAACAAACATTTTGTAGGGCAGCCGTCTACCCCCTCTGCTGCTAATACCATCTCGGTCTTTTCCTGGACTTCTCACAATCTCCTCTTAGCCCATCTGTCTGTGTTTTACAGCTAAGAAATAGTCAATGGTGGCGACTGTCTGGAATCAGGTCAGCGATACGATAAAATCTTACAGCTAATTCTCAGCTAATGTGATCCTTGTATCTCTTGAGAACAGCAGCTGCCCCCAGCAATCTCCTCTATTTGTGTTTATCCTTTCTTGCTAATGTGCAAGTCTCAGAATTCCCCGAACTCCATACGTTCCATCTATACGTCCAACGCTGAAATCGGATCTTCTGTGAAGTATAAACCATGTTTTATTTGATCCATGTATGCGCTCATTGGCAAATCTTATTTTTAACTGTGCTGCCTGCACTCACCAGTTGTAATCCTTTTTTATATTAAACCTTTATCCAGGGCCGTCTTAATGAGCGGGCACCCCTGGGCAAAGCCCAGGGGCCCCAGCTGCATGCTTTATCCTCCCTACACCCTGTATGACATTTCCTATATCAAGGCTGACAGTGGCTGCGCCTGCTCTGGCTATCAAGGTGAGACGGAGGGTTGATGGGTAACTGTGACTTACAGTCTCTGCAAACTGCAGCGCTGGCTGCTGAAATTATAGGGGGGGCAGAGAGCCGGGGTGATTGTATTAAATAATATGGTGACACCTATCAGTAGATCTGATTGCCTGGTATTCCTTTTTCTCACCTTGTGGTATCATACTTACCAACATTATGCTCCCGATCCAGGGACACTGTTAACCCTACTTTGTGGGTGGGCAAGTTTAATTCACGCCCACTTTACAGGTTGGTCCTGCCCACACCCCTCCTCTAAATATGCAGGAACCGCCCACTCACTGCCTTGATTCCTCAAATGCTTTGTTGAGTTACTGCACATGATAAGGTAGGTGATATGATCCTGGGACGAGATGCGGGACTATCCCAGCAAATCCGGGACACTTGACATCTATTTGGTATGTGTACTAGGGGGTAATTCTGCTTGTTAACCACTTCAGCCCCGAAAGAATTTCCCGGGTTAGGACCAGAGCACTTTTTGCGATTCCGCACTGCGTCGCTTTAACTGACAATTGCGCGGTCGTGCGACGTTGTACCCAAACAAAATTTGCGTCCTTTTTTTCCCACACATAGAGCTTTCTTTTGGTGGTATTTGATCACCTCTGCGTCATTTCTGATCACTGCTATAAACAAAAGAAGAGCGACCATTTTGCAAAAAAAAAACGAATTTCTTACTTTTTGCTAAAATACAAATCCAAAAAAATATGAAAAAACGTTTTTTTTTTCATCGGTTTTGGCCGATTTATATTCTTCCTCATATTTGTGATAAAAAAAATCGCAATCGGCGTTTATTGATTGGTTTGCGCAAAAGTGGCCGCATTTACAGATGGTGAGAATTAATTTCTGGGGTTTTTATTTTTTTTTTTATTTTTTACTAGTAATGGCGGCGATCTGCGATTTTTAGCGGTACTGCGATATTGCAGCGGACATGTCGGACATTTTTTACATTTTTTGGGACCAATGACATTTATACAGCGATCAGAAATGTAAATGTCCACTGATTGCTGTATAAATGTCATTGGCAGGGAAGGGGTTAACCTGCAGGGGGAGATCTAGGGGTTAACTGTGTTCCCTGGGTGTGTTCTAACTGTGGGGGGGCTGGGCTACCATGGGCATGAGAGATCTAACTGATCCCAGTGACAGGGATCAGTAGATCTCCCATGCCCCCACTAACAGAGCGGGGAACCTGCCTGTGGCCGCTCATCGGGGCTCGCCGGCGGACATCGGGTCTGCCCGAGCTGCGGGCACACTCCTCAGGAGTGCAGCGCGCCCCCTAGCGGCCACTCTTTTTTACGGCGATTCGTGCCCAGCATCCACACTGCCGCCGTAAATAGATGGTAGGCAGTGTGGAAGCGGTTAAAGAGAACCAGTCATTGGTTTACATATATCTTTTAAAAAAGAAATGTGACCAGGTGCCTATTGTATCATGCCTTCATCCCGATATATAACATAGACACAAACAATATTGGCCTATGGAACTTTCAAGAGGCATAATACAAAAGACATAAAATATCAATTTACTGTACAAGGATTTGACACATAAATGTATATTGTACACATAAAAAATGTTTGGCATATCAAGCAAATAGGTTACACGTAACAATATATAATATACATCAAGCTGGTTTGTAAAAAATACACATGTTATATGTAAATACACAGTTTAGGAACATGTCATTTAACTATAAAATACAGAAAACATAATACGGAGAACTTTCAAGGTATCCGGTTATAACAAACACAGATACAATATATAGCCCTACTTCCGTACTATGTTATCCGTGGACCAGTGTAAAGAAAAAATTTTCTATATACATTTGGTTACTGACCAAGAGAAATTGGCGAAGGTGTGACGGATGGTAGATAAATGCCGCCGTCACACCTACGACCCGTGCTTAGCGGCATTTTTTCTCACCG
>BLSH010150438.1:878704-896766 GCA_018402905.1 Glandirana rugosa | reverse complement strand
ACCATTGTGGGAGGGGCAGAGACACAAACTACTGCAGGAAATCTCCCCATTGTAGGAGGGGCAGTGACACAAACTACTGCAGGAAATCTCCCCATTGTAGGAGGGGCAGTGACACAAACTACTGCAGGAAATCTCTCCATTGTGGGAGGGGCAGAGACACAAACTACTGCAGGAAATCTCACCATTGTGGGAGGGGCAGAGACACAAACTACTGCAGGAAATCTCACCATTGTGGGAGGGGCAGAGACACAAACTACTGCAGGGAAATCTCACCATTGTGGGAGGGGCAGAGACACAAAAATCTGCAGGAAATCTCACCATTGTGGGAGGGGCAGAGACACAACATACTGGGATATTTTGCTGAAGAAGCTGGCCACTTCTTGTGAGCCCATAAGAAAAAACAGATTTGGGAGGAGTTGGCCTTTAACTTATTACTGGCCCATCAAACATTAACAAACATTTTGTAGGGCAGCCATCTACCCCCTCTGCTGCTAATACCATCTCGGTCTTTTCCTGGACTTCTCACAATCTCCTCTTAGCCCATCTGTCTGTGTTTTACAGCTAAGAAATAGTCAATGGTGGCGACTGTCTGGAATCAGGTCAGCGATACGATAAAATCTTACAGCTAATTCTCAGCTAATGTGATCCTTGTATCTCTTGAGAACAGCAGCTGCCCCCAGCAATCTCCTCTATTTGTGTTTATCCTTTCTTGCTAATGTGCAAGTCTCAGAATTCCCCGAACCCCATACGTTCTATATATACGTCCAGCGCTGAAATAGGATCTTCTGTGACGTATAAACCATGTTTTATTTGATCCATGTATGCGCTCATTGGCAAATCTTATTTTTAACCATGCTGCCTGCACTCACCAGTTGTAATCCTTTTTTATATTAAACCTTTATCCTCCCTACACCCCGTATGACATTTCCTATACAGGGTTGCCAACCGCCAGTAAATTTACTGACAGTTTGTAAAAATCAGTGATTTTTATAACTGTCTATAAATATCAGGGTCTGATAATTTGTCATGTTGTGCTGAATTTTTAAGTGTAAACCAGGGAAACTACTTGATATGGGTATTGTCAGTGTTTCCATGTTGTGTTTAAATATCAATTGTCTTAGTTTTTAATAGGAGTTCTGTTATTTTTCAAGTTGCCAGTAAAAAATGTGCTCCGCCAGTAAATTTTCCATGTTTTGCCAGTAAAAAATGCTGCTGGAGGTTGGCAACACTGTTCCTATATCAAGGCTGACAGTGGCTGCGCCTACTCTGGCTATCATGGTGAGACGGAGGGTTGATGGGTAACTGTGACTTACAGTCTCTGCAACTGCAGAGCTGACTGCTGAAATTATAGAGGGGGCAGAGAGCCAGGGTGATTGTATAAAATAATATGGTGACACCTATCAGTAGATCTGATTGCCTGGTATTCCTTTTTCTCACCTTGTGGTATCATACTTACCAACATTATGCTCCCGATCCTGGGAAACTGTTAACCCTACTTTGTGGGTGGGCAAGTTTAATTCATGCCCACTTTACAGGTTGGTCCTGCCCACACCCCTCCTCTAAATATGCAGGAACCCCCACTCACTGCCTTGATTCCTCAAATGCCTTGTTGAGTTACTGCACATGATAAGGTAGGTGATATGATCCTGGGACAAGATGCGGAACTATCCCAGCAAATCCGGGACACTTGGCATCTATTTGGTATGTGTACTAGGGGTAATTCTGCTTGTTAACCACTTCAGCCCCGAAAGAATTTCCCGGGTTAGGACCAGAGCACTTTTTGCGATTCGGCACTGCGTCGCTTTAACTGACAATTGCGCCGTCGTGCGACGTTGTACTCAAACAAAATTTGCGTCCTTTTTTTCCCACAAATAGAGCTTTCTTTTGGTGGTATTTGATCACCTCGGCGTCATTTCTGATCACCGCTATAAACAAAAGAAGAGCGACCATTTTGCAAAATAAAACAAATTTCTTACTTTTTGCTAAAATACAAATCCAAAAAAAATATGAAAAAACGTTTTTTTTCATCGGTTTTGGCCAATTTATATTCTTCCTCATATTTGTGATAAAAAAAAATCACAATCGGCGTTTATTGATTGGTTTGCGCAAAAGTGGCCGCATTTACAGATGGTGAGAATTCATTTCTGGGGTTTTAATTTTTTTTTATTTTTTACTAGTAATGGCGGCGATCTGCGATTTTTAGTGGTACTGCGATATTTCAGCGGACATGTCGGACATTTTTTACAATTTTTTGGGACCAATGACATTTATACAGCGATCAGAAATGTAAATGTCCACTGATTACTGTATAAATGTCATTGGCAGGGAAGGGGTTAACCTGCAGGGGGAGATCTAGGGGTTAAGTGTGTTCCCTGAGTGTGTTCTAACTGTGGGGGGGCTGGGCTACCATGGGCATGAGAGATCTAACTGATCCCAGTGACAGGGATCAGTAGATCTCCCATGCCCCCACTAACAGAGCGTGGAACCTGCCTGTGGCCGCTCATCGGGGCTCGCCGGCGGACATCGGGTCTGCCCAAGCTGCGGGCACACTCCTCAGGAGTGCAGCGCGCCCCCTAGCGGCCACTCGCAGATCGCCGCTTTTTTACGGCGATTCGTGCCCAGCGTCCACACTGCCGCCGTAAATAGACGGTAGGCAGTGTGGAACCGGTTAAAGAGAACCAGTCATTGGTTTACATATATCTTTTAAAAAAGAAATGTGACCAGGTGCCTATTGTATCATGCCTTCATCCCGATATATAACATAGACACAAACATTATTGGCCTATGGAACTTTCAAGAGGCATAATACAAAAGACATAAAATATCAATTTACTGTACAAGGATTTGACACATAAATGTATATTGTACACATAAAAAATGTTTGGCATATCAAGCAAATAGGTTACACGTAACAATATATAATATACATCAAGCTGGTATATTTTTAGACATTACATGGTGAAAAAATTTGTTTTGTTTTGATTCATTAATCAAATTATTTTGTTTTGTTAAATTCAGGATTCGTATTCGGAATTCGTATTTAGAATTCGTTTCATGTCTTTTTCAAATCTTCTTCAAATTTACCTTACTGGTTTTTTTTTTGCGATTCGAAACGTTTGAATCTATAAATTTTGAATCGGTTGAATCAAAAACGTTAGGTTTTTTTTTTTTTATTCGGATGTGGCAAAGTGAACAAACAAAAGAAAAATATTCATCAAATGATTAAATCAACTTTCGCTTAACAAAAACAGCATTATTTCGAAATGGTTCTCCAATAACACAGTCTTTGATTTCAGAAATATGTGTACAGTTAGGATTCGACTGGAGTTTGATGTAAAATTAGATTTGAATTTCAGTCCGAATTTAGTTTCGTTATTCGGAACATTCGGTAAATTCCATTTATATTGTGATTCGGGTATTCAGATATATCGGAATCTCTGAATAATTAAAAATGTATCCGAATATTAATTCCGAAAGAAATGAACCGCACATGTCTATATATTTTCAAATGCATGCTTTACACAACAAAGATGAATGCAATATAGAAGAGGAATACATCTTGTAACTCAACAGGTTTCGTGAATACTGTCACTTCTTCAGGAGTAGATGCCTCCCACAACAGAATTCTATACTAAAAAACAGATACATAAATTGCAATAAAGCACTTTCTAGAATAGCAGGGGGTGCCAACAGCCTGCATATTGATGGTCTAAAAAATAACTTACAAACTAGCTTGGAACTTGATAAAGTATAGCACCTCCAAATGGCGACCACTAATCATGACACGGGAGTAGTGGAAGGGGACCAAGACATCCAATGGGAAAACCAATGGGGTGCCACATAAGAGTACATGGCTGTGGTAGGGAAATAACAAAGTATCAAAAACCAACCTAAAAAAAGGGAAGATCTAGGTGAAATGAAATTAGAACTAAGTACCTACAAGTACTATCAATGTAAACAAGAACATGATCTCAATGTGTTAGAAGTGTGGTTGACATGTATGCTGAAGAAGTACTTTACTCAATTGAAAATGAAAACTGAAAATATAAAATATCAGGGGTAACAATGTCTGATACCCCAATATGAGTACTGGTTGGACACAAAAATAGACCCATATGAGTGTATGACTGTTCCCAACCCCTCCCGTCTCCACTGCATTTTCAATGCGGAGCGTCGGATATTCACCCGCATTGGCACCATGTGTTGTTGACGTGTGATTGGTGTCCTTGACGTCTTTGTGCCGGCACTTTATGTGCATGCATGTGCATGCGCGCACGCTGACATCACACTTCGGTGTGATCTGCAGCTCAGGCGCCATCTTGTCCACATGTCCTTGGGTGTGGATGGTGGGTCTTAGTCCCCATTGGCTGTGGGCCAACATGGTGCTGGGAGGGTCCAGGTTTCCATCTAGGGATAAATTGAGGGGGCCAATTGAGGGCTTTTCTTTTCCTTTGAGACAATGATTTGTTTGGCTGTAGAATCATCACTCATCCTTGCAAAAACAAGGTAACTTTTTGACTCTGGTGGCGAATTTCTTGGCTTACACCACACATTCATATGGGTATATTTTCATGTCCAATCAGTACTCATATTGGGGTATCAGACATTGTTACCCCTGCTGTTGAACACCATTTATATTTTCAGTTTTCATTTTCAATACCTATATAGTACCTCTTCAGCATACATATGAACCCCACTTCTAACACATTGAGATAATTTTCTTGTTTACATTCATAGAACTTCTAATTCCATTTCACCTATATCTTCCCCTTTTTTAGGTTTGTTTTTGGTACTTTGTTTCCCTACCATAGCCATGTACTCTCTTGTGCCACCCCATTGGTTTTCCCATTGCATGTCTTGGTCCCCTTCCATTACTCCCACGTCAGACCCTGAGCAACAGTCACCATTTGGAGGCGCTATTTTTTTATCAAGTTCCAAACTGGTTTGTAAGTTCTATTTTAAGACATCAGCAGGGTGTTGCCCCCCCCCCCCCGTTATTCTAGGGAGTGCTTTAATGCAATTTATGTATCTGTTTTTTTAACATAGAGTTCTGTTGTTGGAGGCATCTACTCCTGAAGAAGCAAAGGTATTCATGAAATGCGTCGAGTTACGAGATGCATTCCTCTCCTATATTGCAATCATCTTGGTTGTGTAAAGCATGCATTTGAAAATATAGCAGCTTGATGTATATTATATAATGTTACATGTAACCTATTAACTTGTTGTTCAAACATTTTTTATGGAGAAAAGAAAAGGGAGTTTGGGACTTTACATGAGGGAGTAGGCTTAAAAAGATTGAATAGCGTATAACCATTTATTGAACATGAATGAATGTCACAATGCACAAATTTCATAAATAACACATATAAAAATGTATTTCTTGTATGTACAATCACAAAGCGTAGCATCAAAATTCATAGTACTGAATATACGGGACACTTTTGACAACACATGGCAGAGTTGAATAAAACTGATGTAAGTAGGAAATTGGTAAAAAAAAAAAAGTACATGGTTAATCATTGTAAAAACTAGATAGCAACCTATTTAAAGGTATGAAAATGCATCCTATATGGCTGACGCGTTTCGTCTGTGAACACTTCCTCAGGGGGGGATATTTGAGATAATCTGCAAAAAACAGAAGGTAAGTATAGTCTGATTGAACTAAACATGGCAGTAGAGGACAAGATTGCCAATCCTGGGTACTTGCATATAATAAAGCGCATCTGGCATATAGGAGGGTGTATTTTCATACCTTTCAATAGGTTGCTATCCAGTTTTTACTATGAGTAACCGTGTACTTTTTTTTACCAATTTCCTACTTCCATAAATTTTATTCAACTCTGTCGTGTGTTGTCAAAAGTGTTTTTTCTCCATTGAACTGGGATGGAGGCGTACCACATGTGCCTCATTCAAAGTCCCAAAACATTTTTTATGTGTACAGTATACATGTCAAATCCTTGTACAATAAATTGATATTGTATGCCTTTTGTATTATGCCTTATTTAAAGTTCCATGGGCCAATATTGTTTGTGTGTATGGTTTACATATCTTCAAGAGAGCACAGTGCATTTTTTAGCAAGTACAGAACATACCTGCTGATCCTGCCTGAAATTCAGTGTCCATGTCACTTCCTGTGCTCTGAACTGAGATCACATACAGCCATTTTTTCCCCCCAAGTGCTCTACTTTTTATGGCAAATTCCCCTTCCCCCATGTAATTGAAGAGAGAAAGACATGTTTGTAGTCCTGTTCTAGGGTGCCAACTTATAGATAGGGTTCCCTCCATAGATACAGTACAGTGAGCGTTGTTACCCTAGGACGGGACACGTGTTACTGGCAGGATCACCAGGTGATAATAGATGGAAAAAATCATTAAAAATAAAACTAATGTAGCCACCACATCTAAGGACTGCTAAGCATATATTACATTTTGTGTTCTCAGGTTAAGATACACTTTAAAAACCTTGAAAATCACATGTTAAATTATTGACACTTTCCAGGCAAGAACTGCGCTTACTTTATGGGCGATAATCCTTACGGATTCTTAGAAAATCCTGCCAAAAGATCCTTACACCACGCTCACACATATTAACCCGTGGTAACCTAACCTTTAATTAACCTCCATTTAATCGTTAGTCTCCAGCCCTTAATGAGCCCTCGGCCGCGCTGGTAGGCAGCCGCAGTGTCAAACCGACTCATTAAACTCGGTCCGCAATATAAAGAGATGTCACTCAGAATTAATCACAGGCCAACGATCTCACAGCCAACGTCATTTTCTTTTCCTGGGAAAAAAAGGCGCAAGAAAACGACAGGAGCTGAGCCTGACTACAATGTGTTACTGTCTTTCCTGTCGCTGGAATGTGCGTTGTTTGGTGACATTGTTGTCCATTATGTAACGATGTGTTCTCTGTTCTGATACAATGGGAACCAGTGACAGATATTCAGCACTGAAGCGACACAACATTTCTGTGCTAAATTATTTGTGCAGAGAAAGTCATAAATAAAACTCCACTTGGCAGAATCATAAATGACAAACTTGAAGTTTCTGATGTAGCATATTATGGGTATGAAATGCTACAGAAAGTTGTAATAAACTGCAGCTACACAACAGTCGATGGTCAGAGAAGGAGGGCATGCTACAAGAGATGGTCAGAGAATGAGGGCATGCTACAAGAGATGGTCAGAGAATGAGGACATGCTATAAGAGATGGTTAGAGAATGAGGACATGCTTTAAGAGATGGTCAGAGAATGAGAGCTTGCTATAAGAGATGGTCACAGAATGAGGGCATGCTACAAGAGATGGTCAGAGAATGAGGGCATGCTAGAAGAGATGGTCAGAGAATTAGGGCATGCAATAAGAGATGGTCAGAGAATGAGGGCATGCTATAAGAGATGGTCAGAGAATGAGGGCATGCACTAAGAGATGGTCAGAGAATGAGGGCATGCACTAAGAGATGGTCAGAGAATGAGGACATGCTTTAAGAGATTGTCAGAGAATGAGGGCATGCTATAAGAGATGGTCAGAGAATGAGGGCATGCTAGAAGAGATGGTCAGAGAATTAGGGCATGAAATAAGAGATGGTCAGAGAATGAGGGCATGCTACAAGAGATGGTCAGAGAATGAGGACATGCTATAAGAGATGGTCAGAGAATGAGGGCATGCTATAAGAGATGGTCAGAGAATGAGGGCATGCTACAAGAGATGGTCAGAGAATGAGGGCATGCTATAAGAGATGGTCAGAGAATGAGGGCATGCTACAAGAGATGGTCAGAGAATGAGGACATGCTACAAGAGATGGTCAGAGAATGAGGGCATGCTATAAGAGATGGTCAGAGAATGAGGGCATGCTACAAGAAATGGTCAGAGAATGAGAGCATGCTATAAGAGATGGTCAGAGAATGAGGGCATGCTACAAGAGATGGTCAGAGAATGAGGACATGCTATAAGAGATGGTTAGAGAATGAGGACATGCTTTAAGAGATGGTCAGAGAATGAGAGCTTGCTATAAGAGATGGTCACAGAATGAGGGCATGCTATAAGAGATGGTCAGAGAATGAGGGCATGCAATAAGAGATGGTCAGAGACTAGAGACATACTACAGGGGATAGAGACTGCAGACATACTACAAGAGATAGGGACTGCAGACACAAAACATGAGATGGTCAGAGACTAGGGAAATGCTACAGGAGATGGTCAGAGACTGCAGACATACTACAGGAGATTGAGACTGCAGACACAAAACATGAGATGATCAGAGACTGCACATGTGAAATGGGAGATGATCAGCGACTAGGGAAATGCTACAGGAGATGGTCAGAAACTGCAGATATACTACAGGAGGTAGAGACAACAGACATGCAACAGGAGACATCAGAGACTGCAGACACAAAACAAGAGATGGTCAGAGACTAGGGAAATGCTACAGGAGATGGTCAGAGACTGCAGGCATACCACAGGAGATAGAGACTACAGGCATGCACCAGGAGACATCAGAGACTGCAGACACAAAACAAGAGATGGTCAGAGACAAGGGAAATGCTGCAAGAGATGGTCTTGAGACTAGAGACATTTCACATTAGATTGAGACTGCAGACATGCAACAGGAGACATCAGAGACTGCAGATGTGAAATGGGAGATGGTCAGTGACTAGGGAAATGCTACAGGAGATGGTCAGAGACTGCAGATATACTACAGGAGATAGAGACTACAGACATGCAACAGGAGACATCAGAGACTGAAGACACAAAACAAGAGATGGTCAGAGACTAGGGAAATGCTACAAGAGATGGTCAGAGGCTAGAGACATACTACAAGAGATTGAGACTGCAGACATGCAACAGGAGACATCAGAGACTGCAGGTGCGAAATGGGAGATGGTCAGTGACTAGGGAAATGCTACAGGAGATGGTCAGAGACTGCAGACATACTACAGGAGATAGAGACTACAGACATGCCACAGGGGACATCAGAGACTGCAGACACAAAACAAGAGATGGTCAGAGACTAGGGAAATGCTACAAGAGATGGTCAGAGACTAGGGAAATGCTACAAGAGATGGTCAGAGACTGCAGCTATACTACAGGAGACAGTCAGAGACTGGGGACATGCTGCATGAAATGGTCAGTGACTGTAGCCATACTACAGGAGATTGTCAGAGACTGGGGACTTGCTACAAGAGATGGTCATAGACTGCAGCCATACTACAGGAGATGATCAGAGACTGGGGTCATGGTCAGAGATTATTAATATACAACAAGAGATGGTAAAGTCTGCACATGCGCAACATGTTCAGAGACTGGGGAAACAGGAGATGGTCAGAGGCTACAGGTAGGGTTGCCACTTGTCCGGGATTCACCCGGACAGTTCAGGTTTTGAATCATTTGCCCGAGTTTCAGTCCCCCTGACACATTATTCAAACAGGAATGTGGCTCGGAACAGGGCCTGAGAGGAGGGTGAGGGGGCATTACTATTCTCTTTGGAGCCCCCAAAGGTGTCCCAGGTCTGTTATCCTACTGTGGTAGTGTATACTAAACAAAAAAAAAAGAAAATATCTTGCTGTGCGCCGCTAAATTGTTGGGGTTTGGCTTGAGAAGAAGTGGCAACTCTAGCTAGAGACATGCTGCAAAAGATGGTCAGAGACTGCAGACATGTAACAGGAGGTGTTCAGAGACTTTGGTCATACTACCAGAGATAGTTAGAGACTGCAGACATGCTACAAAAGATGGTCAGTGACTGCAGACATGCTGCTGGAGATGGTCAGACTGTAGACATGCTACAGGAGATGGTCAGAGACTGTAGACATGCTACAGGAGATGGTCAGAGACTGTAGACATGCTACAGGAGATGGTCAGAGACTGTAGACATGCTGCTGGAGATGGTCAGAGACTGTAGACATGCTGCTGGAGAGGGTCAGAGACTATGCATGATCAAACATGGTGTAAGTTTTTAGAGACCGGAGACATGGCTCAGGAGACAGTCATAGATGGGAGATACATTACATATGGCTGCTGGAGATCACCCCTCCTTAGAGTCCCTTAAAATTACCCCTGATATTTCTCTTTACTAGAGAGAAAAGAGAAAAGGAATTGACAGCACAGGTAGTGTGAAAGAAATAAACCAAGTCATTTAATAATGAAATTCAGTTTAAAGTTTATTCCTTCATTGCCTTGAGTAAGCACCTTGATAATGGGGCAATAAGAGCCAAGGGGTCACATGCTACCTCTGGAATCTAGGTTGGGCACCAGACGCTATTTAGAAAAGCTAACACATCAGGACAAGGATGCCTAAAGCAGACCTTCACCCTAAGTGCCGGTTCACACTGGGGGGACCTGTCAGCCTGACAAGCCGCGATCCATTCAGTACAATGGAACCGTTCTAATAGGAGCGATTCAAGTCGCTCCGACTTACAAAAAGGTTCCTGCACTACTTGGGGGCGACTTCGGAGCAGCTTGCATTGACTTCTGTATAGAAATCGTTTTGCAAGCCGGGCTGAAGTCGCGCTGTACGGGGAGGCTTAAGGCCACTTTCACATCGGAGGCGCTTTACAGGCATTTTTTACGCTAAAAACAGCGCCTGTAAAGCGCCTCTAAAATAGCTCTCAAAGCACCCTAGTGTGAAAGACTGAGTGCTTTCACACTGGGGCGGTGCGCTTGCGGGACAGGAATAAAAGTCCTGCAAGCTACATCTTTGGGGCGGTGTGGGAGCGATGTATAAACTGCTACTCCACTGCCCCTGCCCATTGAAATTAATGGGCAGTGCTTCTGAAGCGGCTTCACACCGCTTCCGATGCACTTTTAACCCCTTGTAGGGGGTTAAAAGCGTCCCGCTGTGGCCCTAATAGCGGCGCCAAAGTGCTGCTATAACAGTGCTAAGGCACCTCAAATTAGCCGCGCTTTACCGCTAATGTTCGGACACCCCCAGTGTGAAAGGGGTCTTAAGAATCGAGTGAGAGTTGGGTGACTTTGAAGCCGCCCCAGTGTGAACCGACACTTAACCTAATCTCATTATGCCCCGCCCCCCCCTCACTCTCTTCCGATTGGTCATAGATTTTTATACGTTTTTGAAAAAGATTTATTGTGCAGCTTCTGCACTTCTCGTCCATGGGTCCTCAGGTCATGAGAGCCCTGCGGTGCATCTGCGCTTTCCCCCCTGAACATGCATAGGGCATTTGGGGAACGTTTGTAACGCGCATTCAATGCATGTCAAACTGAACAAACACCTTGCAAAAGCTATAGGTGCGTCTGTTAAGCGTCAGTATTTTAAGCAAGCATGATAGGGAAAAAACAGCTTCTAAGTAAACTAGTTTGTGTGTTTCATGTGTGCTGAGTCTGTGGTGCCAGTGACCCCGCTGTGTTTGGCAGGTCAGTGGCCCCTGGAGCTCTGCACCCAGCAGGGGTCGGTCTGACTGATCTTTGGATTAGTGACCCTTCTTGCTGCTTCCCTGCTTTTAGGTGATAAACTGCTGAACCTTCTATTAAACGTGCGTTTCTGAATGACTGCGGTGCGTGCTTCCATCTTCTGCCTGATTTCCAGGTCTGCACTCTCCATTCAGCCAGACTAGGCGGGCACCCGGGATTGGAAAAAAGCCACCAGGATGGTGGAGGAAACTCCCTGGGAGCGCTTTGATGCCAAATGTTTAATGTGTGTTTTATTTAAGCGGTAGTGAACCGCTGGGTGTTTTTTTTTTTCCCTAACCTGAAAGGTAAGGCCTGTATACACGGTACAATAGTCGTCCAACAGCCTGTTGTCCGACAATGCGACCGTTAGTATGCACAATCCAACAGCCAATTTCCAATAATCGTCCAATAGAAGTTGTCTGTGAAGACTAGAAAACTTTTGTTGGCGTCAATTTTCTGGTCGCCTGTACAGAAGTTGGCCCAACAAAGGTTGGAAGTGCAAACACGCATGCTTGGAATACAGGAAGTGTTCGGTTGTGTAAACCTACGTTCCTAATTCACAAATCACATTCACCAGAACTTCCTCTTTATTCTCTTGTAACACATCACCACGTTCGGCTTTGTTGGACGACAGAGGCGTAACTAGAACCTTCAGGGCCCCATTACAAGAAATTACAAAGGGCCCCCTGGCCAGGGCCCTTCCCTCTTCTCGCTGATCCTGGGGCCCTTTACTCCCATTGCGGGTCCCTTTATTACGGTACCACAAGGGCACCCTTTCACAAGATCTGCAGCGGGCCCCCTTACTGCCATCTTCGGGCCGCCCCATGGTGGTGAACTGCCAGGGCCCGGTCACAATTGCAAACATTGCAATCCTGATAGTTGAATTTTATAATTTTTTTACCATTTCATTTTAATTCTTTTACAATTTTATTTTTTACATTTTTTTTAGAGGCTCTGTTGGGGGGCTTTGATGATATATCATGGGTCTAAACAAAACTCAGCTCTCAATCTCCATCTGTGTAGCCTCAGCAGCACAGAATGAATGAACAGGAATGGAAGTATAGTAAAAACAGTTTACTATGCTTCAGTTATGAATGAACTAATTGGTACCAATCACTGACTCTGTCCATTCAGAAAAGGAAGGAGCTGGTCAATGACAAATTTACTGACCCGTTCCCATCTCTCCATCATGGCACATCTTCTACAGCAGCTGGCAGGAGAGAGGAGGGGTAAAGACAGCAGCTCTGTGGAGGGACCAGGGGAGCACACAGGGACCCTGGGAACAGCAGAAAACAAGTAAACTGGATAGGAGGGGTGAAGGGAGCAGCATATAGAGGAACCAATCTCCCTTATTAGGAGGAAAATGGGGGAGATTGGTTCCTCTAAATGCTGCCCCCGCCATCCCTCCTATACAGGTGTACAAGGGAGGCACATGGGCCCCCCAGGAGCATGGGGCCCAGTTGCAATCGCAACCCCTGGAACCCCTATCGTTACGCCCCTGTTGGACGATTACTTGACTACAGTCAGTACACTAGACAAAACCACGAACAGCCAATTTGGACAAAAGTTGGAGGTGCGGTTGTACGATAATCGGCGCGTGTGTATGAGGCTTTAATGTCATAATGCAATTATGTTAAACTTACCTGAAAACGAAGCCCTCCAGGACCAAGCTGTCACTGCTGCAGGTGCTTCCATCTTTACCCGGTCTTCCTTCAGGGTCCGCAGACTCCGGCTGTGTGACTGGCTGGAGCCGCGATGACGTCACTGCCGAGCATGCACACGGAAATAGCCATTTACGGCACAGGACTCTGAAGGAACGTCGCCAGTGACGCCACCAGCTGCATCTACAGTAAATATCTCCTAAACAGTGCAGGTTTAGGAGATATTTACAGCCTTATTATAGGCTTACCTATAGGCAGTGGCGGCTGGTGTTTTTTTTTTTTTTGGGGGGGGGGGGTGGGTGTTAAACAATCCACCTGATGCCACCTCCCCTCGCCAGGTCACAGGCGGCACTCCCCTCCCTCCCCCCATTGGCGTTGGTCAGTCAGTAAGTCAGGGGCAGCACTTACCCCATCTCAGGGGCAGCGCTCCGGGCAGCGGCTTCTCTCCGGGCTGCTGGCGGGTCTCGGTTTCTCAGCCTCTCCTTTCAGCCAATTGGGTGATGGGTCTCATGACCCGCTTCCTGATTGGCCCGTTAGGAGAATCAGTGTGAATATAGCAAATATTAATTTGCTATTGTCACAAAACTAGGTGGCCTCTGGCTCTAATCACGTGCTTCAAAAAACACACCCCTGCCATTGGAATCCATACGTCTGGTGCCCTGCATGTAGATCAGAGGACCGCACGCATGAATAGGAGAGGGGGGGGCAGCGCCCGTGCGCCCCTAATGGATGGGCTGCCAAGACCTATAGGTAAAATTCATGCATGGGAGTTTACTTCAACTTTAAAGGAAAGTGCAGACGTCTTTCTGGAAATGCCTGTTCTCTGGCTGTCATGCTGATATCTCAGCCATGATGTAATCAATCACTGACCCTTAGACAGTATGCTGTGTGATGGCTTCATTGGTTGAATTCTTGTTCCAGGTCAGTCATTTAGAATGTATTAGGGCCCATCCAGAGCACATGTACAGGGACATTGCAAGCGCTAGGTGGCTCCAGCAGAAAACTCCCGGCATTTTCCTGCACCCCAGGAGCCCTAACATGCATTGTTTTAAGACAACTTATTGAAATGAAAGGGCTGCCAACATACCTTAATGTGCCAAAAATCAACATGACCTAAATCTTATAATGCATCACACCACAGCTGGGCGTCGCGGCGCACTACAACACAGGCACATGGCCTTAATGTGTTGGAGTGCCATTCAAATGCATGTTGCCTGCATTACAGCTGTGACAGACCCAACTGGGACAACAGCCATTGCAGAACTCTGAGGGTACATGCACATGGGCAATCACACGCTCAAGGGAGCTCTAGCATAAAACCCCTGGTGTTCTGACATGTCTAGGTAGTGCATACAGCTGGCCATAGAAGTGCATGGATGTACGCTAGGGTTGCCACCTGTCCGGGATTCACCCGGGCAGTTCGGGTTTTGAATCTTGCGTCCACTTTTCAGTCACCTGAAACCCAGACACAATATTCAGATAGGAACGTGGCTCAGAACAGGGCCTGATAGGAGGGTGAGGGGGCATTAAGCATGCCACATTACTATTCTCTTTGGAGCGTCCAAAGATGTCCCAGGTCTGTTACAATCCTATAGTGTATGCTAAAAAAATGTTTTTGCTGTGAGGCGCTAAAGTGTTCAGGTTTGGCTTGAAGAAAAAGTGGCAACCCTACTGTATGCCCTTGTACTCATGTAAACGCCCATGCCCTTTTACATCAGTGTTTACCTGCTGTATCAGTGCTATGCCCTGCCACTGTGTGAGTATAGGGGAAAGCAGCACAGGGTTCTCACTAATGCAGGGTGCAGGGCTCTGGAGTATTGTGTCTGAGTGGAGAAGAATGAGGTGTCAGTATTCTCCAGATTTTGCAATCCCGGATCAGAGTCCAGAGTACGACAGTTTAAAGGAGTCTTGGGTGGGATGAAGCCTTTAATCCCGTGTCCAGGTCTGAAGCTGGCCATACATGGATTTAAATTCAGATGGTTCAGGAGGTACTGGCTGAATTTCAATCCATGTATGGGCATGGAGGTTTTACAGAAGTCGACCTACTAATCCAATTCTGTACAACTGCCTTGTTGGATTCTCCCTGCTTGATCAGTGATACAGACTGTAGCCAGCAATGCTGATCATTGTATTTTGATGGCGGGGTAGTCTCCCAACCGTCAGAATACAGTAGTAGAGGCTTGCTATTGGTGGGGACTCGGCAGGGGGGAGGAGCCGGGACCGCCAGCAGGGGGACACAAAAAGAGGAGGATCACGATTGCTTTGTGCAAAACCATTACACAGTGCAGGTAAGTATAACATGTCTGTTATTAAAGTGGTTGTCAACTTATGACAACCACTTTAAACTACAGGTAAACCTACAATAAGACTTACCTGTAGGTCCCGGGAATATTCCCTGTATCTGCATGTGCCGACATCATTGTCACATGCGCACTAAAGAATCGGCACCCAGGGTAGCCCAGGGTGCTACTTCTTCTGTTGACGTGCCGTAACTGACGGGTTCCTTGCGCATGAGCGGGAGTGACGTCAGCGTTGGAGGCCGCGCTGTGATTGGACGGAGCCACAGACACGGAAGAAGCATTTCGCCGGTCACAGCGGCATGCCGAGACCGCTGCAACAGCTTTGTTTCAAGGTAAGTATTTCATAATGAGCTAGTATGCTCATTATGCCTTTGCTTTGCAGGTTTTTTTTGAGGGGGGCGGACTTTACAACCACTTTAAAAAAAATACAACCTTTTACTTTACCACACACCTTAATGCATATTAACGTGAGGCAAAAATGTAAATGGGCCCTTAAAGTCATAGGATGACAGCCAGGCAGCTAGCATTCTGCAGATAGCGATCAGAAATGTCTGCTCTGGATTCCTCTCAGCCTGCATTTCCTTCAATGCCTGGAACTCAGACGGTGTCTTTGCCGGTGATTTCCATAGGAGGATTTCATGGTGCGCCGGCTCCCCGCGGCCTCATCCTTGTGGCATGGCCTCCCTCCGTCCCTCACCCATCCCTGTCTCTTCACATCTTGTTAGCGGAGCATGAAAGGGCGAAGACAATGCTCAGGAGGAGCAGGAAGCGTCTGAAGAAAGTCCTTGAGATACCCCAGGGCCTTGACATCCCCAAACACCAACTTCACTCCGAGGCTGAGGACAATCGCCTCCCTGGAGCCCGGCCAGAAATCCACAGCGGGAAGGGTCAGCGCAGGAGAAGGGGCCGCCAGGCTGAAGGATGGCCAGACATTTCCACATATATTATACCCACTGCAAATAACACCGCCGGACTTCACACGTTTGTTAAAAAGTTGCAAAAAAAATAAATAAATAAACAAAGATAAACAAAAATGAAAACACGTTGTGAAAAATGTTAGTTTTGGTTTTGCCTCTTTTTATATTGTGGGTGCAGGAGGATTAATGAGATGAATGAAATTGAGAGATATTGCCAAATTCCCATGGAAAAATCAGCAAATTTTGGTAAAATGTGAGGGTGTCAATGGGGAAGGTAAAGTTAAAGGGGTTGTAAAGTCATGAGGGAGGTTTTTCACCTTTATGCATTCTACGCAAAAGCGCCACGAAAACGCTCTGGTGTGAAAGGGGTCTGACTGCTGTATCCTGCTATGTAGCCAATGAAGTTACCGAGTAGCCGGCTTCATTGTATCAGAGGATTGTTACTATTTTTTTTTTTAACATTGTCTGGGGGACATTTAAAAAAAAAAACCTTGCCTGAAATCAGGCATTAAAGCAGGGATATGCAATTAGCGGACCTCCAGATGTTGCAGAACTACAAGTCCCATGAGGCATAGCAAGACTCTGACAGCCACAAGCATGACACCCAGAGGCAGAGGCATGATGGGACTTGTAGTTTTGCAACAGCTGGAGGTCCACTAATTGCATATCCTTGCTTTAAAGCAATACAATGTATTTATATATGCTTTAACCCCTTCAGATCCGCACTATAGCCGAAGTACGGCTCCAGCGCGGATCTGAATCTCCGGGTGGACGTCCAGCCCTTGTGCGCGCTCCTGGCACGCACTCACAGGCGGTGCGCGTGCGCGCCCGCCACACGCTGCGTGGGCGTGCCCGTGGGTCGGGCGGACGCGATGTCAGCCCGAGACCCGCGATCCCCTGTTAGGGCTGCAGAACGGGGAACCGCCAATGTAAACATGGCGGTCCTCCGTTCTGTGACAGGGGACATACCAGATCTACTGGTCCCTGTCACTGGGATCTGGGATCAGTTAGATCTGTCATGCCCCTGCCAACCCCGCCCCTCCCCAGTTAGAACACACCCAGATAACACTTTTAACCCCTTCACTGCCCCCTGCAGGTTAACCCCTTCACTGCCAATGACATTTATACAGTAATCAGTGGACATTTAAATTTCTGATCGCTGTATAAATGTAATTGGTCCCATGTCCGACATGTCCGCCCCAATATCGCAGTCCTGATAAAGATCGCAGATCGCCGCAATTACTAGTAAAAAATAAATAAATAATGAAAACGCCATAAATCAATTCCCATAGTTTGTAGACGCGATAACTTTTGCGCAAACCAATCAATATACGCTGACTGCGATTTTTTTTTACCAGAAATATGTAGAAGAATATATATCGGCCAAAACTGATGAATAATTTTTTTTAATTATAATTTTTTTTGGATTTGTATTATAGCAAAAAGTAAAAAATATTGTTCTTTTTTCAAAATCGTCACTCTTTGTTTATAGCGGCGAACAGAAATGACGCAGAGGTGATCAAATACCACCAAAAGAAAGCTCTATTTGTGGGGAAAAAATTATATAAATTTCGTTTGAGTACAACAAGGCACGACCGTGCAATTCTCATTCAAAACGTGACAGCGCTGAAAGACAAAAATTGGTCTGGGCAGGAGGGGGGTTTGAGTGCCCAGTAAGCAAGAGGTTAAAGTGGTTGTAGAGGCAGAAGGCTTTTCATATTAATGCATTATATGCATTAAGATAAAAAAACTTTTGTGTATAACAGCCCCCCCCCCCCCCCCCCCA
>BLSH010150438.1:825162-851540 GCA_018402905.1 Glandirana rugosa | reverse complement strand
TTGTGTAACAATAGCAAATTAATATTTGCTATTGTCTTCCTGATTCTCCTCCTGGCCAATCAGGAAGTGGGTCCTGAGACCCAATTGGCGAAGGAGTCTATGGACTCCGACCAATCAGGTCTCAGGACCCACTTCCTGTTCTGCCGGGAGTAGAAGCAGCGTCTATTCGGTCGGAAGGAGAAGCCCTGGCTCTTCCCTCGGCTGGAGCAAGGAGCAGCAGCCCTACCCCTCATCCCTAATACCCATCATCTCCTAAGGTGAGGCCTTACCGTACGTCTCCCATCGGGGGGGGGGGGGGCCTTGGGAGTGAGGAGGGAGGCTTGTTTTCCCCCTTAAAATAGTGAGCACCAGCTGCCACTGTGTTCAGGGATCATCTAAAGGTAGACAGAGTAGAAGATTGTAGAGGACAGTTTGAGGTAGGGAGTTCCAGAGGGTGGAAGAGGCTTTGGAGAAGTCCTGGAGGCAAACATGGGAAGAGGTGTCAAGGGAGCTAGAGAGCAGGAAGTTTTGTGAGGATATATACTGTATATATAATTAGTGTAAAATATTTGTATTTCTTGTTAGGAACAACATCAGTTTGACCTCACTTATGATTAAAAAAACAGACAAATGTTCTTACAATGAAAAATGTCAAAATAAATTTTACTAGTATATACCCAGCTTTAGTAATTAATATTTGGTCCTAACAACATGGAATGAACATGCTCATAATATTTTATAGATGAATACTTCCTCTATTTCTTATCCTGCTAATGTTCATGTCTCTTCTGTCTTCGCAGATCTCACTTTGGCGTTGGTGGAGGTCCATGTGGAGCAGAAATCGGTGACGGCGGTGGAGGGACACAGTATTACTCTCCCTGTTTGGTACTCCAGCAGCTCTGAAGAAAAGCCGTATGTAATGTGGTTTATACAACGCGATCAGATGGAGCAGGTGCAGGTATGTTGTATTTGCCTTTAAAGTGGATGTAAACCCCATTCATGAAATCTGACCTGGGCACATACAGTGGGGCAAAAAAGTATTTAGTCAGCCACCAATTGTGCAAGTTCTCCCACTTAAAAAGATGGGAGAGGCCTGTAATTTTCATCATAGGTACACTTCAACTATGAGAGACAGAATGAGAAAAAAAGTAAAAAAATATTGTTTATTTTGTTTATAGTGCAAAAAAAAAATAAAAATGCAGTGGTGATCAAATACCACCAAAAGAAAGCTCTATTAAAGGGGAAAAAAGGGACATTTTTTTATTTGGATATAGCATCGCACAATTGTCAGTTAAATTACAGCAGTACCGTATCACAAAAACAATGGCCTGGTCAGAAAGGGGGGTAAATCCTCCGGAGGTCAAGAGGTTAAAGCCACTTGTAGTCTTGATTAGAAAACCATATGACAGGGTGACAACACAGAATCATCATTATGAGACAGGGAGTTGTCATCCTGTAACAGGAAGTGCCTGAACAAGGGTCCTAATGGCTGTGTGTCCAGCCAGCCACTAGGTGGAGAATGAACTTTCATTTGAGGTGGGGCATTTATTTAACCACTTCCTTACTGGGCACTTAAACCCCCCTCCTGCCCAGACCAATTTTTGGCTTTCAGCGCTGTCGCATTTTGAATGACAATTGCGCGGTCGTGCGACGTTGTACCCAAATAAAATTTGCGTCCTTTTTTTCCCACAAATAGAGCTTTCTTTTGGTGGTATTTGATCCCCTCTGCGTCATTTCTGATCGCCGCTATAAACAAAAAATGAGCGACAATTTTGCAAAAAAGAACAATATTTTTTACTTTTTGCTAAAGTACAAATCCATTAAAAAAATTATTCATCAGTTTTGGCCAATATATATTCTTCTACATATTTTTGGGGAAAAAAAAAATCGCAATCGGCGTATATTGATTGGTTTGCGCAAAAGTTATCGCGTCTACAAACTGGGAATTGATTTATGGCGTTTTTATTATTTTTTTTTTTTTTACTAGTAATGGCGGTGATCTGTGATTTTTAGCGGTAATGCGATATTGGGGGGGACATGTCGGAACATTTTGACACTTTTTTGGGACCAATGACATTTATTCAGCGATCAGAAATTTAAATGTCCACTGATTACTGTATAAATGTCATTGGCAGTGAAGGGGTTAACCTGCAGGGGGCAGTGAAGGGGTTAAATATGTTCCCTGGCTGTGTTCTAACTGTGGGGGGGCGGGGCTGGCCGGGACATAACAGATCTAACTGATCCCAGTGACAGGGATCAGTAGATCTGTTATGTCCCCTGTCAAAGAACGGGGAACCGCCGTGTTTACAACGGCGGTTCCCCGTTCTGAGGCTCCTGAAAGTGATCGCGGGTCTCGGGCGGACATCGAGTCCGCCCGACCCGCGGGCACGCTCGCTGGAGCCGTATTTCGGCAATAGCGCGGACCTGGAGGGGTTAAATGGGGGTGGTTCTAAAACAGGCATATTGTTAACTTAATGCCAAACTTTAAACATCTATCACAGGGATTATTTAAAGTGGAACTTCAGTCGTTTTTTCATCTTTCCATCTATTAAATCTTCTGCCCATGTAGTTTTAACTGTGGATAGTAAAACATTTTTTTTCTGCCAGTAAACACCTTATACAGTCCACTTCCTGTTTCTTGGCTGGAAAAATGCCTCGGCATTTGATATCATGCACAGCTCTCTCTCTCACTCGTGAGAGTTTGCCAGGAAGGGAGGGATGAGTCCTACGAGTGCCAATGAGAGCTGTAGAGCTGGAGGTGTTCCTCTGTGTAAATCCAGGAAGTGAACAGGCAGCAGCTTCAGCTGCCCACAGTTAAAATGGCTGCAGCCAGACCTGGTGGTGGGAGATTTCTGCAGCATATCTGGCTAGTACAGAATCACAGTATATATAAAATAATATGAAAAGTGGTTGGAGGGAAGCTTCAGAATGGCAAAGATGTTTTTGTTACAAATGATGTGAGCAGACTGCTGTCCTTCTTTAATTGAAAGCTGCCAATTTAAAAATATTGAAAATGGCTTTTAAAATGACATTAACATGTTAAAGCTTCTAGGAGAGTTTATTAATGGAGTTTACATCCACTATATAGAAGATCCTCTAGCGCAGTGGTCTCCAAACTGTGGCTCTTTGCTTGCCTCTATCCGGTCCTTGGGGCACTGTTCCATCCACAACTGACACTAATGATAGGGGCACTATTCCTCCCACTGACACTAATGATGGGGCACTATTCATCCCAATGACACCAATGATGGGGCACTATTCCTCCCACTGACACCAATGATGGGGCACTATTCCTCCCACTGACACCAATGATGGGGGTATTATTCCTCCCACTGACACCAATGATGGGGCACTATTCATCTCAATGACACCAATGATGGGGCATTATTCATCCCAATGACACCAATGATGGGGCATTATTCATTCCATTGACACTAATGATGGGGCATTATTCCTCCCACTGACACCAATGATGGGGCACTATTCATCCCATGGACACCAATGATGGGGGCATTATTCCTTCCACTGACAACAAGGATAAGACACTATTCTTCCCACTGACACCAATGATGGGGCACTATTCCTCCCACTGACACCAATGATGAAGGCATTATTCCTTCCACTGACACCAAGATTGGGGCACTGTTCTTCCCACTGACACCAATAATTGGGGCATTATTCCTCCCACTGACACCAATGATGGGGCGCTATTCCTCCCATTGACACCAATGATGGGGGCATTATTCCTTCCACTGACACCAAAGATGGGGGCATTATTCCTTCCACTGACAACAAATGGGGCACTATTCCTTCCACTGACACCAATGATGGGGGCATTATTCCTCCCACTGACACCAATGATGGGGCACTATTCCTCCTACCGACGCCAATGATGGTGTCATTATTCTTCCCACTGACACCAATGATGGGGGCATTATTCCTCCCACTGACACCAATGATGGGGCACTATTCCTCCTACCGACACCAATGATGGTGTCATTATTCTTCCCACTGACACCCATGACTGGGGCATTATTCCTCCCACTGACACCAATGATGGGGACATTATTCCTCCCCCTTACACCAATGATGGGGGCATTATTTCTTCCACTGACATCATGAGGGGGGCACTATTCCTCCCACTGACACCAATGATGGGGGCATTATTCCTCCCACTGACACCAATGATGGGGCACTATTCCTCCCACCGACACCAATGATGGGGGTATTATTCCTCCCACTGACACCATTGATGGGGCACTATTCATCCCTCTGACACCAATGATGGGGGCATTTTTCCTACCACTGACACCAAGGATGGGGCACAATTCTTCCCACTGACACCAATGATGGGGTACTATTCCTCCCACTGACACCAATGATGGGAGCATTATTCCTTCCACTGACACCAAGGATGGGGCACTATTCCTCCCACTGACATCAATGATGGGGGCATTATTCCTCCCACTGACACCAATGATGGGGCACTATTCCTCCCTCTGACACCAATGATGGGGACATTATTCCTCCCACTGACTCCAATGATGGGGGCATTATTCCTCTGACACCAATGATGGGGGCATTATTCCTTCCACTGACACCAAGGATGGGGTACTATTCCTACCACTGACACAAATGGGGGGGCACTGTTCCTCCCACTGACACCAATGATGAGGGAATTATTCCTCCCACTGACACCAATGATGAAGTACTATTCCTCCCATTGACACCAATGATGGGGCACTATTCATCCCACTGACACCAATGATGGAGGTATTATTCCTTCCACTGACACAAAGGATGGGGCACTCTTCTTCCCATTGACACCAATGATGGGGGCACTATTCCTCCCACTGACACCAATGATGGGGGCATTATTCCTCCCACTGACACAGATGATGGGGCACTATTCATCCCACTGACACCAATGATGGGGGCATTATTCCTTCCACTGATACCAATGATGGGGCACTATTCCTTCCACTGACAAAGGATGGGGCACTATTCTTCCCACTGACACCAATGATGGGGGCACTATTTTTCCCAATGACACCAATGATGGGGCACTATTCCTCCCACTGACAACAATGATGGGGGCACTATTCCTCCCACTGACACCAATGATGGGGGCATTATTCCTCCCACTGACACCAATGATGGGGCACTATTTATCCCGCTGACACCAATGATGGGGGCACTATTCCTCCCACTGACACCAATGATGGGGCACCATTCCTTCCATTGACACAAAGGATGGGGCACTATTCTTCCCACTGACACCAATGATGGGGCACTATTCCTCCCAATTACACCAATAATGGGGGCATTTTTCCTCCCACTTACACCAATGATGGGGGCATTTTTCTTCCCACTGACACCAAGGATGGGGCACTATTCCTCCTACTAAAACTAATGATGGGGCATTGTTTACTTCCACTGACGCTTGGACATTTTCTACTCCCACTGGCCTCAGTCCGCCCCCCCTTAAGTCTGAAGGACAGTAAATTGGCCCTTTGTTTAGACAGTTTGGAGACCCCTGCTCCAGTGTGTAGTAATTTGTATGGATCCTTGTCATTTTTAGATCTTGAAATACATGGATGGAGAGACGTCCGTGGCTTCAGATTTCAAACACCGCCTGAGCTTCGCCCATGCCATGCCATCGAGGAACATTTCCATCATCATCAACAAGACGTTGGCGACGGATGCAGGAAAGTACCAATGTTACGTCAATCTGAAAAATGACGAAAGCATCGGCAGCAGCAACATCGGGGTGGTGGATGTGTCCATCCTGGGTGAGCACGGGGCTGCGGTCTGAGAACACACATGGAAAAGGGCAGGGAAGGGTTAATGAGGGACGCATGGAAGGAATTTGGTTATGTTCCAGAGGTCGGGACAGCGGCGGGTGGGCCCGGGCAGAACACATTGTGGAAAATCTCATTGCGTGTAAGGTGCGGCCGGGGGATGGGGGGGGGGCACAATCTGTGATTATCATTAATATCACACACAGGGTCAATACACCCAGCAAGGGTTAAAGGGCAACTCTAGACAAATAGGAAAATAAATCTGTTCATTCTAAATATATCATCCCTGCTACATGTATTTTCCAGTTGTGTGTGCCCACCTGAGCTCCTATATTCTGCTTCCAAGCAATGCAGAAATGACAAAACTATCCCTGATAGCAAACAAAGCTGTCACAGATCCATTTACAGTGCCTGAAAAAGTATTCATACCCCTTGACATTTTCCACATGTTGTCATGTTACAACTAAAAACATTTTATTGGGATTTTATGTGATAGACCAACACAAAGTGGCACATAATTGTGAAGTGGAAGGAAAATGATAAATGGTTTTCCAATTTTTTTTACAAATAAATATGTGAAAAGTGTGGAGGGCATTTGTATGGCGCCCCCCTGGGTCAATACTTTGTAGAACGGCCTTTCCCTGCAATTACAGCTGCAAGTCTTTTTGGGGAAGTCTCTACCAGCTTTGCCCATCTAGAGAGGACATTTTTTGCCCATTCTTCTTTGCAAAATATCTCAAGCTCTGTCAGATTGGATGGAGAGCGTCTGTGAACAGCAATTTTCAAGTCTTTGCACAGATTCTCAATTGGATTTAGGGTTGGACTAGACATGAATACATGAACATGCTTTGATCTAAACCATTCCATTGTAGCTCTGGCTGTATGTTTAGGGTCGTTGTCCTGCTGGAAGGTGAACCTCCGCCCCGGTCTCAAGTCTTTTTGCAGACTCTAACAGGTTTTCTTCTAAGATTGCCCTGTATTTGGCTCCATCCATCTTCCCATCAACTCTGACCAGCTTCCCTGTCCCTGCTGAAGAAAAGCATCAACATAACATGATGCTGCCACCACCATGTTTCACGGTGGGGATGGTGTGCTCAGGGCGATGTGCAGTGTTAGTTTTCCGCTACACGTGTTTTGCTTTTAGGCCAAAAAGTTCAATTTTGGTCTCATCTGATCAGAGCACCTTCTTCCACATGTTTGCTGTGTCCCCCACATAGCTTCTCGCCAACTGTAAACAGGAATTCTCATGGCTTTCTTCTTGCCACTCTTCCATAAAGGCCAGATTTGTGGAGAGCACGACTAATAGTTGTCCTGTGGACAGATTCTCCCACCTGAGCTGTGGATCTCTGCAACTCCTCCAGAGTCACCATGGCCCTCTTGGCTGCTTCTCTGATGAATGCTCTCCTTGCCCAGCTGGTTAGTTTAGGTGGCCAACCATGTCTTGGTAGATTTGCAGCTGTGCCATACTCTTTCCATTTTTGGATGATGGATTGAACAGAGCTCCGTGAGATGTTCAAAGCTTGGAAGATTTTTTTATAACCTAACCCTGCTTTACACTTCTCCACAACTTTATCCCTGACCTATCTGGTGTGTTCCTTGGCCTTCGTGATGCTGTTGGTTCACTAAGGTTCTCTAACAAACCTCTCAGGGCTTCACAGAACAACTGTATTTATACTGAGATTTAATTACACACAAGTGGACTCTATTTACTAATTAGGTGACTTCTGAAGGCAATTGATTCCTTAGGGGCATCAGAGTAAAGGGGGCTGAATACAAATGCCCCCCACACATTTCACATATTTATTCATAAAAAATTGTGAAATCCGTTTATCATTTTCCTTCCACTTCACAATTATGGGCCACTTTGTGTCGGTCTATCACAGAAAATCCCAATAAAATACATTTACGGTTTTGGTTGTAACATGACAACATGTGGAAAATTTCAAGGGCTATGAATACTTTTTCAAGGCATTGTACATTGATGTCAAAAGCATGGAACATGTCCATTCCCCAATATGAGGCAGTATGGATCTTGTTTACAGCATCAATACTGATTTATGGCAGCCCTGTGAGAGATAACATCATGATCAGTTAGCTGGTTCTGCTGCTAAACCTTCAGGAATGAATTAAGAAAGGAAATTGCTTGAGTTGCCCTCCCACCAGCATGCAGGAGAAACCTAAACGCTGGGGAGGGGGGAAAGTTGCAGGGCGTTATTGCCCAGGGAGTTGAGTTCCTAACTGTGGGTTATCAGTCGACTTTGGAAACATGGAGGAGAATTCTCAGATTTTCATAGCAATTAGCATTAATTTACCAAAAAACTAACCACATAGCACAGTATCTTGCCTTGCAGCACTGGGGCTCTGGATTCAGTTACAACCAGGGGCATTGTCTGCATGGAGTTTGCACACACTTTGGGCTCACTCAAGTGTTCTCACACAGCCCAGTGGAGTTTCTTGACCATGGCATGACCATGGTTGGGACATTAGAGTGTGAGCTCCTGAGGGTTCAGCAGGGATCAGTGGGACTTGTGGTACACATCCTGTAAAGTGCCATGTACCACGTCAGCAGTATATACAGTCAATACAGGGGAAAGATAAGTCATATATACTGTATAACATTCTCCAGATAGTAGCTGGCATCGAGAGACTTTATCCTTTGCACTGTACCTAGTTGTCACTGAGACCATTTATATTTTTATTATGTGTAATTACCCATCCTCGTTTTTAGTTATTTTTTTGTATAGCATCAGGGGAAAAAATAACAACAAATACAATAATACTTTATTTGGCAACACTGCTTTGTACTGTTGTCTGGTCTACCTATGCCACCTAGTGGTCACTGATCAGAACTACATGTGCTCTAATGAAAACTAGCCTCAGCAATATTATAATCTCCCATACTCAGTACTGCCATATGGGGAGTATTTATAGAGTGGTCAGTGACTGAATGGGGGGCAGTCATATGTGAAGTAGTTCTGCACAATGACACGGCATTGCTTATCCTTTCTACATGCCAACACAAGGTCTTTCTGACTGACAGCAATAGACTCTCTGTTGTCTCTAATGACAAAAAAACACCCTCTAGTCTCTTGGTAGCCAGGAAGGCTATAGATCACAAGTGGGAGTTCAGAATTTGTATTTTCTATAGCATTTATGTACCCTATTGCTTCAGGTGATGTATAAATGTTAGTGGCAGGTCTGCTTTAGGGATTATTTTAGCACACTAAGGGGACACTATTAAAAGCTGCACAGACAAAAATGTAAGTGTATTGCATTCAACTATTCTCAGTTTGTTCTGAAAGTTGCTCTATTATAAAACATGCTTGCCTATGTATTACCATGAGTACACTGCTTATAAGACATACCTGCCTATATATTACCATTAATACACTGCCATACAAGATATATCTGTCTATATATTACCATTAATATTCTGCTTATAAGACATACCTGCCTATATATTACCATTAATATGCTACTTACAAGACATATCTGTCTATATATTACCATTAATATGCTACTTACAAGACATACCTGTCTATATATTACCATTAATACACTGCCATACAAGATATACCTGCCTATATATTACCATTAATATTCTGCTTATAAGACATACCTGTCTATATATTACCATTAATACGCTGCTTATAAGACATACCTGTCTATATATTACCATTAATATTCTGCTTATAAGACATACCTGTCTATATATTACCATTAATATGCTGCTTATAAGACATACCTGTCTATATATTGCCATTAATATGCTACTTACAAGACATACCTGTCTATATATTACCATTAATACACTGCCATACAAGATATATCTGTCTATATATTACCATTAATATTCTGCTTATAAGACATACCTGTCTATATATTACCATTAATATGCTACTTACAAGACATATCTGTCTATATATTACCATTAATATGCTACTTACAAGACATGCCTGTCTATATATTACCATTAATATGCTGCTTATAAGACATACCTGTCTATATATTAACATTAATATGCTGCTTATAATACATACCTGTCTATATATTGCCATTAATATGCTACTTACAAGACATACCTGTCTATATATTACCATTAATACACTGCCATACAAGATATACCTGCCTATATATTACCATTAATATTCTGCTTATAAGACATACCTGTCTATATATTACCATTAATATGCTGCTTATAAGACATACCTGTCTATATATTACCATTAATATGCTACTTACAAGACATGCCTGTCTATATATTACCATTAATACGCTGCTTATAAGACATACCTGTCTATATATTACCATTAATACGCTGCTTATAAGACATACCTGTCTATATATTACCATTAATATGCTACTTACAAGACATACCTGTCTATATATTACCATTAATACACTGCCATACAAGATATATCTGTCTATATATTACCATTAATATTCTGCTTATAAGACATACCTGTCTATATATTACCATTAATACACTGCCATACAAGACATACCTGCCTATGTATTAAGATTAATACACTGTATATAAAACATTTCTGCCTATTTATCACCTTTTACCATTTTTTTATTAAACAGGGCAGCTTTTAGTGCATGTAATCTTTTTTACATAAAGGAATCTGTACATTAGGCAAGGTACATTCAGTCCTTCATCATCTGGACCATTTTGGTTGAAGTAGCTGTAGGATGGAGATGCTGGGCACTCTGTGATCATTTTTATTTAATTAAAAATTTTCAGGATTATTTGCTCAAAGTGCAGTAACCCATGGCAGCCAGACATCTGACAATTCCTACCATCTGACCTCTGCAAATTAAAATCTGGGTGGCAGCACTTTGCACCCCGGCTCTGTTGTTCGTTCAGCCTTGTTGTTGGTCGGATTCTGTGATCTCTAACCCCTTTGCTGTCTGTTTTCTAGTTCCTCCTTCTAAACCCACCTGCCAACTAAGCGGAAGTCCATATATCGGTGCCAACATTACCCTGAGCTGCCGGTCATCATCAGGGCAACCGAATCCCAGCTACTCCTGGATAAAGAAAGCCACGACCAATGTGGTATTCTTCCCGCCAGCCCACGGTAAAAAAAAGAAGAGGCATCAAGCTAATTCAAAACGTGATAGTTCTGATAAAGTTTGTTTTAGCTTAGAAAACTGGACCTGTACTTTCAGAGCTAAAGATATACAAGTGTATTTAATAAAATGGTTACCTGGAGCTTCCAATCAGAATCTGCTTGTCTGTCTGTGGTGTGCTGAATTCTCATTGGTTGATCCAGGTTTCTGCTCCTTGAACTGTGTGAGATTTTTTCTTATAATTTTTGATTTTTTTTTCTATTTATTGTTTATAGATTGTAACAAATTGCACTGACATGGCATCACACTAAAAAGAAACAAAAAAATCACAATATACTAGTATACAGTAAAACCTTGGATTGAGAGTAACTTGGTCTGAGAGTGTTTTGCAAGACAAGCAAAAATTTTAAATACATTTTGACTTGAAATACAAGCGATGTCTCGATATACAAGTAGCGTCACAACTGGGTATAAAAGAAGAGAGGCGCCTCTAAGTGTAGCAATGTGGTTACGTTTAATGAAGGTACAACATTTAGCAACTCACATGGTTGATGATTAAAGAGGCACATCTAAGTATGCAGGCATCTGGGGTAAAGCTGTCCACATAGACCGTCCTCCACATCGCCACCGATGTCATCCCTTCCACGTTGAGCTCCACGATCGCCTCAAGCCTCGCTTTCAGATCGCTCCACTGCAGGGTAGTCTTCCGGGTTGGGATTGCAGACTGACATCGGTGAGAGCCGGCGGTGTGGAGGACGGTCTAAGTGGACAGCTTTACCCCAGATGCCTGCATACTTAGATGTGCCTCTTTTAATCAACAACCATGTGAGTTGATAAATGTTGTACCTTCATTAAATGTCACCATATTGCTACACTTAGAGGCGCCTCTCTTCTCTTTTATACTCTGTAGCTCCTGCTGGATTTTGCTTCTAATCCCCTTATGGATTTTGACATATAAGTGCTTTGGATTACAAGCATGTTTCCGGAACTAATTATGCTCGCAATCCAAGGTTTTACTGTACAGGGATTGGCATCTAGTTACCATTCTGCAAGTACTTGTTAGGGCCAGTTCACACTGAGGCGATCCGACTTCGGGGCAACTTTGCTAGCCGATTTGAAAAGGCGACTCGGGGCGATTGCGGCACGACTTCTGCGCGACTTCAGGCGATTTTAACACGAGTACCTGGGACATGAGAGGTGTGTCTTCTGGCAAAACTATGTTCTTCTTCCTGGAAAGTCGCTTCTTCATAAACAGGGATCCGACTTGGAAGCAAACTTCCATTGACTTCTATGGGCTCAATTCGCCTAGAAGCCGATTGAAAATAGTACAGGAACCTTTTTTGGAATCGCCTTGGAGTCGGAGCGACTTGAGTAGCGCATATTAATACGGCTCCATTCATTCCAATGGGATTTCTCATGTCAAGCGATTTGAGGCGAATTGGGGCGACACAAGTCGGATCGCAACTCGCCTAGGATTGCCTCAGTGTGAACCGGCCCTAAGTGAAAATAAAACAACCAGTAAGGGCCAATTTACAATATTGTGTTGCGGTAACACATGTTAAAGCATAATACACAGTTATGTTCCAGAAGAGTGCTCCATAGCTTTCTCATAGTGCAGAGGTCTCCAAACTTTCTAAATAAAGGCGCAGTTTACTGTCCTTGAGGCTTTAGGGGGGCCAGACAGTGGTCAGTGGGAGTAGAAAATGTCCCAGCATCAGTGGCCCATCATTGGTTTCAATGGGAGGAATGAAAGAAAATACAGGAACCAAAGGTTCCAAACCCACAACCAAAAAACAAACAAACCACATTCAAGAGCTGCGTGTTGCAAAGTGTCAAAAACACCTATAACGTGAAAAAGAAACGAAGGAACTGCGCTCTTATATCATAAATTTCATTATATAAATACTGCCCCATTGATGGTGTCAATAGTAGAAATGGTACACCATCATTGGTGTCAGTTGGTGGAATAGTGCCCTAAGGGCCAGACAAAAGCAAGCAAAGGGCCCCTGGGCCGCAGTTTCGAGACCACTGTCATAATGATAAGGTGTGGGCAGGCGGGAGCTGCAATATATCCGTTCTTTGTCAGCTTCCTGGAACAGCCCCCCACTGCCGTATATCTGCAAGGACATTTGGGGCTCACAGTGTTCACGTCTTCCTCAATATTACAATTGGAAAGAAATTGTTGATAAACAGCACCCTCTTCTGCTGGGAGAAGTATAAACCTGCAACAAATGGGGTGCCTTTCCTGTAAATTGTCTAATTTCTGCGAACAGTCAATTTCTACAATATAGATAAAGTATAAGGATACGTATCCATGTGTTTACTCAGAAATACTGATTAGGCCCCTCCTACAAAAGGGTTATGATTTCATTTACACATGGACCTTTTTTTATCTCGTTGTAGATTCTGTGAAGGGGACGTTAACTCTGGTGAATATTACCAACGAACACAGTGGAACATATGTGTGTACTTCTAAGAACACGGCCGGCGTGGCAGAGTGTAACATCACAATGGAGGTGACCTCAGGTGGGTGAAATGCCACCTAGAACATAAATGAGCCCTATTAAATTGTACCCGTCTAAAGTTATTTGTGCACCTCATCTTGTCACCATACTGATACTCAGACCATAAGACCTCTAGGAGGCCCATGCATGGTCCAGGTGTCTTCTGCTACTGTGGTGAATTGATAAGCTCAGGGCAGGCCCTACCATGAGTCCCAGTGGGTCCATTGGACCCAGGCAGTACTTTGACAGGGGCAGCAAATCGAACCACGGCCACCTCTACTCTTCTATTTACCCAGCAAATTGGCGACCAAGATTTTTTTCCAGAAGTTTTGGGTGTCATGATGACAACTGCCCCCGGGCTGCTCTGCCTGCCCCTTTACTACCCTAGCCTGCCCCTCTACTGTCCTAGCCTGCCCCTAGCCTGTCTATATACTACCCCAACCTGCTCCTATACTACCCTTGCCTGTCTATATACTACCACAGCCTGCCCCTACACTACCCTAGCCTGTCTATATACTACCCCAGCCTGCCCCTATACTACCCTAGCCTGTCTATATACTACCCCAGAATGCCACTATATTACCCTAGCCTGTCTATATACTACTTCAGCCTGCCCCTACACTACCCTAGCCTGTCTATATACTACCTCAGCCTGCCCCTATACTACCCTAGCCTGTCTATATACTAACCTAGCCTGCCCCTATACTACACTAGGATGTCTATTTACTACCCTAGCCAGCCCCTATACTGCCCTAGCCCACCTCTTAGAATTATACATAATGGTATGTCATATAATTTTGCATATAGATAAGGTGCTGTGATCATGATATAAAATAATGGATGTGGGGATCTTTTGGTAGGCGTGATTTTTTTTTGGGGGGTGGGGCATCATTTCATTGTTGGACCCAGGCAGCACAATGTCTTGGGCCAGCCCTGGATGAGCTGCAGCCTAATATTGGCTGAAAATACAAAACATTTTCCCCAAGACAGGTACACTTAAAAAGGCAATTACAGAGTGACTTGTATGGCGAGAGAAGCAGTTCTTACACAAATGAAAGTCCGTCTTCACAGACCTCAGGGCCTTAGTGGAGCTTTGCTGTTGATGAAGGAGTAGCGGTCCTTTGACACAAGCATCACCAGGTCTGTCACAAAAAGTGATTAAATAAAAAATGAATGAAACCGAAATTCTTTTCCATGCACACTGAGAGCCTAACCCCTGTGCGTCCAATCCCAGCATTTTCATGTGCCCGGGCAGCATTCAGCCCCGCTGCCTGACAGTGGGATTGGATGCACGGGGGCTGGACTCCCAGTGTGCATATAGCCCTATGCATCCCTCTTCTCTTCAGTTCAGTTCCATTTACATTAGTATACATCTGTTTTTTTGTTTTTCATTTTTTCAGTTGTTGAAGAAATGTGTCATAGTTGGAGAAAAATTATAAACATAAAATAAGTTTCTTGCCTACAAACTGATGTAAATGGACTGAACATAAATAGATGGCATCAGTTTACATCCATTTATGTCTGTAAAAATGGAAAAGGAAGCAAACCTCTTTTGTTGTTTTCTGCAGACATGAATGGATGGGATGTAAGTGTATGAAAATGGACTTATGTCTGTGTACATCCACCAGTCCATAGACAAGCATTGTGGTTCTGTCAGGAAAAACTGACAAATGCATCCAGACTGCACGCTCATCTGAAAGGACTAAGAGTCACACAGGTCACATAGGAATGAGAGCCACGCTGGTAGAGTAAGAAGGTGGCATGGGAGTAAATGGGCCATTCAGAAAGGGGTAAGAAGGCTGCACAGGAGGAATAAGAGGGCTGCACAGGATGAATAAGAGGGCTGCACAGGAGGAATAAGAGGGCTGCACAGGAGGAATAAGAGGGCTGCACAGGAGGAATAAGAGGGCTGCACAGGATGAATAAGAGGGCTGCACAGGATGAATAAGAGGGCTGCACAGGAGGAATAAGAGGGCTGCACAGGAGGAATAAGAGGGCTGCACAGGATGAATAAGAGGGCTGCACAGGAGGAATAAGAGGGCTGCACAGGAGGAATAAGAGGGCTGCTCAGGAGGAATAAGAGGGCTGCACAGGAGGAATAAGAGGGCTGCACAGGAGGAATAAGAGGGCTGCACAGGAGGAATAAGAGGGCTGCACAGGATGAATAAGAGGGCTGCACAGGAGGAATAAGAGGGCTGCACAGGAGGAATAAGAGGGCTGCTCAGGAGGAATAAGAGGGCTGCACAGGAGGAATAAGAGGGCTGCACAGGATGAATAAGAGGGCTGCACAGGATGAATAAGGGGGCTGCACAGGAGGAATAAGAGGGCTGCACAGGAGGAATAAGAGGGCTGCTCAGGAGGAATAAGAGGGATGCTCAGGAGGAATAAGAGGGCTGCACAGGATGAATAAGAGGGCTGCACAGGATGAATAAGGGGGCTGCACAGGAGGAATAAGAGGGCTGCACAGGAGGAATAAGAGGGCTGCACAGGAGGAATAAGAGGGCTGCACAGGAGGAATAAGAGGGCTGCACAGGATGAATAAGAGGGCTGCACAGGAGGAATAAGAGGGATGCTCAGGAGGAATAAGAGGGGCGCACGGTTAAGAAAGAGGGCTGTTCAGGAGGAGTAAGAAGGCTGCTGAGGAGAAGTAGAGGGACTGCTAGAAATAGTCAGAGGGCTACACAGCAAGACTAATTGGAGGACCACAAAGGAGAGGAGAGAGGGCAACCCCCCCCCCCCAAAAAAAACCCACCAATTTGTGAAGAATGGTTTAAATGGAAATGTAGCCTGGCAGAGTTCTCCTAACACACACTCTTTTATATTCCAGCATCCAGAGTGGCCATCATAGTCGGGGCTGTGGTCGGGTCGATTGTTGGTCTGTGTTGCCTGGCCATCTTGATAACCGTTTTAATCTATTTATACCGGCGGCAGAAGAAGGAAGCTCAGGACGAGATGGAGAATGAAATAAAGTAAGAATCATCAGCAATTGCTGTTCTGCGGGCGGTCACTGAGCAACTTCACAGATCTGTTTCTGTACTTTATTTTCCTTCTGTACAGCTTAAGGGTGAAAGTGTAAAAAGTATTTGCTCTTGTATGTTTTGTCACAATTTCCGTTTTCTTTTCGGTATATTTAACAGTCACGTCAGAAATCCCTTCAAAGCTGAACTAAAAAAAAACACCCCTTAACCCCGAACTCCCCACTAGACTTAAAAAAACAAAAAACAAACATCCCTTTTTCTAAGGGTCGTCTGACTGTACTGATGGCTTCATAAGTCCTTCTTCTTCTCCTCGGCGGTATTTATTGCTGCTTGGAATGGCGCTCACATAATGACGTGGGTGCTCTGTTTAGTGCAGTAGCACAATGAGTCCAGGCTGTCTGGTCTATCAATGATGGACTGGGCTCAGAGGAAGTGGTTTGAATGATGTTGGATGTTATTCAACCCAGAAGACTGAGGACATCTACGGATGAAATAGAGTAATGCGCAAGACAACTCAGGATTAAAGGCGAGTATGGCAAAAAAAGCTGCCTTTTTATTTTTTCTTCTAATGGGGTTACTTATTTTTATTTTTGTTTGCTTGAGTTCTGCTCACTGAAATACACAGTACTCTCCATGATTTATGTTTATCTTTTCAGTATAATGAATTGAATTGCCAATTTTAATATCTCTGCTTTATCTGCAGGGAGGACGCAGCGGCCCCGAAAACACTCACCTGGGCCAAGGCAAATGGGTCAGAGCTTACTTTCAAAAATGGCACCCTATCCTCCATGAACAGCAACCGGGACCACAAGCCTTACCCTCCCAAGTCCCCATCTGACACCACCTCCATAAATACTGCCACAGGCAGCACTGCCGGCTACAGACCCCCCTATATCAGCGACAGAGGCCGAGTCACAACACCGACCCCTAGTATGTCCAGCCAGTCCCTGCCCACGTACATGGCGCCAATAAATGGCAACTACTACACTACTGCCGTGCCAACAAACAGAAGCTCCGCCCAGAAGACAAACGGCGTGGAACAGCAAGCTCCCAGGAAAGATGTAAACATTCCGTCTGGGGTGACTCCATCCAATCTGGTGCGCATGGGCGCTGTGCCAGTTATGGTTCCGGCTCAGAGTCAGGCGGGGTCCTTGGTGTGAACCGGCTCAGTATTATTTATGACTGAATGTTTACAAGACTAAGCAGCCAACATTGATATAAATGTCCACTCTGCTCCGATATGGGCGATGTGTTCTACTGATTTCCCAAGACAAGCTGGATCTTAACAGCCAATGGGATTTTTCCTCCATGTCCTTATAATGCATCCATGTCTGTTCTATCACCTACAGACCTTCCCAGCAAAGTCCTCACATTTGTGAAACGACCCATCACTGTCCAAAGCACCGGTCTATATTCACAGACGAGCAGACTCGAGTCCTTACTTTTTTATATTTTGTAATTTTATCCTGTTTGCTGCAATATATTGACATTTGAGATAAAGCCGGCTCGTCGGAATGGTCAAGTGTTTTTTTTTCTACTGACAATCCTAAAAAAAAATGTACTGCCCAACTGAACCAGCTAAATACATTCAGAGGCATCAAAATAAAAAAAAAAAAATGTGTGTTTTGCTTTAAAAGGCAGTCACAGTCTGAGTATAAAAGCCTGTCCCCTGCCAGCATGCTCCAGAAAAGGACTCTTGCTCTCTGTATGGAAGCAGCGGTCTCTATGCAAAGGGATGACATGCCCCCTGCTGAGTCTGACCTATAGCTTTGCAATCAGTAAGTGCATGCTTCCTAATTGGAGGGCTCTAGCTCTGACTCAGCAGGGGGTTTGTGGGACTTCTGCAGGGAGACCACTGTTTTCACACAGAGAGCAAGGGTCCTTCTATGCAGAATGCTGGCAGGGGACAAGCTTTTCTACTCAGACTGTGGCTGCTTTATAAAAAAAAGAAAACTAAGACTTTAAATCAGCTACATTTCAAGGACATCAAAGCAAAATACGTGCAAAGTCTTACAGTTTTCTTTTTTCTTTATAAAGGAGCCACAGTCTGAGTAGAAAAGCCTGAACCCTGCCAGCATTCTGCAAAGAAGGACCCTTGCTCTCTATGTGAAAAAAACTGGTCTCCCTGCAGAAGTCCCACAAACCCCCTGCTGAGTCAGAGCTAGAGCCCTCCAATTAGAAAGCATGCACTTACTGATTGCAAAGCTATAGGTCAGACTCAGCAGACTGTGCAGAATGCTGGCAGGGACAGGCTTTTCTACTCAGACTGTGGCTACTTTATAAAAAGAAAACTGTAAGACGTTGCACATATCTTTGATGCCCCTGAAATGTATTTAGCTGATTTAATCTGAAAGTTCAGTTAGGCTTTAAATGACCTCTAAGTATATTGGAATTTTCTGTATCCATTTTTATACATTTTTGAGCTTTATTTTAGTGAAGTAAGGAGTGAGATGTGTGTCTGAGGTTAGCAGAGAATGCTGAGGTTTGTAGTTCCTCACGGGATGACCAATATCTTGCTTTATGAGTACAATCACTGTGTTCTTCCTGACCTCCTACTGGCCCATTCTGTGTCTTCATTCAAATCTGAGTCTCCAAACCCCAAGAATATTGAAGTAAGCCTCTAATTAGGAAGCATGCACTTACTGATTGCAAAGCTATAGGTCAGACTCAGCAGACTATGCAGAATGCTGGCAGGAGACAAGCTTTTCTACTCAGACTGTGGCTGCTTTATAAAAAAGAAAATGGTAAGACTTTAAGTCAGCTAAATACATTTCAGGGGCATCAAAGCAAAATATGTGCAAAGTATTACAGTTTTCTTTTTTATAAAGCAGCCACAGCCTGAGCAGAAAAGCCTGTCCCCTGCCAGCATTCTGCATAAAAGGACCCTTGCTCTCTATGTGAAAACAGTGGTCTCCCTGCAGAAGTGCCACAAACCCCCTGCTGAGTCAGAGCTAGAGCCCTCCAAGGAAGCATGCACTTACTGATTGCAAGGCTATAGGTCAGACTCAGCAGGATGCATGTTAGCCCTTTGCAGAGAGGCTGCTGCTTCCATACAGAGAGCAAGGGTCCTTCTATGCAGAATGCTGGCAGGGGACAGGCTTTTCTACTCAGACTGTGACTGCTTTATAAAAAAGAAAACTGTAAGACTTTGCACGTATCTTTGATGCCCCTTAAATGTACTTAGCTGATTTAAACTGAAAGTTCAGTTAGGCTTTAAATGACCTCTAAGTATATTGGAATTTTCTGTATCCATTTTATACATTTTTTGAGCTTTATTTTAGTGAAGTAAGGAGTGAGATGTGTGTCTGAGGTTAGCAGAGAATGCTGAGGTTTGTAGTTCCTCATGGGATGACCAATATCTTGCTTTATGAGTACAATCACTGTGTTCTTCCTGACCTCCTACTGGCCCATTCTGCATCTTCATTCAAATCTGAGTCTCCAAACCCCAAGAATATTGAAGTAAGCCTGCAGATTAATATATAACAGGCGTCCCACTGTAGATGTATATGTGAACATTTGCCCACAGAGAAATGTGCCCAGAGCTTTACGCACCAATCAGAAATGGTCTTCTTTCTTTGTAGGAAATGCAAGTTATGCAAGACTTTGATTGGACGATGCAGATTGGCGCAGTGTTTAGAAGTGACCCTCCGCAGGCCGTAGGCTGTGGTTTGGGTTTCAGTAGTATTTTTGTGGTTCCAGAATGTACAAATCTATTTCAGGACTGGCCAGGGACTCTGGATTTCTGGTGGATCGGTAGCTGGTTCTGTGGTTGGGGTTCTGCGTGTCATTGGGCAGTTTTTAATGTTGGAGGACACAATGGAGGGTTGGGGGTGTTTAGGGGAATATAAAAAAACACTGGAGGTCTGCATACAACTGAGGGCACTATGACAATCGGCTTGCAGTCCAGTCCAGCTTGCAGTCATTATTATTATTATACAGGATTTATAGAGCGCCAACAGTTTGCGCAGTGCTTTACAACATGAGGCAGAGAGAGTACAGTTACAATACAATTCAATACAGGTGGGATGGGAGGGCCCTGCTTGTTAGAGCTTACAATCTAGGAGGATAAACAGAGTTACCCTAATACTGGTCCAGGACATGGGAATGCGCATACAGGGGAGGAGCCAGCTGTATCCTCCAATCAGAACAGTGCAAGGATGTTTTATTTCTTGATTACATTTTTATCATTACCAGAAAATGCAGTATTCTTCATCACACCTTTATCTGTAGAAGAGCCTCGTATATCACACTGCAGCAGAGCTTCATCCTGTACCATGTTCTGCAGCCAAGCTTCATCATACACTGCCTTCTGTACCACAACTTGCATACCGTGTTCTGCAGCAGAGCTTCATACTACACCACATTTTGCAGTAGATAGATATCCTGCACTGCATTCTGTAGCAAAGCCTCATTCTGCACAGTGTTTTGCAGCAGAGCCTCATCCTGCACTGCATTCTATAGCAGAGCCTCATCCTGCACCACATTCTGCAGCAGAGCCTCATCCTGAACCGCATTCTATAGCAGAGCCTCATCCTGAACCGCATTTTATAGCAGAGCCTCGTCCTGAACTGCATTCTATAGCAGAGCCTCATCCTGCACTGCATTCTATAGCAGAGCCTCATCCTGCACCACATTCCGCAGCAGAGCCTCATCCTGAACCGCATTCTATAGCAGAGCCTCATCCTTCACTGCATTCTATAGCAGAGCCTCATCCTGCACTGCATTCTTTAGCAGAGCCTCATCCTGCACCACACTCCACAGCTGAGCCTCATCCTGAACCGCATTCTAAAGCAGAGCCTCATCCTGAACCGCATTCTATAGCAGAGCCTCATCCTGCACCACACTCTGCAGCAGAGCCTCATCCTGAACCGCATTCTGCAGCACAGCCTCATCCTGAACCGCATTCTATAGCAGAGCCTCATCCTGCACCAAACTCTGCAGCAGAGCCTCATCCTGAAACGCATTCTATAGCAGAGCCTCATCCTGCACCACACTCTGCAGCAGAGCCTCGTCCCGAACCGCATTCTATAGCAGAGCCTCATCCTGCACCACACTCTGCAGCAGAGCCTCATCCTGAAACGCATTCTATAGCAGAGCCTCATCCTGCACCACATTCTGTAGAAAAACCTCATCCTGAACTACATTCTATAGCAGAACCTCTTCCTGCACCACACTCTGCAGCACAGCCTCGTCCTGAACCGCATTCTATAGCAGAGCCTCATCCTGCACCACACTCTGCAGCAGAGCCTCATCCTGAAACGCATTCTATAGCAGAGCCTCATCCTGCACCACATTCTGTAGAAAAACCTCATCCTGAACTACATTCTATAGCAGAACCTCATCCTGCACCACACTCTGCAGCAGAGCCATTGTCCTGAACCGCATTCTATAGCAGAACCTCATCCTGCACCACACTCTGCAGCAGAGCCTCGTTCCGAACCGCATTCTATAGCAGAGCCTCATCCTGCACCGCACTCTGCAGCAGAGCCTCATCCTGAAACGCATTCTATAGCAGAGCCTCATCCTGCACCACATTCTGTAGAAAAACCTCATCCTGAACTACATTCTATAGCAGAACCTCATCCTGCACCACACTCTGCAGCAGAGCCTCGTCCTGAACCGCATTCTATAGCAGAGCCTCATCCTGCACTACACTCTGCAGCAGAGCCTCGTCCTGAACCACATTCTATAGCAGAGCCTCATCCTGCACCAAACTCTGCAGCAGAGCCTCATCCTGCAACACACTGCAGCAGAGCCTCACCCTGCACCACACTCTGCAGAAAAGCCTCATCCTGCACTGTGTTCTGTAGCAGGGCCTCTTCCTGCACTGTGTCCTGCAGGAGCGCCTCATCCTGCACTGTGTTCTGTAACCGAGCTTTCCAAAAACATCTTTTTTACAGAGTTATTTATGTTTTTTTTATGTTTATTTGCAAATTGTACAGAGATGAAACCAAAGTAATTTTAGTCCTCCAGCCAGATATGAGGAGGATGAAGTGATTATTGTGTGAGGGTGACAGAGACGCCGAATGACATCACTGGTTTTCTGCTTTTATTTTGTATTTTATGTAAAGACTATTCTAAAATTTCTGAATACTAAAAAGAATGCCAAGATATTCTGTTATTATATTTAAAGCAAATTTTTCAATAAAAAGCTTAATTTTAACAAAATGCAATGTCATATCTATTTATCTATTACTTAGAGTGCAAATTATATGTAAAAGTTTATCAAGGATGCTAAAAATGTGTATATTGCAAAAACCCAGGACTCTGGGCTCCCGTCAGTGCAACAGGACCAACGCCATAGAGGTTCTAACAAGAAGAAATCCTGCTTCCAACCCCAGAAGGTTCCCCCTGACATTCATCAGGTTGTCATTGGTGACTGCTTTATGTAGGTCACCCTTATCCTTTACTACTAAGAAAATCACTGATCTGCACAATTGTTTTGCATGAGGACACCGGATACACACTCACTTGTCCCAGGTCAGTGACTCACTAAGGCCTCAGTTACACTTGCGTTGCCCTCTGAAGATTGATCTGTGATGGTTCACTCTTCAGAGGGCATTTGACAGGTGTGAAAAGGCATTATATCGCCTCCTCACTGTCTGTTTTAACTCCTTAAAGAGGAGGTCCAGCCTGGGTGAAAAAAAATAAAATAAAAGACAACAGCTGCTGCTGACTTTTAATAGTAGTGCACCTACCTGTCCAGGGAGGCGATGTCGGCACTCCAGCCTTTCGGCTTCACAACCGGTTCCCTACTGCGTATGCGTGAAGCACGCTGCGCTGTCTTATTGGCCCGGCGGCGGAGGAAGGTGGAGGGGGCCGAAATTCTGAGCCCCATCTCCCGGAAGTGGGGAATAGGGACCTGTCAAAAACAGCTCCCCGTTCCCCCCTGAAAGGTGCCAAATGTGACACCAGAGGTCAAAATGTGCAGACAGTACTGCCCACTGAATGTGACATTGGGGATACCTTTTGCCATGTTGGAAAATTGATATGCAATATGCGCACCCCCCTGTCTTTGCAGCTTAAGGGGTAGCAGTGAAAACACGCACAAATGCAAGTGTAAGCGCGGCCTAAATAGTGAAGTCAAAAGCCTTAAATTACATGCAGGGAGTACACTGCTGGGTCCGGGTGTCAGTGTTTCATCCAGCCATTGCTGTAGTGCCCCAGCCATTGCTTCTTATTGATGATCTGGGAACACCTGCTGATGATGCAGGACAGGAATTCCTAGACACACCCCCTGTCTCTCACATTCATACCACCTGATGTATCAGTGTCAGCACTAAACTGTCCCTCACAGACATCAGTCAGATCCTGCATTGCCTTGTTATGTGATTCTGGTAGGGGACCCATCAGGCAGAGAGGCAGGGACTCGCATGGGGCACCATCAGGAAACAAACCCACCCAGCCCACATGTGATCAGTTCTCTGGAATCTGCTGGCAGTGGACTGCAAGGAACTCAGGATCACAGTGGTTTCTTATGGGTGGAAGAGATGTGCTCAGAAGTCCTGTTCTGACCGGGCTGTGGTCTCCAGGAAGGCCACTTACTGTGTTCAGCAGGATGGAGAAGACCCCACATGCCTGCGGTCCTGACATCTATACTGGATCATCACAGCCAAACGACCAGCCAGATCCCAAGAGCTGACCCCAGATACTTCTCCTCTAAGTGCTGTGCTGTCATTGTGTGTTCTACTCAATATCTGTTTTCAGTTTTAGCCAGGAAAGCTACTTCCAATGAGGATATGTAAAACCAATTGGCTGTAAAAGTGTCTGTAGTAAGACTGCTCCACCCAATATTGTTTTTTTAGGATTGATGTCCAAAATGGGGTGTTCAGTTAAATATGAGTGGGATCAGTGCTAACAACTGAGCTTTAATCAGCTTATATTTTGCATTCCCTACTTAACCCCCACCCACCCCTATTCATTTTAAAATGACAGTTTTAAATAAAGCTTTTTCATTTTTTAATACATTTCTTATTTAAGACCCAGTGATGTCATCACTGGATCTCTAAGTTTCTCTATGCAATGCAGGTAGAACATGGCTGGTGGGAGGGGCCAGCAGAGTGCTGTGCAGAGCTTCCTGAAAATATCACAGCACCCAGTTTCTTTCACTTTGACTCTCGGTGATAATGGTAAACAGGACGACTAGAGAGGGTGAATCTAAAACTATATCTGGCCCCCACAGAACATGGAAATGCAATTATTTTAGTAAATATAAACTGCTAAATACCTTTTCTCATCAGTAGTATATAGCAGTCTGGTGACTTCTATCAGTGTCTGGTTAAAGCTTGTAGGAGGAGTTTTTATTCTACTTTGACTGTCCTATGAGGCTGCAGGCCCCCCGACCCTCTGTTTGGACAGTGCTGATTGGCCCTGTGCTGATCACATGCACCCTCCCAAGAAAATAAAACTCTCTAGTAATACACACCAAACTGAGCATGTGCAGAGTGCCTACAAAGGCCCTGTACTATCAGGAGATGGATTGGGGACAGTGGAAGAAGGGGAGGATCAGAGAAGACAGGATCAAACAGCTTTTTTACACAATGCAGAGGATTAACCCCTTAGGTTCCACAGTGAGTATAACAAGCATGCTTCACTGCATATACACACTGATTTTACTGTTGTGGGTTTAGTAACACTTTAAGAAACAGAGCATATGCTCAATTCACATACTGTGTATAGTTGGCTAGGTGAAATGATAATGGAAAGTTACAGTCCCCTGGCTGAAATTAAGATCCTTATCCTTGTGTACAGCTCTGTGAATTGTATGTACAGCTGTACTGCCCCTTGCGGGGTCCTCTTGCATTATATTAATTGTGTTCTGATGAGTTATACTTTTTCAATGGTACAAAGGTGGGAAGTAGAAAAAGGAAATCTTGTGGTTTTTTTTAATGTTGCCCAACCAATCCAAGTCCATCCATTCTACAGAGAAAATAATATGATGCACTGCTGAATTACAATTGCTAGTTCACAGTTATTTTATTATAAAATAACAGAAAAAAAAATCAAATATCACCATTGGGTGGCAGCAAAGAGCCAACTTGGCCAAGTCCATTGTGCTGATCTGTAAACTGTCCTGTGAGCAATAAGTCATTGCTGAGCTCCTCCTGAACATGCTAATTGCCTGGCTTCATCATTTCTATATACTGACCTGGAACAAGGACATGGTTCAGGTAAGACAATGTACAGCAATATGCAACAATGAACTGATCTCTCATTTTTAATTTAGCTTCTCATTGCTGGGTAAAATCAGCAGTTGTGGAAACATTTATTTAACCACTTCAGCCCCGAAAGGATTTCACACTTTAGGACCAGAGCACTTTTTGCGATTCGGCGCTGCGTCGCTTTAACTGACAATTGCGCAGTCGTGCGACGTTGTATCCAAACAAATTTTGCGTCCTTTTTTTCCCACAAATAGAGCTTTCTTTTGGTGGTATTTGATCACCGCTGTGTCATTTCTGATCGCCGCTATAAACAAAAGAAGAGCGACAATTTTGCAAAAAAAACACAAATTTCTTACTTTTTGCTAAAATACAAATCCAAAAAAAAATATAAAAAAACTTTTTTTTCAACGGTTTTGGCCGATTTATATTCTTCCTCATATCTGTGATTTAAAAAAATCACAATCGGCGTTTATTGATTGGTTTGTGCAAACGTTGCTGCGTTTATGGATGATGAGAATTAATTTCTGGGGTTTTTATTTGTATTTTTTTTACTAGTAATGGCGGCGATCTGTGATTTTTAGCGGTACTGCGATATTGCGGCAGACATTTATACAGCGATCAGAGCTATAAAAATGCACTGATTACTGTGTAAATACCATTGGCAGTGAAGGGGTTAACCGGGGGGGGCGCTCTAAGGGTTAACTGTGTTCCCTGGGCGTGTTCTAACTGTATTAGTGTTTGACTGGCAGGGGAAGGGGAGTGATCACAGCTTCCATATAGAGGAAGGCTGTTCGACACTAGTGAGGGGAAGGGGACGGTCAGTTTGTGATTATGTCAATCTTGTGCGGGTCCCTTGTGTCAATTGGGAATCTCGCGGGGGGG
>BLSH010150438.1:798498-818784 GCA_018402905.1 Glandirana rugosa | reverse complement strand
TGTCTGCAGTCTCTGACCGTCTCCTGTACCATGTCTGCAGTCTCTGACCGTCTCCTGTACCATGTCTGCAGTCTCTGGCCGTCTCCTGTACCATGTCCGCAGTCTCTGACCGTCTCCTGTATCATGTCTGCAGTCTCTGACAATCTCCTGTACCATGTCCGCAGTCTCTGACCATCTCCTGTATCATGTCTGCAGTCTCTGATGTCTCCTGTACTATGTCTGCAGTCTCTGGCCATCTCTTGTACCATGTCTGCAGTCTCTGACCGTCTCTTGTGTCATGTCTGTAGTCTCTGGCCATGTCCTGTACTATGTCTGCAGTCTCTGACCATCTTCTGTACAATGTCTGCAGTCTCTGACCGTCTCCTGTACCATGTCTGCAGTCTCTGACCGTTTCCTGTACAATGACTGCGGTCTCTGACCGTGATAATGTGATAATGACATTGTCAAAAAGGGGCAGAGCATGGGTGACCTTAAAATGATGCCCCCCCCCTGAAAAAACTTCTGCGGACGCCCATGCCTACAAGAGTTATGGCTGCCAGAAAACCCCCTCGGCTGTAGGCTGAGACTTCAACAAGTGATCCCAGGCTCATCCTACCACCAGGGGAACGGCTATAGAAGACTTGCTATATGAGGCATGAGACCCTTTCCCAATAGGCATAATTGATCTACAGTCATAACCCAAACGGTTGATATGCCACACGCGAGGTAGTGGATTTCGATCAATAGTTGGACGATACATTAAATTATTGATTACATCTGTGTTTCCATCATGTAATCACAATCTGATTGATTGATCATATTCATGAACAAAGTATCTCAGTGCTGGTGACTGATTTAAAAAAATTGATCATTTTCCGCTCTGGCTAACTGACACAGTTTGATTAAATCCAATCTAAATCGAGTCTAATGGTGGCCATACACACTTTGAAAAAATGATCAATATCTTTACTTATCAACTTCCACTAATAGGAATAATCAATCTATATTTAACAACCCAATCTATATGTCACACAAGGGGAAATTAATTTCAGTCAATGAAAAGTAAATCTGGCGTAACCACTCCGGGGAACATATATACAGCATTCAAAATGTGTCCAAATAGCTATCCGCCACCATCAAGTGAAGTGCAAATTCACCAGAAACGATGGCTGTCGTGATAGCAGCATGTGCGCCAACATAGATAGAAATCCCGCTGGAAGTGTGGCAACATTGTGTCTCCACTGGTACCTTTTAGCGGAATCCCACTAAGGATAAATAAAGATCACCAGGAGCCCAGATGGATTTTCCATAGTGTAGTCTGTTTTAATAATCCTAGTATAAAAATGATATAACACACAATTAAAAACTCTCATAGATAGCTGCTGGCGACTCGGATTTACTGAGCGGCAAGACGTTACCACCAAATATCCCGCCCCAATGCGCTTCGTCCAATAGGACGTTACCAAGGGGTCCATTTCACTTGACTTGATGGTGGTGGATAGCTATATGGACACGTTTTGAATGCTGTATCTACGTTCATCGGAGTGTTTACACCAGATCTACTGTTCATTATTTTTTATACACAATTCTAAACATAATTATGCACGGATCTATTTGGACATTATTGGAACAGATTTATTGACCTTTTAGTTTTTTAACGTTTGAATTAATGAGACTGTGATTCAACTGTCATAACAGATACTTGTTGGCGCTACACTTTCCATCCATGTTTCCACCATGCAAACTCGAAATACGATTGCATTGATGACAAAAGTGTGCTGCCAACTGAAACAAAATGATTGATAATGGTCCACCCTGGCTGATCGATTCAATTTGATCAAACCTGGTCTAAATTGATCGGAGGGGAAGTGATGACTATTGGAGTTTTAGCGAATTTCATTGTTTTGATTGATACCAAGAAAAAAGAAACTAGTGATTCAGACTTTAAAGGCAATTGGACCAGATAATTAGTAAAATACAAATTTTATTGATACAAAAATATAAAATCTGGACAAGAAAACATACAACATGTATATGTGCGAATATAAAAAATGTATGTCATATGTATATAAAATAGGCCCTCATGGCCGACCAATGTAAACATAGAATTGGCACACTGTCTCACGCAAGTGAGCCCCAGTGCATCAACACGTTTCGCTGTTAAATTCATCAGGACACACGGGGAGATAACCAAACAAACACACACAACTAGGAGCATTCCAGTCAGAAGGTGGACTGGATAGATTATTGCAGGATTAATATCCCTCGTAGTTATTTTATGTATATACACTGCTAGTTGGATAATTCATATATCCTGGCCCATATAAACTTTCTTAATCTTCACCCGCTTTGTATTTCAATGGTCCATTGGGTACTATACCCAGAAGTAAGGGCTGGCACTGTGAAATGACCATGACTGGTCTATAGGGAGATATATATATCCCCATGTGGCTTATGAAACGTATCCGTACCTAATTTGGCCTGCCTGCAATACTGTCGCTAGTCCTCGCTCACACATTTAACCACTTTCCAACCAGGCCAATTCTGACATTTCTCTCCTACATGTAATAATCATTGTTTTTTTGCTAGAAAATTACTCAGAACCCCCAAACATTATATATATTTTTTTAGCAGAGATCTTAGGGAAGAAAATGGTGGTCATTTATGTCACGCGGTATTTGCGCAGCAATTTTTCAAACGCGTTTTTTTTTTTTAAAAAAAGTTTCATGAATTAAAAAAAAACAGAACAGTAAAGTTAGCCCAATTTTTTTGTATATTGTGAAAGATAATGTAAATAGATACCCGACATGTCACACTTTAAAATTGCGCCCACTCAGGAAATGGCGCCAAACTTTGGTACTTCAAAATCTCCATAGGTGATGGGTTAAAAATTTTTACTGGTTACATGTTTAGAGTTACATTGGAGGTCTTGGGCTATAATTATTGCTCTCGCTCTAACGCACGCGGCGATACATCACATGTGTGATTTGAACAACGTTTACATATGCGGGCGCGACTAAAATGTGCGTTCGCTTCTGTGCGCGAGCTCGCGGGGAGGGGGCGCTTTAAATTTTTTTTTTTTTTAATTATTTATTTTACCTTTATTTTTTACACTTTCTCTTTAAATTTTTTTTTTTGTGATCACTTTTATTCCTATTACAACGAATGTAAACATCCCCTGTAATAGGAATCTTGCGTGACAGGTCCTCTTTATGGGGAGATATGGGGTCAATAAGACCTCACACCTCCCCTCTAGGCTGGAAAGACCGAGATCTGAAAAAAAAAACGAGCGATCTCGGTCTTTTCCGCCGAGTAAACCGTCATTGTTTACATCACGTGACCTAGACGTGACGTCATACGTCGCGCCCGGGCCTCCGAGGCGCATTGAGATGACTGGTGACCATCTGGTCATCAGTCATCACTACGCACAGCAACCGCCGGCGACGGATCTGTTCTCCGGGCCGCCGATGGCACGAGCGGCCCAGGAGAAGCACCGGAGGGCGGCGGGAGGGAGGGGGCATCCCCTCCCGCTGCCGATAAGAATGATCAAGCGGCTGAACTGCCGCTATGATCGTTCTTATGGTGCAGGGAATCGCCGGCGGAAAAAAATGATACCTGTAGGTGCCAGCATCATTCAGATATCACCACTCAAAGACAAGGACGTCTTTAGACGTCCGGCGGTCGGGAAGTAGTTAAAGAGGTATTACCATTGAGATAAAAAGCGGGTGAAGATTGCGAAAATAGGATTTTATTAAGAACTTACCGTAAAATCTTTCATTTATTCATTGACAGACGCAGCCCCTCTTCATGACACGTGGGTTATGTACCTCTTACTAGGAGTAGACTAGGCAGAACGAAAGTTCAGAAAGCAAAGCTGGCCCCTCCCCAGGGGGGCCGTCCTTACTCAGCACATAACCCCTCAGCCCTGCATAGCATTTCAGTTCGTAACAAGCCGTACAAACACAACACCGAGGGGTGGGTGCTGCGTCTGTCAATGAACTCAGAGAAAAGGATTTTACGGTAAGTTCTTAATAAAATCCTATTTTATGTTAAGTTCATTGACAGACGCAGCCTCTCTTCATGACACGTGGGGACATCCCAAAGCAGTGTCAAACAGAGGGGTGGGCAAACAATAACAACTGTACCCACAGAAAATCTCGGAAGGCGCCAGCCGCGCCTACACCGCCGCCTGTAAAGCTTTGCGGCCAAAAGCAGCATCCGCGGATGCTGACACATCAACTTTGTAAAACTTAACAAAAGTGTGCATGAGGCCCAAGTAGCCGCCTTGCACACCTGAGACACCGATGCTTGGTGGCTAAAGCCCAGGAAGTGCTAATCACCCTGGTGGAATGAGCCGTGACTGGAAAAGGGGGTACTTGTCCCCAAACAGTATCTGCATGGGTCACGGTCTTCTGATCCAACGTGAAACGGTGGCCGACGAAGCCGCCAACCCTTTGCACGGCCCATCCGTTAGCACAAACAACGCATCCGACTACCTAAAAGGAGCCATAGCTGCCAAATACACCCAAATACACCACATCCAAGGAATGCAGAGCAATCTCCTTAGGGTGAGATGGGTGCAGACACAAGGAAAGGGAGGACAACGTCCTCGTTAATGTGAAAAGAGGAGACTACCTTCGGAAAGAACGAAGGAGATGGATGCAGCACTGCCTTATCCTTATGTAGGACCAAATAGGGAGACCTACATGACAAAGCTGCCAACTCAGACACCCGCCTAGCGGATGTGATGGCCACCAAGAAGGCGACATTCTGAGACAGCAATTGTAAGGGAATATCCCTGATCTTCTCATAAGGCGGTTTCTGCAGTACAGAAAGTACCAAGTTCAGGTCCCATGGTGCCAGGGGCGACCGTACCTGAGGAGCCACATGACGTACACCCTGTACAAATGTACGGATCAAAGAATGCGTCGCCAAAGGACGCTGAAAGAGGATCGCCAGAGCGGAAATCTGGCCCTTGAGGGTGCTCAAAGCCAACTTTTGGTCCAGGCCTTGTTGAAGGAAGGCCAGCACCCGGGCAACTGCAAAGGAACGGGGATTCCAACCCCCCAACTCGCACCAGGCAATATAGGCCTTCCAGGTGCGAAGATAAATCTTGCGCGAAGTACACTTGCGCACCTTAAGCATAGCGGGGATCACTGACTCAGACTCCCCTGTCCCTCAACACCTGGGACTCAATAGCCATGATGTTAAAGCCAGCGACGGTAAAGTAGGGTGCAAGATGGGGCCCTGCGACAGCAGATCTTCACGAAGCGGAAGTCGCCAGGGAACGTCTGTTACCATCTGCACCACATTGGCGTACCAAGGGTGCCGAGGCCAATCCTGGGCCACCAGGATTGTAGTGATTCCCTCCACTTCTATCCTGCGCAGTAACTGTGGTAGAAGCTTGAGAGGAGGAAAGGCATATAGAAGCCTGTACCGGGACCACGGGGCCACCAGAGCATCCGAGGCTGCCGCCAACAGGTCCCTTGACCTGCTCACGAAGGTCTTCACCTTCTGATTGAATCTGGATGCCAGGTGGTCCACATCTGACGTGCCCCACCTTTCGCAAATCTGGCGAAAGACTTCTGGATGCAGGGACCAGTCTCCCTGGTCCAGCTTTTGGCGACTTAGGAAGTCCCCCTTCCAATGTTCTCCGCCCGGAGTGTATATAGTGGAGATTGCTGGCACATGAAGCTCTGCCCACCTTAGGATGTGGGCTGCCTCTGCTGCAGAGCTTCTTGTTCCACCCTGATGGTTCACGTACGCCACAGCCGTGGCATTGTCCGACTGAACCCGAACCGGGAGGCCGCGCAGCCTCTCCAACCAGCGGAGGAGACAGAGCTTGATCGCCCTCAGCTCCAACACATTGATCGGAAGACAAGACTCCTGCGTCGACCGACTGCCCTGAGCCAACAAGTTCCCCAGGACTCCTCCCCAGCCAGAGAGACTGGCATCCGTCGTGACTATCAACCAATTTAGAGGAAGAAACGACTTCCCCAGGGTCAATGCCAGGGCCTGAAGCCACCAAGCCAATGACCCCCTGGTCAGATGATCCAGTCGGATCACATGGTCCAGAGATGATGGGGACCTGTCCCACTGCAGTAGTATCGCTCGCTGCAGGAGCCGGGTGTGACTCTGGGCGTACGGTATCACCTCGAAGGATAAGACCATGTGGCCCAACACCCGCATGCAAAAAACGTAAGGTGGACCACCGTCGTGCTAGCAACAAATACCTTCGCCTGCACCGTGTCCAATGTCAGACCCAGATATTCGAGGCGACAACATGGGGTCAATGTCGACTCCTGTAGGTTGATCAGCCAACCGAAGTTCTTCAGAGAGGCCAGAGCGACAGAAACATTGTCTTCCAGAGCCAGAGCCGGCTCCGCTCTCAGGAGAAGATCGTCCAGATAGGCTACCACAGCAATGCCCCTCTGCCGCAATAGAGCGAGCCCCGGTGCCAGCAACTTGGTAAACACCCGCGGGGCCGAGGCCAGGCCGAAGGGGAGAGCCACAAACTGGAAGTGAAGGTCTCCTACAGCAAAGCGCAGAAAGCCAGGGATGCCAGCCAATCCCCTTGGTGCAGGGTGGCCACGACCGAGTGGACTGACTCCATCCTGAATTTGCGCTTCTTCACAAAGTGATTGAGCGCCTTCAAGTCCAGAACTGGTTGGGCCCCCCCGCCCTTCTTTGGAACCACAAAGAGGTTTGAATAGAAGCCGCGGAATCTCTCCGCCGGAGGGACTGGGACAATCACCCCCTGTTCGGACATCGACCGCACAGCCTCTAGCAGAGCTAGCCGACGCTCTGGAGGGAGCCTTAAATTGGACGGGAAGAACCTGTCCGGGGGCTGAACTCTATCTTGTACCCGGAGGAGACCGTCTCCCGCACCCACCGGTCGGAAATGCGGGCGGTCCATCGGTCCGCGAACCCAGAAGTCGGCCCCCCACCCAGGCCTCGGGTGGGGGCAACCCATCATGCGGAGGAGGACTTTTTCTCTGTCTTTTCGGGCTTGCGTTGCCAGGGACGCTTACCAGAGCCCGCGGCCGACTAGCCGGCCCGGGCGTTCCTGCCCGCCTGACCGGGCGCACGAGAAAAACGTTTCTGCCCTGAGGGCTGAGGTCCCTGCTTGTGGCGCTGATCACGCCGCTTTGGTTCCGGAAGAAACATACTCTTCCCCCCAGTGAAATCCTTAATGATTTCATCCAACTGTGGCCCGAACAGCTGGCCACCTTGAAAGGGGAGATCCGTGAGGCCTTTTTTGGACACGTGGTCACCCGACCAGTGTCGCAGCAACAGCAAGTGCCTGATAATGACTGCAAAAACCGACATTTTTGACAACATCGGTATCAAGTCCAGAGCTGCGTCACAAAGATAACGGAGCCCTTGCACCAGGTGTTCTGCTTGCTGCGCAGGCTCGGGCGAATCTACGCCGCCCCATGCCCCACTCCACTCTGTCACACACTCTGTGAGAGACCGAGCTACCATGACAGACGCCAAGGCCGGTCGCATGGCTGCCCCTGCCACTAAAAAGAGTGCCTTAGACACTGCTTCTGTCCGCCTATTGGCCGGATCCCTAAAAGCAGGAGACCCCTCCAGGGGAATAGTTGTCGCCTTGTTTAGGCGGGCCACTGGCGGATCTACCGTGGGGGAGTACCATTTCTGCAACAAGCTGTCCTCAAAGGGATAGCGTACAGAGAAGAGTTGTGGCAGGGTAAAGGAATTCAGCGAACGCTTCCATTCCTTATACACATACTGGTGAAAATACTGGATGTAGGGAAAAACCCTAGGAGCACGAGAGGGCTTCTCAGACCCAAATGTATAGGCAGACGCCTGTGCTTCTCCAGTCTGGTCCAAGTGCAGAGAACTGCGGACCGCCGCGACCAGGACGCCCACCAGCGCCTTTTCACGTGCCACCGAGGCCCCCTGGTCCTCCTCCCCATCTGAGGGCTCCAGCTCTCCATCTGAGAGCTCCACAGGAGTCCCAGTGACCCCCGAGCCCCCTTCCAGTTCTGAGTCCTCCTCGGAGGATTGCGGGGGGGGGGTCATTTTCTAGGGGCCCCCCTAAAGCGGTCTGATTCCCCCCGGGCGAAAAACTCCTCCAAAATGTTTAACTGATCTAGGGGAACCAGAGGTCCCAGCGCGGCCCAAGCTTCTGCGGACCCCTCCAGAGAAGAACCTGTGGGCTCAGCCGCCATAGCGCCACCGCCAGGACACATGTGAGGCCTACCAGCCATCACCCCCGCAGAGCCACCCTTTGCAAGGCCTCAGTAATTTGCCCAGGAGGACCCAGCACTGCCGCCCCTGCACCCTAGGGAGAAAAACCAGCAATACTTGCGGAACGCTGTGTGCTCAAGAGGCTGCCACTGTCTGCCAATGCCACCTGATGCGCCGCTGCCCGATCTGCTGATGCTGATAGCCTTGCTGCTGTTGCGTTTCCAGAAGGAACGGCGCCAAAAGCACATTGGAATCTCCTCTACAGGGAGACCAAGCAAAAATGGCTGCCGACAACCACTAGAAGCCAAATACCTCTAAAATGGCCGCGTCCACGGCAAAATGGGAGCGGTCGCAGCTCCAAAAAGATGGCGGCCACCTGGCACACAAACAAACGGTCCGTGCACCCCAGCAGGCAAGCGGCAGCGAAGGAACGGGCAGACGAATGAGCGGGTAGGCGAACGGCTGGGCAGGCATTTAGGCGGTGTGGGCGGGGGGACATGAGGGGGACCGGTCGCCTGCGCCCCCACCCCCCACCAGAGTGGTACCGCTAGTCGTCCCCCCTCCACCCTAAGGGGGGGTGTCACTCACCCATCCAGACGTGCGTAGCGGGTAGCCACCCGTGCAGACCTTCCTCCGCCAGGTGGAGAGGGATGCTGCTGGCCAAGTGACCGTAGCCTGGACACTGGGTGCGCAGGTGGGGCGTTTAACCCACCTGCCGCCTGCACGGAACAGGCAGGATGCAGCGGGCCCAGCCAGTGCTAAGGGTGGCTCGCATCCGTCGGCTGTGCTGGGAAAATGGCAGGACCTATGAAGATCTGCGTGGTCCCCAGCCGGCTACTTGATTGCAGTCTTCATCAGAAGGCTTGCGCAAAAAGAACAAAAGAAAAAAACTCTAGGGGAACTGCAGTTCCCAGCAGGGAACCAGGTCTAACTCCTTGCACTAGGCAGAAGAAAAACTGATATGCTATGCAGGGCTGAGGGGTTATGTGCTGAGTAAGGACAGCCCCCCTGGGGAGGGGCTATCTTTGCTTTCTGAACTTTCGTTCTGCCTAGTCTACTCCTAGTAAAAGGCACATAACCCACGTGTCATGAAGAGAGGCTGCGTCTGTCAATGAACGTAAGAGAAAGCGCGTTTATATGGGCCAGAGTATATGGATTATCCAACAAGCTGTGTATATACATAAAGTAACTACAAGGGATAGTAACACTGCAATAATCTATCCACTCCACCTTCTGACCGGAATGCTCCTAGTTGTGTGCGTTTGTTGCCGACCATCAGGCAATTGAGACCTGTCTCCAACTGCATCATCTCCCCATGTGTCCTGACGAAGCAAATGGCGAAACGTGTTAAAGCACAGGGGTTCGCTTGTGTGGGACAGTGTACCAATTCTATGTTTACATTGGTCGGCCACAACGGCCTATTTTATATACATATGGCGTCAATTTTTTATATTTGCACATGTACACTTTGCATGTTTTCTTGTCCAGATTTTATATTTTTGAATCAATAAAATTTGTATTTAACTAATTATCTGGTCCAATTGCCTTTAAAGTCCGAATCACTAATTTCTTTTTTATTGGTATCATAAATTTACGGATGGGAGTGATTTTCATCCTCTTCTAATAATTGTTTTGATTGAATCACACATCCATCTAATAAAATCGAAATCTATGACCACCCAATTTTCCGGCGCTGTGCGAGTGTATGGCGTGTACGCCGGTTCACCGATGATGTGTGAGAGATCTGGCAGAGCCCCCCTTTAAGCAGCCGGCATGAATAACCCCTCTCCGCCTCTCTTGGCAGGTTCGGCGTTGCCGTGGAAACGGGTTACAATGATTAAAAGCTTGCAATGTCTGCTCCCAGCATCCCTCCATACCGGGTGTTTAAGTGCTAATCATGATTAACATTATTTCATATAAATACATCAGAGAAGGAAAAGCGTCCTCGCCTCCCCAGTCTCACATTCTGTTCACATTCCGATGAAAAGATGGAGAGGGATCTGTCAACACATCCGCCCACTCGCCATGGTGTACCGAGCGTGCCAGAACAAACAGGCCCCTAATGACGCGACTCCATCATTTTATAACATGCAAACAAGGGTGGCGAAGGGAGCGATTTGTCAGCCCGAAGAGGGGAAGGAAACACAAAAATCAATTGTCATCGTCTAATAAAAAAAAAAATAATAAAAAAAACTCCACGAGTCGGAAGCATAAGGCGAATCGTCATTGCAATGATGGTAATGTCACAATTACACTGTTCTGTCTCTATTCACCGTTGTGTAATTTGAGGGGAAAAAATGTGATTGTGGCCAATTTACTTTGAAATAATGAAACCCGGATGCATTAATCTTTGTCTGGAGGCGCTTGTCCGTTCCACGCAACAATGGCCGCCTGCTGGAATCCGCTACATTGTAACAAGTGCAATTGGCAGTGAATGATTGGAGACGCGTTCATCACATCTACGGTATCGGCGTCCCTGAAATGGAACTAAACTCATGTAGTAAAAAATTGTGAGCAGCCGGGAACGCACGCAAAACTTCACACTGTCCTGCAACACTCAAAAAACGCGCTGGGCCTTTGCAGATGTGCCGTGGTGCCATTAATTCTGCGGTTTGGTGCGGCACAATCTTTCTTGCAAATGGTACAGCACCTTTTTTACACAAGACTAACGCATAGGACAGCCCATTAAAATGAATGGGTTGCCATAAACCTGATGCATGGGAACGTATGGGAACACGCAAAAAATCATGCATGCTTATTTACTTTAAGGTCATCACAGAGGACAAGGGGGCACTCTTTACATCTAGAGCAGCCTTTCTCACTCTTTTAAACACGGAGGAACCCTTAAAATAGCTCTCCGGTCTCGGGGAACCCCTGCTAAAAATGAGTAATCTACAACTCATGATATTTTAGTGTGATGGTCACTGGGAAGAATGCTCCCTACACTTGTGGTCACTGGGAAAAATGACCTCCTTGGAGATAGCTAAAAAGGTCAATCGTGTCAGTGGGAATTTATCTGAGATGCAGAAATTGCCTACTGCTCAAGGAAGCCCTAGCAACCTCTGGAGGAACCCTGGTTGAGAAAATCTGGTCTAGAGGAAAAAAAAAATAATCTCCAAATATGGAAAGGTTTCTTCACAGTAAGAGCTGTTAAAATGTGGAATAGACTCCCTCCAGAGGTGGTTTTGGCCAGCTCAGAAGATTGCTTTAAAAAAGGCCTGGATTCTTTCCTTAACGTAAATAATGTAACTAGCTACTAACATTTAGGCCTCATACACACGGGCGTATATAAAAAAATAAACAAAACGTCGGGCCCGACGTCAAGGAAAAAAAGGCGACGGTTTTCGGCGTTATGTATTGACGTTTTTCGGCGTTAGTGAGCGTCGGCGTCAATAGGCGTCAATAGGCGTTTTTTAAAACAAAATCATCCCTCTGCCATTTTTCAACCTAAAAACGTCGGCGTCAAAAAACGCCGGAAAACGCCGGTATAATAATAGGTGGCATATGGTGGCATATGTTGGCGTTTCTTGGCATATTGTGGCGTCGGCGTCAAAAAACGTCAAAATGTTACAGCCTCAGAACGCGATGGCCATGGGTTCTACTTTCTGCTCACTAACGCCGACGCCACCTACAGCTCAGAAACGCCGACGTTTTTATGGGGCCATTGACTAACATGGAGAGCTGCAAAAAACGCCAGAAAACGCCGGCGTCAAAAAACGTCCGTGTGTATGAGGCCTTATAGGTAAAGTTGATCCAGGGAAAATCTGATTGCCTCTCGGGGGATTAGGAAGGATTTTTTCCCCCGCTATAGCGAATTGGATCATGCTGGGGGTTTTTGCCTTCCTCTGGATGGACTGTGGGAGAAAGATTGTATATAGGATTGTATGGTTTTGTATATATTTATTTTTTTACTGGTTGAACTAGATGTGTCTTTTTTCAACCTGGCTAACTATGTAACCATGCACCTCTCAATAAGTACAAAGCCTTAGTACAGAATAATAATAATAAACACTTACCTGCCTGCTGTTTTCTATTAAATGTACACTGAGCTGCGCGTGCGTGGGATGGAATCACTCCCCCACTGGCCAATCAGGAGGCCCAAAACCTGGCACCTGGAAGTGTCCCAGGAGAAGATGACAGCAGCCAGTGAGGGGAGCAGTGGCAGCTGGTTGTAAATTTTTCAACACCCTCCCCCCCGGTTGGTGTGAACCAGACACTTATCCCTCTGGGCGATGGGTGGTGGCTTCGCTGTGTGTCTCCTCCCAACTCCTCCTAGGCCAATTGGAACGCTTCTCCTTTCTGCCAATCAGGTCTCGGAATATTCATTCGCTATTGTCACACAACTGGGTGGGCTCACTGCACCCCAAGCCCATCCTTTTTTGAAGCCTAGTAGAACCTCTGACTCTAATCACGTGCTTCAAAAAAAAAAAACCCTGATTGGAATCCATGTGCCTGGTGCCCTGTATATAGATTAGGGTGCCTGACGCATGGATGGGGGGTGCCCGTGTGCCCTGCATTACGGGCTGCAACTAGAGGAGAGTATTTCGGGAGGTTAGATATGAACCCAATCATGTAAACCTCATAGAAGTTTAACCCCTTCCTGCTCAGTCTGATTATCGCTTTTAAGTGGAACTAAACTCTGCAATACTTACCTCTGCGCAGGCATCTTCTCTCTATGTTCTTCCAGGTGTCATTCTGCGGCAATATTGGTTGGCCGGTGCGGGATGATATCGCTCTCGCACATGCGCTGGAGTACAGTCATTCTGGCACACCGGGACTGTGCTAGTGCAGCCAGTGATGGCTCCGCCCCTAGTGCCATCCGAAAGGGCATCATCATGTTATTACAAGTCACACATGCCCAGCGTGTACTCATAATAGGCAACAGGAGTACACACTGCGCATGTGTGGCCCACAAAGAACAAGACCGTGTTCCTCCCCATAGCACTAGGGGGCGCTGGTCCCAATGCCACTCCACCCCTGCAATAAGTCAGGACGGAGCCATCACAGGCTGCAGACAGTTTTAGGAAGGTTTCTTTAATGCTGTGCTTTTGGCCTATATTCTTTGATCAGATAGGGAGCACTGGCTGGTAGGTATGTTTTGCATACTATGCTGCAGCTATAGCCATATGGGACAGCATAGTTGCTTTTTTTGGTAAAGGTGAACTCAAGGTGGCCATACACGATACAATCAATCAAACTCCTTTAGATCAACCACTAACTATGTAGTGCAAGGGTCTACCTGATTTATTACAAATTGAATAGATCCATTAGGCAGGGGCTTAACTACAGGGGTTGCAATTGCAACCGGGCCCGTGCTTACCTGGCTCAGTACAGGTAACCTGCAGCTGTTCTGCGATACACTTGCGGATCAGTTTGAAAGCAGCCCAGTAACCACTGAAGAACAGATATGCCCATACATTCAATGTGATTTTAGTAATAAACTGACCTTTAATAACAGCCTTCCCTTCAAGTATTGCATGGAGTGCATTTGGTATCACTCCGCCTGTGATAGGAGGTGGCGCTATACAGGAAGCATCAACTTATGTGGCTTTGCTCAGAGCAGGAGGTCGTGGGCCACATCATAGGGCTCCAGTTGGGCACCCCTTGGCATATATAGGATACTAACAAAAATAGAAAGATATACAAATAAGATACAAAACATTATTAATTAGAGTAGATGAATGAAGAAGAACATGCATAGAGGACCTTGATAACACCATCATATTAAAGCGGTAGTAAACTCCGATACTTTGTTTCTAAATTTCATATAACTCAATGTAAATCGTTATTGCGAATCCTTGCGCCGCCATGTTAAAGCATAGATAATGTTTCTTACCTAAATAAACTTTGTTTTTGGGAAAGCTTCTTCTCTGTAGCGGCCGCCGCCATATTGATTCCTGTCTTCCGCGTCCAATACCATGATAACGTCTGGCCTTACTCCCTCTCCATGGCCATAATCTCGCGCGTGCGCAGAACTCATCGATCCAAGCCTTGTTTTCGTTACGGGGCTACCATGACAACCACGCCCCGCCAATCTAATCTGTTGCCCTCGCCGCCTCATCAACCCCTGTGACGTAGGAAATGAGGTAGCCCCAGCACGTAAACACCATTTTTCCGGCACAAAGAGCTTGCCAGAAAAGTGGGACTAAATACGCATGCGCCAATGAGGTCATTAATCGATACAGGACCGATTGCACAGAAAGGAAGGAGGTAGGAAGCGATTAAAACAGAGCAGCGTGATGAGTATTTTAGAATGAATAATATGGGGGAAACTTAACTGGATGGGTTTACTACCACTTTAAGTATAGAGGATGACAACAAACATGTTCTTGGGAAACTTATTCATGGATTTTAATATGAATTTGTAATAAATGTCATTGATTTTAAATCTCATGTCTGGCTAATCGATGTAGCACCTTTTAAAACCCCTCTCCTATTCAGTGTTTACTTATCTATTACTATTAGGGATGTGGCGCTGTTAAAATATTTTCCTTGCATCTCCACATACTGTACTCTATATTACTGAAGCACCCTGGTGTTAGACAGGTTAGAGTGGCTAACAAATTTAGTTGCTGGGTGGTAACCAGCCTGGCTGATTGTTAGGGAGATCCCCTTTGACTTTTCACTAAATCTGGGTTTGATGCACCTCTCTCTGCTGTCACTAGGTGGCGTTGTCATCTGTGTGAGTGGATAGGTCATCTAAGCCAATTAGCAGGGGTTTTCTTAAGCCCCTTGGCATGCTGGGAGGGCCTATTTATTTGGGAGGAGTCAGGTGATTGGGGTTCTGTACCACCTGGACGGCTGTCTGGGTGGACTAGCGTTGAAAAGCATCTAGGCCAGAAGCCTGAGGCCTATCCGGAAGTACCTGGCTGCTATGCAGTCTGAGGCCTATCCAGGTTGGAAGCAGGCAGCGCGTGGGTTGGGGCTTCAGACCTGGAGCTCAACCAAGTTGCAAGAGTTCTCCCAGCCGGAGAACCAAGTTGTTGCCATGGGTGAAGGAAAGCAGTTGCCATCAGAGACGAACACTCCTATCGCCAGAGGCAAGCGAAAACCAGAGTCAGAGGTAAAAAGGACACAGTCGCCAGCAAGGGACAATCTCTCCTGTTATCAGAGGCCAGGTTTTGTGGAGTCTGAAGAAGTACCAGAGCAGCCTTTTTCACTAACTGGAGACGGTGAAGAAGTTGTGAAAGCTTCAGCAGAGTCAAGCTAGGGACCCAGCGGAACAGCGTGGGTAACAGTTGCAGAGGATTCAGCAGGTTAACTGAAGAGCCAACTCAGGGACCCAGTGGGACAGTGTGGGTGACACTTGGAAGCCATAGTGGGTTGGTTGTGGAGGAGCTCAAGGAATCCAGCAGCAGCTGGGATCTGAAGAGTCTAGCGGGAGACAGTGAGATGTGAGTGAAATCTGCAACTGGGGACACTGTGCATTCAGTGTGCAGATCTGCATTGAAGTTACAAGTTCAGTTGCTATAGGAGACAGCGGTCTACAGATACAATTTGCTGCAATCCAGCTTCTATTTTTTATTTTGTCTCAAATTCTGTCAAGTGTTTTGCATCTGCCTAAGGGTGTCCAGGCCCTAACCCTCTCTCCCCAGTTCTGTTAAGAGACAATAAATCTCTTTTTGCATTCTCAAAGTACCTGGCGCCAAACTTACTCCATTTGCACTACACCCACTATGCCTAGTAACCCAAACTGTGAAGAGGGTTGTCAGCTCTCCCTGACTCTGGAGGTCGCCATTAGGCCTCTAGGGGTCAGGGCCATGGCTACATTACCAAAAGTATTGGGACGCCTACACGCACATGAACTTTAATGGCATCTAATCTTAGTCCGTAGGGTTCAATATTGAGTTGGCCTCTCTTCTGGGAAGGCCGCCCACAAGGTTCAGGAGTGTCTATGGGAATGTTTGACCATTCTTCCAGAAACACATTTGTGAGGTCAGGCACTGATGTTGGATGAGAAGGCCTGGCTAGCAGTCTCTGCTCTAATTCATCCCAAAGGTGTTCTGTCGGGTTGAGGTCAGCACTCTGTGCAGGCCAATCAAGTTCCTCCACCCCCAAACTTGCTCATCCATGTGTTTATGGACCTTGCTTTGTGCTCTGGTGCGCAATCATGTTGGAACAGGAAGGGGCCACCCCCAAATTGAAATTGTCCAAAATGTCCTGGTATTCTGATGCCTTATGAGTTCCCTTCACTGAAACTAAGGGGCCAAGCCCAGCTCCTGAAAAACAACCCCACACCATAATCCCCCCTCCATCAAATGATTTGGACCACTGCACAAAGCAAGATCCATAAAGACATGGATGAGCGACTTTGTGGTGGAGGAACTTGACTGGTCTGCACAGAGTCCTGACCTCAACCCGATAGAACACCTTTGGGATGAATTAGAAGAGAGACTGAGCCAGGCCTTCTCATCCAACATCAGTGCCTGACCTCACAAATGCACTTCTGGAAGAATGGTCAAACATTCCCATAGACACTCCTAAACCTGGTTAACAGCCTTCCTAGAAGAGCTGAAGCTGTTATAGCTGCAAAGGGTGGGCCAAGTCAATACTGAACCCTATGGACTAAGACTGGGATGCCATTAAAGTTCATGTGCATGTAAAGGCAGGCGTCCCAATACTTTTGGTAATAGAGTGTGAATCTTGTACACACTATATAGAGGGGTACGCTTTGTTCATATTTCAAGTCTGAGGTTTATAACAACTTTAAATATGTTTTTTAAAAGTAATTTCCATCAATTTAAAGGAAAAGTGCACCTTTTTAGACCGCAGTTTATGTTACATCTATATGTAGGGTGTAATACAAAGCCTGGTCCATATGCCATCACCAGAACCCAAACGGTGCTCCCCTTTACCTGATTCATGGGGGCTTCTATTTTAGAAGTAGAACTTTTCTATTATTTGACTTTAATGCGGCTTTGTGGTGTGGCCCCCCGAGAAATGCCATGAAGCCATCACTAGACTGCACGTAGATGGAAAGTGACTGCATAGAAAATGCAGGAGATTGGCAGCACTGAGCTGTAACAAAGGATGAATAAAGGTTCGCTCATTTGTCACGGTTGTAGATCTGCTTTAATCTCTGTATAGGTGAATACTGAGTGGTGCCTATGGGGAAGCTCTTTCTGACGCCACCCTGCTAGTCACCGATTTCCATCACATTTTGCATTTATTTGCTTCACTGAAATTTCCAGCTGGTAACATAATTTTTTTTTTTTTAAAGGAATAAATTCCAAGTAAATAATTATTTGCATTGGAAGGCTGCTGAGATCAGATGGTGTGTGGGCGTCCACAAAATAATATCCACCAACCAACACCAACGGACCCAAGTTCTCCTTACCTTGGCGGGCAGTGGTAGAGACAGAGACAAGGAGATAAACAGATCTATTCTGCTTGCAGAATTTTGGGAAATTTTTGAAGGCCTCATTCATATGGACATGCTTAAAGCGGTTGTAAACCATGGACGTTGCAAAAAAAACCCCTGCAAGGCAGTGGCATAATGCGCTAGTATGCATTGCATACTAGCACATTATGAAATACTCACCTTGGAACAAAGCTCTCCAGCGCTGTAATGTCACCTCTGAGAAGGTTGACCTGCCCCCCCGTCTTTCTAAGGGGTTCATGCGCTCTGACCATGTGATTGGCCGGAGCCGCCATGACCTCACTCCTGCACATGCTCGTGGGAGCCCTAAGTTCTGGCATGAAGCTTTGAAGTTCTGGCAAGGTATGCCAAACCTTCAGAGTGCATGCGCCCATGGGCGTCTGCAGGTAGGGGCAATTGCCCCCCCCTGAAATCAGGGATCAGATCAGGGGTTCCCCACTAGGTCCTTATCCTCTTGAGCCATGTATGCAGTCTCTGACCGTTTCCTGTACCATGTCCGCAGTCTCTGACTGTCTCCTGTGCAATGTATGCAGTCTCTGACTGTCTCCTGTTCCATGTCCGCAGTCTCTGACCGTATCCTGTACTATGTCTGCAGTCTCTGACCATCTCCTGTACTACGTCCGCAGTCTCTGACCGTATCCTGTACTAAGTCCACAGTCTCTGACCGTATCTTGTACTATGTCTGCAGTCTCTGACCATCTCCTGTACTATGTCCGCAGTCTCTGACCGTTTCCTGTACCATGTCTGCAGTCTCTGACTATCTCCTGTACTATGTCTGCAGTCTCTGACTGTCTCCTGTGCTCTGTCTGCAGTCTCTGACTGTCTCCTGTACCATGTTTGCAGTCTCTGACTGTCTCCTCTATCAGGTCTGCAGTCTCTGACCATCTTCTGGATCATGTCTGCAGTCTCTGACCATCTCCTGTATCACGTCTGCAGTCTCTGACCATCTCCTGGATCATGTCTGCAGTCTCTGACCATCTCCTGTACTACGTCTGCAGTGTCTGACCTTGATAATGTAATTATGACATTGTCAAAAAGGGGCAGAGCATGGATGACCTTGAAATTATGCCCCCCCCCTGGAAAAAGTTCTGCGGACGCCCATGCATGCGCCTGTGATGTCACTTGCTGCATGCAGGGTAAATATCTCCTAAACATTTTACCTCCAGGTAAGCATTATTATAGGCTTACCTGTAGGTAAAAATCACAAAGTGGGGTTTACAACTGCGGTGTACCCATGAAAAGGGACGGCTCTGCCCGCATGGGATGCACAGGTGTTCTGTAGGTCAAGGTGCAAGTAGTCCCATTCATGTCTAATGGGTCACGGTGGCTGCCCGGACACAGGCGCTGGTCCCAATCTGACAGCCGTGTAGGTATAAGTGTCTGCGCCAGCACCTGCATAGCTTGGGGGGGCACTGCTTGGCGGCCACTGAGGAGGATCACTCCCAATTTGACTTTTTACAGATGGTGCCGGTTGCCCTGGTCATCCATGGGACTGACGGCGGATCATTTTCAAGCCTCTGACTGGGACTTGGGATTTGTGACTCTCTTAGTTTTCAACTATACCTTCGACCCCTTTGTCATCTTAACACTTAGAATACACCTGACCGGTACACCTGTATCAATACTTGATTTTACCTCCCTATGTACCCTCTACAACATTAACTGATTTACACCATCAGGGTGTGTTGGGGTCTGGCCTGGTTGGCCAGTTGAGGGCCTAGAGACCTCTCTCTCTCTCCCCCCTGTCCACCTCCTCTATGGGTGGAATTCTGGGACGTATGGATGCCTCTCCATCCCGGCGGATGACCTAGGGCCTGCCGCAGCAGCACCTTTACCACACGCACACTGTGTACTTTTATTGAGAAGACCCTGCGCTCCACTAACTTTTCTAAACGATAGCAACCAATGTACTACCCCTACGGGCGCGCGATCGCGGGTTAGCCTGAGGACGTCAATGTCAGGATAACGGAACCACCGCCCAGCTGTCATTTGTCTATAGGCCGGGTGGGAAGGGGTTAATGTAAATAATATAACTGGGTACTGATATTTATAGGTAAAGCTGATCCAGGGAAAATTTGATTGCCTCTCGGGGGACCAGGAAGGATTTTTTTCCCCCCACTATAGCAAATTGGATCATTGGCTTTGCTAGGGTTTTTTGCCTTCCTCTGGATCAACTGTGGGTGAAGGATTGTATGTTTCTATATAAATATATGTATTTTTTTTTTTTATTGGTTGAACTAGATCAGAGATATGCAATTAGCGGACCTCCAGCTGTGGCAAAACTACAAGTCCCATCATGCCTCTGCCTCTGGGTGTCATGCTTGTGGCTGTCAGTCTTGCTAAGCTTCATGGGATTTGTAGTTCTGCAACAGCTTGGGATCCGCTAATTGCATATCCCTGCACTAGATGGACTTTTTTGACTTACTGGCTAACTATGTAACTATGTATTAAGGCTTGAACATGCACTACAGACCAATGTTAATTTTGATATCAAATTTCAATTTAGTTTTAGTCATACTCTTTTGACTAAAATGCCATTTTAGTTTTAGTCGTATTTTAGTCATTTCAATTCTTTTAGTTTTCTTTAAAATTTCATCTCAAAAATGTTTTAGTCAACTAAATTAATACTGCTCTGGTCTCCTTTACATTACACAGCCCCCATACCTCTAGACCCCATTTACATGACACAGCTCCTCTTGCACATCACACAGTCG
>BLSH010150438.1:698279-721975 GCA_018402905.1 Glandirana rugosa | reverse complement strand
CCCCCGCCCCCCATACTTACCTGAGCCCCCTCTAAATCCAGCGATGTCCATGAGAGCCTTGCCTCTCCAGGGACTCTCATTCTTGATTGGGTTTTGGCAGCAGTGGGAGCCACTCACAGCCAGTGAGCCAATCAGGAGACGGAGGGGGCAGTGCTGAGCCATGGCTCCCTGTGTGAATAGGCACACAGAGCCCTGGCGGGAGCGCGCCTGCTTGGGTGCCCCCGCAGCAAGCAGCACTGGCAGGAGGGAGGAGCCAGGAGCGCTGGCGTGGGACCCAAGAAGAGGAAGATCTGGGCTGCTCTGTGCAAAACCACTACACAGAACAGCTAAGTATAACATGTTTGTTAAAAAAAAAAAGACAAAAAAAAACAAGGCTTTATTACCACTTTAAAATAGAACTAGAAGGTTATATGGGAGATTACACCACAAGGCAGTTACATAGCTGGTAAGGTTGAAAAAAGATACAAGTCCATCCAGTCCAACCTGTGTGTGTGCTTATATGTCAGTAGTACATTGTATACCCCTATATATTGTGGTTGTTAAGGTGCCCATTGAATCAGTTTTTTATTGATGCTCCCCGCTGAAACCACTGCTTATGGAAGGAAATTCCACATCCTTACCGCTCTTACAGTAAAGAACCCTCTACGCAGTTTTAGGTTTAACAGCTTTTCTTCTAATCATAGTGAATGGCTGCACGTCTTTTTATATTCCCTTTCACGGAAAAGCTTTTTCCCTATTGTGGGGTCACCAGCATTTGTACATTGAAATCGTATTCCCTCTCAAGCGTCTTCTCTCCAAAGAGAACAAATTCAATGTTTGTAATCTTTCCTCATAGCTGAGATCCTCCAGTCCCTTTATTAATTGTGTTGCCTTTCTCTGGACTCTCTCCAGTTCCAGCACATCCCTCCTGTGGACTGGAGCCCAGAACTGGACAGCATATTCCAAATGGGGCCTCACCAGAGTCTTGTATAGTGGGAGAATTATCGTTTTATCTCTGGAATTAATACCCTTTTTAATGCATGCCAATATTCTGTTGGTTCTGCTGGCAGCAGCCTGGCATTGCATGTCATTGCTGAGCCTGTCCTCTACTAGGATCCCTGAGGTCCTTTTCCATCCTAGATTCCCCCAGAGGTTTTCCTCCTAGCGAGTAAACTGCATTCATATTTTTGGCACCCAAATGCATTATTTTACATTTCCCAACATTAAACCTCATTTGCCATGTAGTTGCCCAGCCCATTAAAGTGGTCGTCAAGTCATGACAACCACTTTAAACGACAGGTAAGCCTATAATAAGGCTTACCTGTAGGTCCCGGGAACATCTCCTAAACTTGCACCATTTAGGAAATATTCCCTGTATCTGCATGTGCCAACGTCATTGGCACATGTGCAGTGAAGAAACAGCCTGACTGGGCCTTTTCTTCACTAAGTGTGCCATAAATGACGGTTCCCGTGCACATGCGTGGGAGTGATGTCAGCGCGGCTCCTGCCAATCACAGCACTGGAGTCCGTGCTGTGATTGGTCGGAGCCCGGGATCCCTGAAGACGACGGACACAACATGACGCCGGTCACAGCAGTGATCGGGGACCGCTGCAACGGCATCGATCTAAAGTAAGCATTTCATAATGAGCTAGTATGCGATGCAATACTAGCTCATTATGTCTTTCTCTTGCAGGTGTTTTTTTTTTTTTTCCCCACAAGCCTTGACAACCCCATTCATTTGTTTAGATCTTCTTGCAAGGTTTCCACATCTTGCATGGAAGTTTTTGCCCTGCTTAGCTTGGTATCATCCGCAAATACTGAGATTGAGGTGTTAACCCCATCCTCCAGATCATTTATGAATAAATTAAATAGGATTGGTCCTAGGACAGATCCCTGGGGCACCTTACTTCCCACACCAGACCATTCCAAGTACTCCCCATTTATCACCCCCTCTGGACTCACCCCTGTAGCCAGTTTTCAATCCAGGTACTCACTTTGATCCATGCCGACAGACCTCAGTTTGTACATTAATGCCTTACACACACGGGACGACGATCGTACGTACGATCGTTGCAAATCGTATGTTGGCTGTTGTATGTAGCACACTGACAGCACTACACGATCGTACGACCACAGAAGAACGTTCAGGTGCATGTAATTAGCATCCGGCCATTCCTGACTTCTGAGCATGCGTGTTTTGCACAATACAACTTGTTGGACCAACTTCTCTGTACACACGATACAACGGTCGTATGAGCGCTTGTTGGTACGACCAAGTTTTCTAGTCTGCTCATACAACTCCCCTTGTACGACCGTTGTATGTTCAGCTGTTCAAATCGCGCATACGAACGATCGATATCGCATACAACGGTCGTTAGTACGACCTGTTGTATACGACTGTCAAACCATGTGTACGAGGCTTAAGTGTTTATGGGGAACTGTATCGAATGCTTTTGCAAAATACAGGAACACCACATCCACAGGCCTTCCTTTATCTAGATGGCAGCTCATCTCCTCATAGAAGGTTAATAGATTGGTCTGGCATGAACGATTTTTCATGAATCCATGCTGATTACTGCTAATGATACCGTTCTGATTACTAAAATCTTGTATATAATCCCATATTATTCCTTCCAAAAGCTTGCATACTATTGATGTTAGGCTAACTGGTCTATAGTTCCCAGGGGTGTATCTCGGCACTTTTTAAAAAATTGGTGCTACATTGGCTTTTCTCCAATCAGCTGGTACCATGCCAGTCAGTAGACTGTCCATAAAAATTAGGAACAATGGTCTGGCTATCACTTGGCTGCAGAGGATAATTCCTATCAGACTCCAGGCCTTGTCTCCTGGTTGCCATTAATTCAGTTATTTTGTATACCGAGAATGAACACTTGCAAGAAATCTCATTAGACAATTGGACCACTGAAGATGATTTGCAGCAAATAGGGTCCCATATTTATATGAGAGCGTTATTATACACAAGCTGGCCGGCTGTGGTGAGGAGGGGATCCCTTTGCAGAGAGCGGTGTGAGGACGGCACCCTTATTCCTGTGTGCGGCTCCGTGGTGTTAATTTGGAAAAGTGCTGGTGACCCTCTTGTAGAACTGGGGTCTGTATTTGAGGTGAGCGCATATATTTTACCACCGGTGGAGGGACTGAGCACTGATCGCACTTTATATTTGAGCATTTGTACCAAGTGGATTCCTTGAGGAGATCTGTCTTTTCTATCTTTTAAGGATTTTTATGGACTATCTATTTATTACCATTCTTGATCTATTAAAGAGGTTGTCAAGTCTCCGCTCCCCCCCCAAAAAAAAACCCTGCAAGAGAAAGGCATAATGAGCTAGTATGCATCGCATACTAGCTGATTATGAAATACTTACCTTGAAACAAAGCTGTTGCAGCGGTCTCGGCACACCACTGTGACCAGCGACATGCCACTTCCTGGTCCGATTCTTCAGTGCGCATGTGCTGATGACGTTGGCACATGCTATTACAGTGCATATCTCCTAAACTATGCAAGTTTAGGAGATATGCACGGTACCTACAGGTAAGCCTTATTATAGGCTTGCCTGTAGGTTAAAAGTGGTTGTAAAGACTTTAATACGCTGTATTTTGATCCGTGATTTGATTATCATGCTGCATCTTGCTTATAATGATTTTATGTATGTTATATGAATTTTTATGATTTTTTTTTTAAACTTTAAATTTTTATTAGTTATAATAAAGCAATTAACAAATAAGATATTGTTCAAATACCGTTCCACGTTTTACATATATTGTTAGATTAAGCAATCAAGGATTACACTACCGCGTTAGTCAACAAATCATCACGATAAGTTTTTTGTTGCGCTGCATCCTCTATCGTTTATGATTTTCTAAGGTTTGTGATTTCCCTAGATGTCGAACTGGCAACTATAGTTTAGGGTTATTACACCGCAAGCGCTGATATATTTTTTGCCTTATGACCCATGAAATTGTCCTGCAAGACATTCAGGAAATGGAAAGCCTTAAATGAATGCGCAGTGCATTCTGCCCAGTCTATATCTGGATAATTAAAATCCCCATTATAATGACACTTCCCATCCTTGCCGCCATTCCAAACTGTGATAAAAGGTCCGCCTCCCCCTCCTCTCTCTGCTATATTCCCAGTATTACTTTCCCCTTGGTTTCCTCCCTATGAAGCTCAATCCACGATTTCACCTCCTCCCTTGCTCCATTTGTGATGTCGTCCCTCACATCTACCTTGACATCATTTTTGATATACAGGCAAACCCCTCCCCCTTTTTTACCCTCCCTATCTCTGCAATATATGGAATACCCCTGAATGGTTGCCAGCCAATCATGGGAGCTGTTAAACCAGTGGTTCTCAACTCCGGTCCTTGGGACCCCCCCAACAGGCCAGGTTTGCAAGATAACTGAAATACATCACAGGTGATATCATTTGCTGCTCAGTGATTGCAGTGTTCTAGTCTGCATCTCCCCAAGGTAATACTTAAAATCTGGCCTGTTGGTGGGTCCCGAGGACCGGAGTTGAGAACCACTGTGTTAAACCAAGTCTCTGAAATTCCACAAAATCTAAATGCTCATTGTACATCAGCAGTTCCAATTCTCCAATTTTGTCAGCCAGACTTCTGGCATTAGTGAAAAAGCCTTGTAGTTAGAGTGCCTTGAAAAAGTATTCATACCCCTTGAAATTTTCCACATTTTGTCATATTACAACTAAAAGCCTAAATGTATTTTATAGGGATTTTATGTGATAGACCAACACAAAGTGGCACATAACTGTGAAGTGGAAGGAAAATGATAAATGTTTTTCCAAATGTTTATACAAATAAATATATGAAAAGTGGGGGTTGCATTTGTTTTCAGCCCCCTTTACTCTGATGCCCCTAACTAAAATCTAGTGCAGGGATATGCAATTAGCGGACCTCCAGCTGTTGCAAAACTACAAGTCCCATCATGCCTCTGCCTCTGGGTGTCATGCTTGTGGCTGTCAGAGTCTTGCTATGCCTTATGGGACTTGTAGTTCTGCAACATCTGGAGGTCCGCTAATTGCATATCCCTGATCTAGTGGAACCAATTGCCTTCAGAAGTCACCTTATTAGTAAATAGAGTCCACCTGTGTGTAATTTAATCTCAGTATAAATAGTGGCATGAAGAAAGTCATTATTAAAAGAAAGCCATAAGAAGTCCCGTTTGCAGTCTGTGAGAAGCCATGTGGGGGACACAGCAAACATGTGGAAGAAGGTTCTCTGGTCCGATGAGACCAAAGTGAAACTTTTTGGCCTAAAAGCAAAATGCTATGTGTGGCAGAAAACTAACACTGCACATCAACCTGAACACACCATCCCCACTGTGAAACATGGTGGTGGCAGCATCATGTTGTGGGGATGCTTTTCTTAAGCAGGGACAGGGAAGCTGGTCAGAGTTGATGGGAAGTTGGATGGAGCCAAATACAGGGCAATCTTAGAAGAAAACCTGTTAGAGTCTGCAAAAGACTTAAGACTGGGATGGAGGTTCACCTCCCAGCAGGACAACGACCCTAAACATACAGCCAGAGCTACAATGGAATGGTTTAGATCATGGATCTCCAAACTACGGCCCTCCAGCTGTTGCAGAACTACATGTCCCATGAGGTATTGTAAAACTCTACATTCAGACATGACTAGGCATGATGGGAATTGTAGTTCCTGAACAGCTGGAGGGCCATAGTTTGGAGACCCCTAGTTTAGATCAAAGCATATTCATGTATTATAATGGCCCAGTCAAAGTCCAGACCTAAATCCAATTGAGAATCTGTGGCAAGACTTGAAAATTGTTGTTCACAGACGCTCTCCATCCAATCTGACAGAGCTTGAGATATTTTGCAAAGAAGAACGGGCAGAAATGTCCTCTCTAGATGTGCAGAGCTGGTTGAGACATCTCCATAAGTCTTGAAGCTGTAATTGCAGAGAAAGGCAGTTCTACAAAGTATTGACTCTGGGGGGCGCCATACAAATGCCCCCCACACTTTTCACAGATTTATTTGTAAAAAATGTTGAAAACCATTTATCATTTTCCTTCCACTTCACAATTATGTGCCGCTTTGTGTTGGTCTATCACATAAAATCCCAATAAAATACATTTATGGTTTTGGTTGTAACATGACAAAGTGTTGAAGATTTCAAGGGGTATGAATACTTTTTCAAGGCACTGTACTTGCTTGTGCGTTTGTGCTCTGGGGTGCACACTCTAATGCAAGATGCTGCGCACACCAATGTCCAGAAGACTGTCATATTCTGCATACGTATTACAGGAGATGGCCGGTGACTGGGGGCATGTTAAAGGAGTGATTAGAGGCTGAGGATATCCTGCAAGAGACAGACAGAGACTGGGAACATGACAAATGAGACTGTTCAGGGCCCGATTAACATGGGGGCTATTGGAGCTGCAGCTCCAGGCCCCTTCCTTAAGATAGGCCCAGCCCAATGGTGTAAGTGAGTCATTAATACTGCCCAGCCCTGCACTGTATACAGTGTACATATAATTGATATGTAAATTGCGGCAGCATATTTAACCACTTGTCGACCGCCAACCGCAGGTTGACGGCGACAAAGTGGTGCGATATCGCAAATCGCCGTCATCTGACGGCGGCTGCGAGATCGCGCACTGTGTTCAGGGAGGGCCAGGGAGTGGGTGCGGCGGCTTCGATTGCCGCCGGCTACCCGCGATACCCCCCCCCCGGAGTGAAAGAACGGAGGTCCGTGTAAGTAAACACGGACCTCCGTTCTGTGAAGGGGGAAGGGCTGTGATCACAGCCTTTCTTTACACGGAAGCTGTGATCGCTTCCCTTCCCCTGCTAGGACAGTCCCCCCACAGTTAGAACACGCCCAGGGAACACAGTTAACCCTTAGAGCGCCCCCTGCAGGTTAACCCCTTCACTGCCAATGGCATTTACACAGTAATCAGTGCATTTTTATAGCACTGATCGCTGTATAAATGCCAATGGTCCCAAAAAAGTGTCAAAATGGCCCGACATGTCCGCCCCAATATCGCAGTACCGCTAAAAATCGCAGATCGCCGCCATTACTAATAAAAAAATTTCAAAAAATGAAAACCCCAAAAATGAATTCTCATCATCCATAAACGCGGCCACTTTTGCGCAAACCAATCAATGAACGCAGATTGCGATTTTTTTTATCGCAAATATGAGGAAGAATATAAATCAGCCAAAAACGGTGAAAAAAAATGTTTTTTTGTATTTTTTTTTGGATTTGTATTTTAGCAAAAAGTAAGAAATTTGTGTTTTTTTGCAAAATTGTCGCTCTTCTTTTGTTTATAGCGGCGATCAGAAATGATGCAGCGATGATCAAATACCACCAAAAGAAAGCTCTGTTTGTGGGAAAAAAAGGACGCAAATTTTGTTTGGGTAAAACGTCGCACGACCTCGCAATTGTCAGTTAAAGAGACGCAGTGCCGAATCGCAAAAAGGGCTCTGGTCCTAAAGTGGGAAATCCTTCCGGGGCTGAAGTGGTTAATTTGTTTTAACAAAAATTCCTTTGCATTTTCATTTTAATTGTTTCCATAAAAAGGCCCATCAAAATCCTCAGCACCAGGCCCATGATGCTCTTAATCCGGCCCTGAGACTGTCAGTCATTACACAATCTTTATAAATCAATGTTTTCGCTGCTGACTGCAGGGTTCAACGGGCGCACAAGTGCCAAAGGGCTGCCTGCAGACCTCGGGCATCACATTGGGTCAGGGTATGAACTCTCTTCTACTGCAGGTCCTGCGTTGTTACAACCCACCTAATTGTAGACCTGTTGCTCTGCCCTGCGTGGGCACAGCTCAGCTTTGATTTTTATACAGCAGTAACGCAGTGCCGGCGCTGAGACAAACACCCAGTACAGGAGTGGTGCTATGGGGCCGATAATCTCTCGACGGCATTCAATGCCGTTATTACGCTCCTCAGACTGGCTACCTGCTTGGAAACGAGCAATTAAAACAGCGTTGCTAAGGAAGAACCTAATTTTGGCAATGGAGTTTCCAACCACTGGGGAGGCACAGAATTTCCTTGATAATTAATGACCTCATTAGAATCTGCACAAAACTGGGACGTTGGAGCCCACAGAGGAAAGGAGACGTTTTAATTGACGACATGGGCATTTAAAGAGAGATTATGACGCGGCTAAATTTAGATGCGATGGTTACATTATCCATTCTGTAATACGCTGTAGCTGATTTCACCACCGGGACTGGGAATTGCTTCTACCAGAACTTTTTAAATGGAGTCTAACTCAAACTTAGCTCACGGCGTTCACAAACACGCAAAGGGGAAACGAGAGGATGAAGGTGTAACTGGCGATTTACTTGTCACCTCTCCTTCCTGCAGATATTCAGGGGGACCTATCAGGAAAGTAATATGGCTTGCTAAAATCAAAGCTCTGAGCTGTCATTCTTGTCCCTACTTCACTACTCAAAGTGAACTTAGTAGCGGCATAGATGGCAGCTGTCCCGGAATTGCTGGGACAGTCCCGGATTTTCTGGGACAGTCCCGGATTTGCTGGGACAGTCCCGGATTTGCTGGGACAGTCCCGGATTTGCTGGGACAGTCCCGAATTTGCTGGGACAGTCCCGGATTTGCTGGGACAGTCCCGGATTTGCTGGGACAGTCCCGGATTTGCTGGAACAGTCCCGCGTCTCAGTCCTCTGCCCCAATGATGCTGTGTCCTAGTCTGTGTCCCTGGATCACAGCATCACACTGTCAACATCAACATCACTCATGAACAAAAAATAAAAAAAAAGTATAAACTGAGGGTATCACTGTTGCGAGTGGGCCGTTCATGGATTATTAGAGGTGGAACCGTCTGGAAAGTTGATGTGATATTTGCATGACTGCCCAGGAGATGGGTGTGTCAATTGTGGGCGATTGGCTGAGACAAGGCAGGACCACCCAGAAAGTGGGCATGGTCTGATCAGGACTGCCTGGAAGGTATGCATATCAAATATGGGCTATGGACAGGGATGACAGTGTCCTGAGTACTGGGACTTATATGCTGGTAAGCATGCATCAGATATACACTATATTACCAAAAGTATTGGGACACCTGCCTTTACACGCACATTAACTTTAATGGCATCCCAGTCTTATTCCGTAGGGTTCGATATTGAGTTGGCCCTCCCTTTGCAGCTACAACAGCTTCAACTCTTCTGGGAAGGCTGTCCACAAGGTTCAGGAGTGTGTCTATGGGAATGTTTGACCATTCTTCCAGAAGCGCACGGTCTCCGTTCTAATTCATCCCAAAGGTGTTCTATCGGGTTGAGGTCAGGACTCTGTGCAGGCCAGTCAAGTTCCTCCATCCCAAACTCGCTCATCCATGTCTTTATGAACCTTGCTTTGTGCACTGGTCCAAATCATTTGGCGGAGGGGGGGGGGGTTTATGGTGTGGGGTTGTTTTTCAGGGGTTGGCCTTGGCCCCTTAGTTCCAGTGAAGGGAACTCTTAAGGCTTCAGCATACCAAGACATTTTGGACAATTTTACGCCCCCAACTTTGTGGGAACAGATTGGGGATGGCCTCTTCCTGTTCCAAGAATTTCAAAATTGAACCCTACGGACTAAGACTGGGTTGCCATTAAAGTCCATGTGCATGTAAAGGCAGGCGTCCCAATACTTTTGGTACTATAATGTAGGTATTGCTTCATATAAGTGCATGCATGCTTAGTAATTTGTCAGTATAACACATCCAGGTATTCATTCCTCTCGCAGAGATCACAGTAGTCACCTTGACAATGCATTCTTCTGTTTTTTCCTCCAGAAGGACCAAGGCATTTTTTCAGGCATCATCCAGGGTCACCATCTACTTCCTCGACTGAGATACTGGCTCAGAGAAGACACAGTCATATAAGTCCTGGTGCCTAAGCAGCTCTTGGCTGTGCTCACAAATGTCTGACACAGATCAGCCTCTTACTACAAAGTCTGATCATTGAGCAGCAACTGCAAAATTGATATAATTGTGCCATCTTTGAGCTGGCATCTCAATCCGGAAAGTAGATGGTGACCCTAAACAAAGATGGCTCTGTCCTTCCGGACAGAAAAGCTGATGAAGTCATTGTCTGTGAGAGATAATAAATACCTGGAAATGCTACACCAGCCCATTACTACATAAAGTTTTGATCTTTGGGGGGGGGGGGAGATATTTTCTGCTGCACAGCTGGTTTCTTATCACCGATAGCATCAAATAATGATATAAATGTTGACCACAGCTAAACAAACACTTTGTATTTAACTGGACAAAGCTGACGAAGATTTAAAGTTCTGTCAATGTGCAAAATTCTAACACTCTGTGAATTGTGCCCAGCCCTGTATATAAAGCAGCTGGTGTTTTAGCAGAAGTTCACCGGTAGTGATGTAGTTGATGCATAGACTAGGAATTTTTTTCTTGCATATGCCGCAAACTGCTGTCTTCTATCTTGCTGTAAACAGGCTCACTGCAGCATATGCCTGTCAGGACTTTCCTAATTACTGCTTTGTGGGAGAGCGGTTTATGGCAGAGCTCCAACCAATCAGATGCAATGACGGCACTTGTTTATGAAGAAGTAAAAAACGAATTCCAGTTTGCAACTTTTCCTTCCTACAGCTTCTCTGTGTATTTATAAAGCATGCCACCTGTGATGGCATTAAGGTCTGACGAACCCCAAACTGTGTGGGGAGAATGGGAAGTGAAGTAAAATCTACTGTCTAAACAGCTGAGGTTGGCACATTAAACACAAAAAATACAAGTTACAAGGAATGCAGAAGCACCAAAAGGCCTTCAAAGGATTCCTGATGTGGCCCTGTCATAAATAGTCCTGTCATAGTGGTGAAGGAATACACAACTGTGGTAATGACATATAGATGAACACGTATACACATGGCATAACCACTTTAATGGAGTTACCTTCCTAAAAAAGTTGCTTCACTAAAGTAGATGAAATTACCACTCAAACACCAAATATGACTATATTACAAGGCCCAAAAGGCTAATAAGACACAGGAAAGATATAAGACCTAGTAAAAATATAAATCTGATATATATCAGGTTTGGACTCTAACGACTCATAATCTCATTTTGATGTAACACTGTCCCCGTAGGGCAGTGGTTCTCAACTCCAGTCCTCGGGACCCACCAACAGGCCAGATTTTAAGTATTACCTTAGGGAGATGCAGACTAGAATACTGCAATCACTGAGCAGCAAATGATATAACCTGTGATGCATTTCAGTTATCCTGCAAACCTGGCCTGTTAGTGGGTCCCGAAGACCGGAGTTGAGAACCACTGCTGTAGGGCTTGCTGAGTGTTGACTTCTTAGGCCTCTCTCTGGTTACCTGCAGCTGGTTGCTAAGGGTTTTCACTTTGATTGCTAGGGATTCTGACTTATCCCCCCCCCCCCCCTTACTCTCGCTTGCTCGTTACTCAATGACCAGTCCAGGGTATTTGGTTTTGTATATTTATTTTGGAACTTGGCGGGGAGAAGGTATTAGTGGGATACTCCAACTTAAACTATTCACAATGGATAAGGACAACTCTCACTTGGCCTCACCAGATTATTTGTGGAAGCAGTCACACTGCTTTAACGATACTACCACTTGTATGGAAGGGTTAAGTCTTCTTGCTTTCTCTGGCAGAAGACTTGACTACATTATCTCCAGGACACTCTCTAGCATCCCCTTGACTGACACCCGTCCACTGACTCTTCTATCTGAAGGGGGTGGCCCTCACAGGACAGGCCATAAAGACACAGATCTGTACTCACAGTAGGCAGATTCAGATCTTTGTTGGTGTCTTCCAGCCAGCTCTGCAGGACTCCTGGGTTCAGCTTCACTCTGACACTCCAACTCTAGGCCCTTGGGTCGACCACTCACGGTCGCACGACAGCTTCCACAAAGGAGGAGCAGCCGCCCCCTTTTTCCTGGACTCTGCTGCCCGACTCAACTAACTCTGAGCGCATGTGCCCTGGGCTTTTATATAGTATCCCAGCATGCAATACAGCACTTTTCCTCTACCAATAGCCAGGACTGTAACAATGTCTGTGCACTTGCCAGGTCCCCTCCCACTGTCCAATATGCCTCTCTATTGGACCAGTGTAGGACAGTCAGAAAAGCTGAGCTACACCTGAGCACAATGAGCAGACCTAACCAATAGATCCTGCTCCCTGGTAGGCAGAGAGTACTCTTTTACCTGACATTTTCCTGGTAAGCAGAAAGACCAAAAACTATACTCTCTCTTCTAGCACCTACCTAGGAGGGTGCTACATCCACCCCCCACCAAAACAAGCCATTTCCTCACTGGCTTCCGGCATCCACCCCTACAAAAGTACCTGTACAAAATTTACACGGAGTATCCCACAAACTTGGAAAGTGGGAAAAGGGAAATAACATATGTGCAGGACCATGGGTCATACCCCATATGTGGCCGGTGAGCACAATCATTTACGTGAAAAAAAATATAGGCATCTGCTGTACAAATATTTAAAGAGCATTTGACAAGTGCACTATGTTAGTGCACCCCCCACCAAACAAAACTGGATGGCTGGGAAATGACCGAACACCCCTAACTAACTATGCTACACATAACATTTTATACATGTACAAATATATCAAGCACAACCTCCACCGAGGCATGAAGATTTCTAGCAGGCCTGCAATGAAAAGAATACACACGTATTTAGCATCATTCACCCTATATACTTACAGTGAGACTCTCCTCTCCTTAGAGGCGACCTTCTCACTTTACCAGCCCCTATGACTAATCGTTGCATAGAGATTGCAGGTGTATCCAGCCCCCAAAGGGCAACTCTTGACTCATTGCCCTGTAGTGTTCCTGTAATAAACAAAGCAGAACAACATCCTAGTCTGACTAACTAGACACACTTCACATTTGTTCCATTCGGGAACCATTTGAATAGCAATAGGCACAGTCCCTCTCAATTAGCAGGGTACTGACTCTTGCCCATCCTAGTCAGACCCACAAGTTAGGGTGACGAGGTGCGGAGTCCATCCGACTGATGCTCGCAGAGTACTTCCCTCTGTGGCACCGAGGCAACACAACTTATCCTGGCAGCCTGCTGTTATTGCTGGAGCCTGAGCAATAGCTGGCCTACTTGTGAGTGTTTGTAGAAACTCTTCAAGGGAGCCCTTTCTCTTTGGCACTTCCCTTCTCTGAAGAGACAATGAGCCACTACCCCCTTTTCACAGGGTAGCAACCTGCACACATTTCTCTTTTTGCATTACACTTGCCCACTGGCCCAAAGAAATCTTCACAAATTGTCCTTGCTGAATGAAGTATCTTCGCAAAGTGCCCTTTTCTCTCTTTATTGTTTCTGAACAGCACTTCAGCAAACACAATGGCCTTTGGCCCAATGATCTTCACAAAGAGTCCTTGGCAACGCATCTTCGTAAAGTGTCTCCAGCAAAGTGTCTCCAGCAAAGTGTCTCCGGCAAAGTGTCTCCGGCAAAGTGTCTCCGGCAAAGTGTCTCCGGCAAAGTGTCTCCGGCAAAGTGTCTCCGGCAAAGTGTCTCCGGCAAAGTGTCTCTGGCAAAGTGTCTTCGCAAAGTGTCTCTGTGATCTAGGGGTATAGGGGTTTATCCCCTCCAGGTAGCAGCCCCTGGTTTTGACAGGAGAAGCCCTCTGTGACAAAAGGGCTTTTCTCCCAGATGATGAAACATTGACAGTTTCAATAGTTCCCTCCTTTATTTCCAAGGATGGAAGGGAAAGGGGAAGGGAGAAAAAGTGCCTTTAACCCTGCAAACAACACGCCAACTATGGCAACTCTTTGGGCTCCACAGCCCCTTGAAAACGATAGTTCTTGATCCTGGCTCAGACTTGGCATACCTCAGTAGTAGTGGTCTGGATGAGGAATCTGCACTATCTTGCCTTCAGGACTTATGATGCTGGCGGACCAAACTTGGCCTTTTCCATCTGGGCAATTGATCTCCACCCAGTCAATGCATATCGACCGCCCCCAGATTCCAATTTTCCTTGATGGAGAGGAAGGTGTTCCATAGTGGTGATATGGATGAGTTCCATTGTGGCTTGGGGACATATAGGAAGTCCCAGATGGCTTCATCACACCAGGCATCCCTCTTGCTCTCAATCTCCTCCATGATCTTCCTTGGAGCATATGGATAGTCATACTCCATGGTCACCTTCCTCTGAATAGGCCTTTGGAAATGGAAGAACTTGGGGAGTTTCTGCCTATCTCCTTTTCCAGGTGGGGCATACTGGGTCTCCACTTTGGTGATCAGTTGGGAGTAAGAGTCATTTTGTGCTTGAGCCCGAGCATAGGTGCGGGGTGGGGATAAATCTGGGACCCTTGTGGCATAGACCTCACAGAACCCTAGGTTCCTCGTGCACCTCATCCAGATGATTGCTGCCTCTGTCTCCTCACTGAGTGAACTGGGACTTGGAAAGCTCCTTCTCCCTTCAGTACCCCAGTCCAACTCAGTCCCAGTCTCTGATCCCGTCACCAATTCCCACTTCCAGGGACCCAAATCGGTACTCGAATCAGATGACCCCACATCAGTGATCCCTGCCTCCTCCTCACTGGACGAACCGGAGGACTTTAGTTTCTGGATCCATTGAAGCCCCTCTGTCTCCTTATGAGCTGTATGAGTGGCAGTAAAGTTAGTAATACCAATTCCTGCCAGCCCTTCTGTAATAATAATCACAATCCAAAGAGATGCTGGTAATTTAATTGGTTCCTGTCTAAATTGGCCCTAGTATGTATGAATGGGAGTTAGGGATCTTAAATTGTAAGCTCCTTGAGGGTAGGGATTGATGTGAATGTACAATATCTGTGTAAAGTGTTGTGTAAATTGACAGCGCTATATAAGTACCTGAAATAAATACATAAAAAATAAATAAGATCTACTACACAGTGTGTTTTTTGAAAATTCGGCAGCTAAATACTTTTTTTCACATCACCGATGTGCGGTCACATGACCGCCCAGCTGACATCAGAGGGAAATCTCACCCTTCCCACTTTAGTCCTTAGATCGGGAAAGGAAAGCGGTGGGCAGTCACGTGACCGCACATCGGCGATGTGAAAAAAGGTATTTAGCTGCCGAATTTTCAAAAAATACACACACTGTGTAGTATACAGTGTCTTATTAATACAGAGAGGCTGGCAGGATTTGGGATCACTGGCTTTACAACCACCTAAGCTGAATTTCTGAATGCTCTCACTAGAAATTAAGGGACTCTCCTGAAGAGGCTACTGTAGTGTAAACTCTGTTACATTTTTGCCTAGGTGGGCAGCAAATAATACAGACATTTTTAAAGATCAGAATTGCAACAGTGCATGCCATGAACAGTGCTTGTTTTGTTAAAATGTGTGGTGTTGGCTACCTTGTGTGTGTGTGAAGGGTAACTGTTCAATTGACTCACCCCAGTACCCCCTTTCACCCTCAGCAGGGCCGGGACAAGGGTTGGGCAGGAGGGATGGCTGCCCTGAGTGCAATGGTTTACTGGGGGCGTCTTCCTTCTGTTGCAAGGCTGACAGGAGTAGTGACAGTTGCAGTGATTTTGACAAGTGACTGCTGGGTATAGGATCCCCTAAGCTTGCACATAATGAACGGGGGAGGGGGCGCAGTTTGGCTGACTCTTAACCCCTTGCTGACCGCGTACTGTATATGTATGGCGGCAGTGTGGCTCTATTCTGCGAATCTCCGTATATAAGCGGCGATGCGTGCGAGCGCACCTAGCGGGCGGGAGCGCACCACCAGCGGCATGCTCTCATGCCCACCACACTCTGCAGGAGTGTGCTCGCGGCTCGGGCGGACCCGATGTCCGCCGACGAGCCGCGATGACCTGCCAGAGAGGAAGAACGGGGGGCAATGTAAACACGGCGGTTCCCCGCTCTGTCAGTGGGCATGTAAGAGATCTACTGATCCCTGCCACTGGGATCAGTTAGATCTCTTATGGCCCTGGCAGCCCAGCCCCCTCACAGTTAGAACACGTCTAGGGAACACAGTTAACCCCTAGATCGCCCCCTGCAGGTTAACCCCTTCACTGCCAATGACATTTACACAGTAATCAGTGGCTATTTACATTTCTGATCGCTGTATAAATGTCATTGGTCCCACAAAAGTGTAAAAAATGTCTGACATGTCTGCCCCAATATCAAAGGCCTAATAAAAATCGCAGATTGCTGCCATTACTAGTAAAAAAAAAAAATGTAAAAAACGCCAGAAATTAATTCTTATGGTTTGTAAATGGGGCAATTTTTGCGCAAACCAATCAATAAACGTCAATTGTGATTTTTTTTTACCAAAAATATGAGGAAGAATATAAATCGGCCAAAACCAATGAATAAATTCTTTTTTTATATATATATATTTGGATTTGTATTTTAGCAAAAAGTAAGAAATATTGTTTTTTTTCCAAAATTGTTGCTCTTTTTTTGTTTATAGCGGTGATAAGAAATGACGCAGAGGTGATCAAATACCACCAAAAGAAAGCTCTATTTGTGGGAAAAAAAGGACGCAAATTTTGTTTGGGTACAACGTTGCACGATCGCACAATTGTCAGTTAAAGCGACGCAGTGCCGAATCGCAAAAAGTGCTCTGGTCCTACAGTGGGAAATCCTTCCGGGGGTGAAGCAGTTAAAGTGCATGTCGAGGCAACAATTTTTTTTGTTTTAGAGACAAGGGTTGTAGTGGGCAAGGATTAGAACCCCTGATCCTATCTGGTGGTCTGTTATAGAGATTTCCCCTTAATTCCCATCCTTCTGACAACGGTTTCACCCAAGGGGACCTTTCGCAGTGCACACGCTCATCAATGGTTGGGGCCAGGCAGGGACTGCGGTCATATGGGAATCAAACATTAAGGCAGTTTCCCAACTTAGGGATGAGCAATGTTACTGTGTGCAGTAATAAATGTACAGTGTTGCACTGCTAAGTACCATCCCATTTCAGTACACACTCCATCTGTCTGTATATTGCAATTAGAAGGGACATCGCTCCACCAGTCCAGCGTATCTATGCCACCTCACGCTCAGTGATCGAATGGGTTTCCCACTGTACTGTGCAGACCTCATGTGTGCACTTGTTAACCCCGTCTTCCTATTAGCATGTGGCCAGGTTATGTTAACACGCATTTAGTCCCGGTTGCACAGGGTTCCACAGGGTGGTAGGGGAACCAGAGTTAAGTATTTGAAGATATACAAAAGGAGGGGTACTCACATGATTTGCTGAGGAGTGTAGGAGATTAGATGCAGTGAGGTGGTTGGGCTGCAACAGTCGGGAGTCTGAAGCTATCAGAGGAACATCCCTCCCTCCCTGGTGGTAGATTAAGAGGAGTTTTGATGGGTCTTCTGGTGACAAGGTCGGCGGTGAGTCACTTTGGGTGAGAGGCCCGTGGAACCCAGCATCCCTTGGAGAGTTTGGGAAATCCTTACTTCAGCTCCCCATGCCCCTCTTATGTCTAAGTCACCCTGTGTCTATTAGGGGCACAGAGTGACCAAGAAAAGGATGGACAACTACTTAATGGACACTGACAACGTGGTTTGGATTATTTCAGATGAGACAGTAATATTTATCAACAATATCCTTGAACAAATATATGAAGACTATTCCTGGTTTGTTTGATTCTGAACTTTACATGTTCATTGAAAGAGCTGGTCACATTAAACTCTGTTCCATGGTCTTCAATGTAGGAGCTGGACAATCTGTTACTGGTGGTCTCCTGCTATTTTCTGTGTATTGAAGTGTTATGTGGTTCTGCTAAGCATATCTCTCCCATTGTTAATTGTTAATTAACTTACCTATTGTCTGCTAGCAAGCTACCATGGAGATGTTGAATTGATGATACTGTGTATTGTACCTTGTGAGCTTGAAGCTGGTAAGCCTGACCTGGAATGAGACCTCCGAGTCATACAGGTGGCTAATTAACGCAATGTTTATAGTATATGTTGGTTGTTGTAATTATATTCCTGTGTACAGGTGTATTGTTAGGGTCATATTATCAGGAGGGGGATGTCCTCCATGCTGCGTTAGTTTCTCAAATAAATGTTCCATGTTCATACAAGCTATTGTCGGCTAGTCTTGTACAATCGGCTATAATATCTGTTATTTATGTTCAGACTGGAAGGTGAAAGCACTCAAGCGGAGTGTGGGAGGCAGTTCCGTTACAGGCGGTTGGAGGTCCTTGAATGGAGTTTAAAATCTGTTGTCTGGGATACAAGTGAGGACCCATCTGTTGGTATGGTGTCCAATGGTTGGTTGTGGTCCAATAGTGACCAGTTACTGGTAAAGCTGTAGAGTGTCTGAGGGCAATTGGGAATGTCCCTGAGGTGGTGTCTTGCGGCTGGGGGCAAATATATTTAGCAAAATGGTCATGGTGCCACAAACACAAACTGGTTGGCTTATGGTGTTTGAAGGAGTTACTAACAAACTACGACTAATGTAAATCTGTTATTTATCGGTTATTTTGGTTATTTATTGCTATTTTGTCTAATAAAAGGCCTTACGGCCATTTAAATCTATCTCGCGTTACGTGTTTTATTTCAGTCAAGTGGGTGAGTGTTTGGGGGGTGGGGTTACCTCTGAACTACCCTAGTCAAGATGTTTTGGCTGAACTTAGACTATATTGCCAAAAGTATTGTGACACCTGCTTTAAGACGCACATGAACGTTAATGGCATCCCAGTCTAGGGTTCAATATTGAGTTGGCCCACCCTTTGCAGCTATAATAGCTTCAACTCTTCTGGGAATGCTGACCACAAGGTTTAGGAGTGTCTATGGGAATGTTTGACCATTCTTCCAGAAGCGCATTTGTGAGGTCAGGCACTGTGGTGGACGAGAAGGCCTGGCTCGCAGTCTCAGTGCTAATTCATGGCGAGTGAAGATTTTTTTTATTTTTTTTTGGTGGCGGGCATCGTGATGGATCTACATTTGGGGGACAGTTTTTTTTTAAACTAAGGATAATTTTTAACTTTAATAAAGAAATTGTCAAAAACGTTTATAGTGTCTTTATTCACTTTTACGCTTTTTTGGTGAATGGGTAGGGGTACTGTGTACCCCATACTCATTGACATGGGGGGGTCAGGATATGGGGGCCCCCTTGTTAAAGTGGACTTCCAGATTCCAATAAGCCCCTCGCCTGCAGACTTCCCAAACCACAGCCTAAGGTTGTGCAGAAGAGGCCCTTGTCCCCATCAACAAGGGGACAAGGTGCTTTCAGGTGGGATGCAAGCCCCCCCAGCCCCAAAACACCCCCCCCATGTTGAGGCTTGGTATGGTTCAGGAGGGGGGGCGCTTGCTTGCCTGCTCAGATAAGGGTCTGGTATGGATTTCATGGGGGGGACCCTACGCCTTTTTTAAAAACAAATTTGGCACCGGGTTCCCTTTAAAATGCATACCAGATCTGAAGGGCCTGGTATACATTGGGGGGGCCATGTTGTTTTTTTCCGTAATTTGTAATTGCCAGCATGCTCCTTTTACATTCAGCTGTCAGCACGGAACCCGTTGTTAAGGACGTGCCAGCTGGCTTTCCGGCCCGCTCCTAACAACCAACTATTGGTTCTTCTGGACAAAGTGCCTCATCTGTGAACCCCCCTTATGGTGGAACTCAATGTTGGCCATGCTACAGAGACTGCTACAGCTGTAGCATGCCATCAATGAGTAGCTGCATGTGTGAGTGTTGTAGAACAGGCTCTAGAGTTCTTTTCACTGTGAACGGCTTATCGTTCAGGACACATGCAGTGGTTTGGCACCTTTTGTGCAGGCAACCAAAATAGTAAGCGAGATGGGGATTAGTGATACAATCTGTCTAGTGTTCGTCATTGTTGGGGTGAAATTATTGAGGGCATTGTTGTCTGCAGCGACACCGGGTCACGGTGTCCCAATTCGTCCCAGTGTGGCTCCTGATCCCCACGCATACAAGCAAAAATACAACAAGGGGGCCCCCAGATCCCGCCCCCCCGTGTAAATGAGTATGTGGTGCAGGAGCCTTCATCGGGTGCAGATCTTTTTTTTTTCGGATTGGTGGGCATTGGTAGCGGTGGGGCATCGTGATTGGTGATGGATCTGCTTTGGGGGACATTTATTAATTTTTTTAATAAAAACTGTTGTGTTTTTATTTACTTTTTACACATTTTGGTGAACGAGAAAGGGTACTATGTACCCCATACTCATTCAAATATGGGGGGGGGCGGGATCTGGGGAAGAGCCCCTTGACCCCATCAACATGGGCACAAGGTGCTTTGGAGGGGCAGAGCCCGCCCTGCCCCGAAGCACCCCCCCCCCATGTTGAGGGCATGTGGACTAGCATGGTTCAGGAGGAGGGGGGGTGCTCACTTGTCTCCCCCTTTTCCTAGCCTGCCGGGCTGCATGTTCGGAAAAGGGTCTGTATGGATTTTCGGGGGACCCTATGCCATTTTTTTTTTTAAATTCTGGTGTGAGGTTCCACTTAAAATCCATACCAGAGCCTGATATTGATTGGGGGGGGGGGGACCCCACGCTGTTTTTTTTCCTGCATTTTTCATTGCCGGGATTCTTTTTTTACATGCATCTGTCAGCGGGGCAGCCCACTGACAATTGATGAGTCATTGCTTGTCAAAGTGATTGTAAAGGCTTGTTTTTTTTTTATTTTAAATAAAAAACATGTTATACTTACCTCCTCTGTGCAGTTTGATTTGCACAGAGCAGCTCGAATCCTCCTCTTCTCGGGTCCCTCTTCTGCTCTCCTGGCCCCTCCCTCCTATCAAGTACCCCCTGGCTGTCAGAATACAATAGCCGCAGAGGGAGATTCATCTATCCATGCAGTTTAGACGCAGGCGGAACAAAAAGAGCATTTGTTGCTCCCAAAAAAAAAAAAACCTGTAAGGCAAAGGCATAATGAGCTAGTATGTAGGGCATACTAGCTCATTATGAAATACTTACCTCAAAACAAAGATCTGACAGGGCTGCCCGGTCCCCGCAGGGGGAGCTGACATTTTCCTACGGGGGAATCCTTCCGGGTTTGCGGCTCCGGTGCTGTGAGTGGCCGGTGCCGCGAAAGGTCGCTCCCGCGCATGCGTGTGGGAGCTCATCTTTCCGGCAAGGTTTCCGGTAAGGTCCGGTGCTATATGCCGGGACTTCGCCGGGACATCACAGCGCATGTGCCATGACGACAGCGGCTGCATGCAGGGCGAATATCTCTTAAACTGTACAGGTTTAGGAGTTATGCATTTTACCTACAGGTAATTATTATAGGCTTACCTGTAGGCAGGGCCACTGATAGGGGGGACCACTAGCCCTGGTGTGGGGATTAGTTACAGATGACAATTGTATCTCTTTTCCTCCAGCAGATGAAAGCTGCTCTCCTCCCCTCTCCCTGCTGCCAGCTTTTATCTGCTTAGAAAGAGACAGTCCTCCCACACTAATCCCCCTCCAATCAGCACTGGAGTTTGTTATCTTTCTAACGTAGGCTCCATGCACACTGGCTTAAAAAAACGGGGCTTCTACAGGAGTTTAGTGTTTTGCCTGTAGAAGCAGCTCAATGTTATCCTATGTGTCCATACACATTAGGACAATTACAGGCATATTTTAGGCTACTTTCACACTGGGGCGGTAGCAGTAAATCGCCGCTAATTAGCGGGGATTTACCGCTCTTATAGCAGCACTACGGTGCCGATATGCAGGCGGGATCGGGGTGTTTTTAACCCCCAAGAAGGGGTTAACAGCGTCACCGCACGGCGCGGCCGAGGCAGTGTACAGCTGCTTCGGGAGCGCCGTCCATTGCTTTCAATGGTGGGGGTGGTGTAGGAGCGGTGTACCCACAGTTTACCGCACCGCCCCAAAGATGTGGCTTGCACTTGGCTCTCACACTGGGCTCTCACACTGGGGAGAATGGGGGGAGAGTTTTTCAGGTGCTGAACAGGCGCTATTTTTAGCAGCGCCTAAAAAAACGTTTCAGTGTGAAAGTAGCCTTAAGCTCAACGTTTAAAGACAGAAAGAAAAACCCTTCTGTTTCTCCTAAACTCCTCTAAACTTTGTACAAAAAATGTTCTATATGGAGCTTAACTTTTTTTCTCTCCTTCTGTCCCTCTGATCCCGGAGCCGGTATATTTTTTTCATCTCATCTTCATTTTTATTTATTAACTCAGTTGTATCTTTTAGATTTAGCAGGGATTCTGTGAGTTATGTTGTATTTGTGTCTGCTAATAGTTTTATTGTATTTTTAGCAAAATATAGCTTTAATACTTTCTTGGGGGGGGGGGGGGCCCTGTTAGATGGTCTGTACGGGGCCCCGCAATTCCTATCAGCAGCCCTGCCTGTGGGTAAAAATCAACTAAAGGGGGATACAACCAATTTAAATCTCTTTATATGTTACTGTTCATAGTAAACTGTAGAACTGCAGAAAAAAAAAAAAAAAAGAAACCTCCAAGACAATGGCATGATGTGCTAGTAGGCATCGCATACTAGCACATCATGAAATACTTACCTTAGAACGAGGCCTCCGCATCTGCAGCCGCTCCCGGTCAGCGTTGAGGATGCTGACATGTTGTCTCGCCGTCTCTTCTGGGGTCAAGGGGCTCTGGCGCTGTGAGTGGCCGGAGCCGCAATTCTTTCGCCGGACCTTCACTGCGCATGCGCCGCTGACGTCAGCGGCTGCATGCAGGGGGGAATATCCCCTAAACTGGATAAACTGTTTTAAAATATATTGATTTGACCTACAAGTAAGCCTTATTATAGCCAAAAATATTTAAAAAAGGGGGATACAACCACTTTAAGTGTCCCTTGGCCACAACTACGAGTATTTCAGCCCCGTTAAACGGGAACTAGCAGACTTGTACTCCCCGGGGTGTGAATTAGGTCACGGAGGCTTCTGGGAACTGAAAAAAAAAACACATCTCAAACGGAGCTGTGAAATTATTCTAAACCGCTGCTAACAATGAGGGTCAATGATGGCTTAGTGACCCATTTATAAGTAGAATGACCTGGAAGTCCTATGCTGTACACTATTTAAATCTCATTTTGCTACACTTTTATTTTACTCCTGTTTTAGCCTCATAGAACAGAGTCCTGTAATTCCAGCAAAGTGCACTACAGGTAACAGCGCAGGGTGGCATTATGTGGATTGCGGCGGCGGTACGGAACGTGTAGTTTGTTCTCTATGTGATGAATACCGTTCTGGGACACTGACCTGGTTTTAGCTCTCTATGGACCCCTCTGCGCTGCTGCCCTCTTTGCCGTCTTTGTGTTTGAGTTCTTTGTCGCTGCCCTTCATCTTCTTCCTGGTCATGTGTCCGCGGAACCCGGCTTGGATTTTTGTAGCCGCTGCATTAGCACCCGGGTCATCAAGGGCGATGTCCAGAGCTTCCTCCTGATGCTTCCTGCAGGATTCATTCTGCAACAGAAATCCGGCAATCAGACAACTGCCAATGTGAAGTCACTGCTATGTTGTCATGCTGTGGAGAGACATGTTCTAGATGGATGTGTAATTTTTAATGGACTTTACATTGTATGTTAAATAAAAACACATACATACATCTCTGCCATTTTAAAGTGGAACTCCAGTACTTTTTTACATTTTTGGTCCCCCCCCAATATAAAAAAGAAACTAGCGCCAAGCTTTACTTACCCATGCCATGCTCTGTGCAGAGAGGTGTCGTACTGTTGTATCGTCACTAAAGTGTAACCGCCAACAGACTAACGGCCTAAAGACAACGTCTTACTTAGGACGTCCTTCGTAGTCCTCCTTCGAGACCTGTAG
>BLSH010150438.1:686693-698269 GCA_018402905.1 Glandirana rugosa | reverse complement strand
TTTTTTACATTTTTGGTTCCCCCCCCCCCCCCAATATAAAAAAGAAACTAGCACCAAGCTTTACTTACCCACGCCACGCTCCACCTCTGCCCCTAATGTCTTATTCAGTCTAGCGCTGGTGATTCTCTCCTCAGTGGCGGCTGGTGGTATATTTTTTGGGGGGAGGTGACAAACAATGCACCCACAGCCACCCCCCGGTCGGTCAGGTCACCCGTACCCCCCCCCCCCCGCCTACTGGCAGAGCCATATCTAGAGCAGCGGCGGCTGGTGGAATTTTCCTCCCTCCTTCTCGCCAGCCAATCAGGAGTTTTCTATTTTCGGCCGATCAGAAAACGGGTCTCACACCTGATTGCGGATTAGTGTTACAACAGCAAATATTCATTCCCTGTTGTAACACCTGTACTGGTTCATGGCACAATGCTCTGCGCCATGAGCCACTCTATTTTGAAGCCTGTAGGAGCCTATGGCTCTAATCAGGTGCTTGAAAAAAAAAGAAAAACACCCCCGCCACTGCTGTAAAGGGGCCGGACGCGGCGTAGGGTTGCCACATCATCCCTTTAATCCAGGACGCATATGAATTACACAGGTTGTTCTGAGGCTAATTTAATGAAGGTAAGGCACCAAGTGAATTTAATTACCACCTTCATCAGCCACAGAACCTGGGTAATTAATATGTGTCCTGGATTAAAGGGATGATGTGGCAACCCTACTGCGGTGGCCATGGACAGATTTGTGCTATGCATGAATCTATCCATTGTGCATATAGGGTGTGCTGAGGATAGAGGGGGCGGTGCCCGGGCGCCCCTAATGGACGGGCTGCCATTGATCTAGAGAGGTCATGCAGTGCCTGCGGATGCACGATGCAGTCTCTGGGACTTGGCTCAGTATACACACCGGGGACAGTCACTCCTCTCTGCCCATACTCTGCATGGCTCTGTTCAGCAGCTTCTCCTCCATACAGCCCCACTCTCCTGGTGGCCACAAAACTCTCCAGCACCCAAACCACTTGCGGAACCACCCCGGGCATGGACTCTGGGCTGTACTGCTCGGTGAGGCTCTGCAGCTCGGAGCCCAGGCTCTTGGCCATGCTGTGTACATCCTCCAAGGACAGAGCAGCGGGAGCCCGCTGCCATACCGTCCCCACCCTCCTCCTTCCTTCCTCCTCCTAGGCCAATGGGCTCGCTTCTCTTTTCGGCTAATCAGGAAACAGGTCTCAGGACCCGCTTCCTGATTGTCCAGGAGGAGAATCAGTGTGACAATAGTGAATATTCATATTATTCAGAATATTCACTATTGTCACACAACTGGGTGGGCTCGGAGCACAGTGCTCTGCGTCCCAAGTCCACCCTTTTTTTGAAGCCTATTAGAGCCTCAGGCTCTAATCGTGTGCTTCAAAAAAAAAAAAAAAAACCCCATTGGAATCCATGCATTCGGCATTCCACATGTAGATTAGGGGTCGGATGTATAGATGGGGAGGGCAGCACCCGTGCACCCTGCATTATGGGCCACCACTGTCTCTTCTGCCATTCTAGCCATTCTCTGTAAGCCCAACATGTTGTACTGTATACATACCTCCCAACTGTCCCTGATTTGGAGGGACTGTCTCTGATTTGGAGAGACTGTCCCTGATTTGGAGAGACTGTCTCTGATTTGGAGGGACTGTCCCTGATTTGGAGGGACTGTCCCTGATTTGGAGGGACTGTCTCTGATTTGGAGAGACTGTCTCTGATTTGGAGGGACTGTCCCTGATTTGGAGGGACTGTCTCTGATTTGGAGAGACTGTCTCTGATTTGGAGGGACTGTCTCTGATTTGGAGGGACTGTCCCTGATTTGGAGGGACTGTCTCTGATTTGGAGGGACTGTCTCTGATTTGGAGAGGCTGTCTCTGATTTGGAGGGACTGTCCCTGATTTGGAGGGACTGTCCCTGATTTGGAGGGACTGTCCCTGATTTGGAACAATGTCCCTCTGTCCCTCTTTCCTCCTCATTTGTCTCTCATTTTGGTCTGATCTATATAGTTGTATATAAAATGCACTTTTTATCTTTCAAAAAGTGTTTCCCAGTAATAAACTTTTTATCCCATTTCTAAATTGCTTTATATACAAGGCATGTCACAGGCTGGGCTCACAGTACTCCATCACTGACTGCAGCTCATTCCTAGACGAATGCCATCAGAAGAAGCTGTGGTGACTTCACTGGACTGACAAGAAGACTTGAAGAAAATTGGTATTCATAGGGTTTTAAAAAATAAATTCTGAGGGGGGGGGGGGGGTGGTAGATGGGTATTCAGGGGGTGAGGGTGGGGAGAGGCAGGTTACGTGCCTGGAGTGCCCTGCAAGTACAGAACAATTCTATCAGTCAGAAATGCATTCAGATTCGAACTTTCTTTTTAGGGTTTTAGGGGATTAAGATCTACAAGAAATGGTGTCAGCCCTGCCTAGCTGTCTTTTGCTAAAATACAGAATCCTTCCACCTCTGCTCATCTCTACAACAACAGAGAGTAATTGATGTGTAGCCCCAAGATAGTAACTCAGAAGGCTGATTAGGTTTCTTGAGATAACACAGGAAGAGTGCCTGGGACAGCTTTGAATGTCTGGCAGGACCAATAGGTATTTTTTTTGTAACAGATAATAAAATTCTTTCAATGGTATATTTTTGAGAGCAAAGGGGAGCAAAAAGGGGGGCTTCACTGTTGGGGTTTAAATACAATTTAAGTATCATCTACTATTATTTATTTATTATTTATTTCAGGTTTACATATACATTGTACATTCACATCAGTCCCTGCCCTCAAGGAGCTTACAATCTAAGGTCCTAACTCACATTCATACACATACTAGGGACAATTTAGAGAGGATCCAATTAACCTACCAGCATGTCTTTGGAGTGTAGGAGGAAACCGGAGTACCCGGAGGAAACCCACGCAGGCACAGGGAGAACATGCAAACTCCAGGCAGGTAGTGTCGTGGTTAGGAAGTAAGAGACAAAGAATATAAAGCCCAAAGCAAACTCTTCATAAAGTAGAACTAGACTTTTTTTGCCATCTGTGTCCCATTGCGGGGATTTCCCTTCACTTCCTGTCCTATAGCCAAACAGGAAGTGAGAGAAAATCCCTGCAAATTAAGGGAATTCCCTGGAGCCCCTGAGCTCACCCGAACTGTGTCCCCATTGGAACATTTCCTCTCTATTACTTTTCTGGGGTCAACCCAAAATTTGGGATTTTCTTTTACTTTCACTTTCAATGATCATGATAAACAGGGCAAATAGGGAATCTCTTTAAGGGGGGCACAGACAGCATTAAAAATGGACAGGTGTTTTAATCCCCCTCCACTCTATCCAAAACTAAAAAAAAAAAGTTTTGACTTTAGTAGTACTGAAATAAAGCTATAAACCATATGAAAAAGCTGACTGTTGAAAGCACCCCTGCAGTGTTATATGGTTTGTCCCAGCTCCTGTAAGTGTTACTTTTTCTGGACAGCTTGGCCTGCATGTAAATGAGAAAAAATATAAACTGCAGCATCTAAAATAAAAAGAGAATTTCATATCCTGAATACTATCATCAGGGCCGTCTTTAACCACTTACCTACCGGAAGGTTTTCCAGCTTTAGGACCAGAGCACTTTTTGCGATTCGGCACTGCGTCGCTTTAACTGACAATTGCGCGGTCGTGCGACGTTGTACCCAAACAAAATTTGCGTCCTCTTTTTCCCACAAATAGAGCTTTCTTTTGGTGGTATTTGGTCGCCTCTGCATCATTTTTGATCGCCGCTTTAAACAAAAGAAGAGCGACCATTTTGCAAAAAAACCCACATTTCTTACTTTTTGATAAAATTCAAATAAAAAAAAAATATAAAAAAACATTTTTTTTTCACCGTTCTTGGCCGATTTATATAATTCCTCATATTTGTGATTAAAAAAAAATCGCAATCGGCGTTTATTGATTGGTTTGCACAAAAGTGGCCGCGTTTACGGATGATGAGAATTCATTTCTGGGGTTTTTATATTTTTTATTTTTTACTAGTAATGGCGGCGATCTGCGATTTTTAGCGGTACTGCGATATTGCAGCGGACATGTCGGACATTTATGACACTTTTTTGGGACCAATGACATTTATTCAGCGATCAGAAATTTAAATGTCCACTGATTACTGTATAAATGTCATTGGCAGTGAAGGGGTTAACCTGGGGGGGAGAGCTAGGGGTTAACTGTGTTCCCTGAGTGTGTTCTTACTGTGGGGGGGTTGGGCTAACATGGGCATGAGAGATCTAATTGATCCCAGTGACAGGGATCAGTAGATCTCCCATGCCCCCACTAACAGAGCGGGGAACCGCCGTGTTTACATCTGCGGTTCCCCGTTCTGTCCCTGTGGCCGCACATCGCGGCTTGCCGGCAGACATCGGGTTAGCCCGAGCCGCGGGCACACTCCTCGGGAGTGCGGCGGGCGCACGCTCCCTAGCGGCTGTTCGCAGATCGCCGTGTTTTTACGGCAATTCGCACTCAGCATCCCGACTGCTGCCGTGAAAACACGGCACGCAGTCGGGAAGTGGTTAATATTGATTGAACTCTGGACAAACATTTTCTTGGGCCCTCCCAAATCCACTTATCAACTATTTGTGGGCGGTGCAGGCTCAAGGGGAAGCTGCCTTGGGCCCCACAACAATGACTGGGCCCGGGGCAGCTGCCCCTTTTGCCCTGTGGTAAAAACAGCCCTGACAATCATGACAGGTATTAGCCACATACAGTTACCAGAATATAACGTTTTTCACAATAGTGGGTCTGTAAAGTTTTTGTTACTTTCCCTGATCCTGACATTACAGCGGGGATAGATTTAATTCAATCTTGTTTTATTAAAGTTTTTGAATATAAAAAAAATAGAGCTTACATTTACAATAAACAAAGAAGTTCCATTATAAAAAAAAACAATTACATACATTCAGGACAGGATGTATACTTAATGATTATCAAGAGTATACTTTACCAAAATACTGTATAAAAAAAAGAAGAATAAAAAAGTTTGCCTCAGTAATTAGGACATCATCAATAATCAGGAAATCGAATTAAAAATTGGATAGTCTTATATTCCACAATTGCATTCGGGGACACATCTATGTGTGTATTATTCATATTATAGTTTTTTTACCAAAACTTCAATGTAAAAATAAATAAATAAAAAAATATATATATATATAACTACATCAATACATACAAATGCATTTATTTATATTTTTTTTAGTTATTATTTTTGTATTGTTAACATTTATATAATTATCACATTGTTATTCCTTTACTACATTTTATTACTCTTCATGATTGTGTTACAATGTACAACCCTTTGTGAAGATAATATTAATATTATGTTGTGTTTACACATTTATTTTTATGTTATATGGTATATACACTATAATTATCATATATTACAAGTATTTGCATGTTTCTATGGAACTTCCCCCACTTTACACCAGAGACCTAATGCATAGCAGGACTGTCTGTGTTTAGCTGAGAATGGTCAGGAAAATCCCACCACTACATCTAGCCAACCTTCAATGGTCTGCAGAGAGCTAAAGTTTAATCTTCTTATTTTTATCCCCCTCTATCAACATTAAATAAAACCTTCACGTTTTCATCACAACCTTATTTTAGATCTTGTGAAATCATCACTGGGTCTCTGTGCTTCTCTATGCAATGCAATGCTGCCAGCAAGCTCCTACATAAAAAAAATCATACATTCCATGTGCCCAAGGCCTTAGGACGTAGACCACCCTAATTATTGTTCACATGTGATGCTGAACCTCCATGATTGAAATAAATGAAATCCAATCAATGGAAGGGGGGTCACATGCTGGACTCCATCCTTGAGATGGGCCCTCTCTGACATGCTACAGATTCTAATGCACATTGTGAAAAGCTCACAGTGTGCAGTAAAATCAGAGTAAGCAATTTCAGTACAGGAGAGGAGCCGGTACAACTATGCAAGATCGAAGGGAAGGCTGGAGGTCAGCTTTAGGAAGGATGCAGAGAAAATCTTTCCTCGTCTTCAGTTAGAATGTTCTGGTAAGAAGGAGTTTGTAAAACTTTTTAGTATAGAAAGGAATTGAAATGATAGTTATGTAATATAGATCAAAGAGCCTCCTGTTCCCAGTCTCATGCTGAGAACTTAAATGGCTCTCGGTGAGGACGGGCCGTCTCTTAGAGATTAATGAACTGAATACTTTCACTCCACTCATATACAATTAATGGCGCTCCGCCGGGGGTAGGAGCCCTTCATTTCATATGTGTCATTTCATGTAGAGGGAATGAGGGAAGACATTGAGAATTAGTAATGTCATGAAGGATGGAGAATGGCTACAAGGAGGTCACTAGATTCTGTAGGATACATTTTGGACTGGCCCACCAATTGGTTGCAACCACTCTGCATGTTAGACTTTAGTGGTCAAATATTTTATTTATCATACATTGTCAAGTAGATGTGAACTACGAAAATGTTATACAACCTGACAATAGGCTGTGAACATGGATGAGGTTCAGCAACTTTGCAGGTTGGTCACCGGAAATGCAGTGGTCAGCTGAGTCACAAGAGCCAATAATTTAAAGGAATAGATTATTTGCATGTCCCCCCATACAAGTACCCAACTTCCCATTCATGTCTTTTGTTTGCCCCCATCCAAATAGCTGGATTCCCATTCATGCCTTTTGTTTGCCCCCATCCAAATAGCTGGATTCCCATTCATGCCTTTTGTTTGCCCCCATCCAAGTACCCAACTTCCCATTCATGCCTTTTTGTTTGTCTCCATCCAAGTATCCAGCTTCCCATTCACAGCTTTTGTTTGCCCCCATCCAAGTACCCAAATTCCCATTCATGCCTTTTGTTTGCCCCCATCCAAGTACCCAACTTCCCATTCATGCCTTTTGTCTGCCCCATCCAAGTACCCAACTTCTCATTCATGCCTTTTGTTTGCCCCCATCCAAGTATCCAGCTTACCATTCATGGCTTTTGTTTTCCTCTATCCAAATACTTGGCTTCTCAATCATGCCTTTTGTTTGCCCCGATCCAAATACCTGGCTTACAATTCATCCCTTTTGTTTGTCCCCATCCAATTACCCAACTTCCCATTCCTGCCTTTTGTTTGCCCCTATACAGGAATCTGGCTTCACATTCATTCTGTTTGTTTGCCCCATCCAAATACCTGGCTTCCAATTCATGCCTTTTAATTATATTTTTTATTTGAGCTTTACATAGAATACAAAACAATACACTTTGTATATCATACAATGTAGTAATCTAGTAATAATCAGTTTATGGATACCTGTGCTTTATTGTAGGTTAAGAGAGAACAATATGTAAACCGTTAAGTAGCAGATACTTGTGTTTCATATCAGTTCCAAGTCTGTGGAGGTCTTTGAGCACAGATCTCTCCTCCCGAGGACACCCCAAAAGGATCAGACTGTGTCCAGGAGAAGGGGGGGACTGTACCCCTGAGCTCCCTCTCCTCATGGTGTTAGATATTGAAGTGGTTAGGAACTGGGAAGTCTGCTTCTTTGACTATTGAGTAAATGTGGAGTTAGACATCCTGTTGGTATTGTGGTGGTTGATGTCAACAGTTGGCTGAGAGAGATTACCTAAAGTCTAGTGTAGGTAAAAGGGTAGTAGGTGATTTAACAGATGAAGTTATTCGTAGCAAGGAGAGGTGAAAAGGGAGCTGAAGCAAGTAGCGATGTAAAGTTGGGCTGTTAAGTTTCAAGGATGACATCCCAAGGGGAATCGTTGGGGGTATCAAGTCATCTTCATAATTGAGCATTACTTAGAGGGTGCCAGCTGCCGATTGTGAGCGAAATTTATGGCTGTTGCCATTTTTCATTGGGAACATGAGTTTGAATTGGGTCTGAGTGTTAAGGCTCATTAGAAAGGAGGAGAACTCTGGAGAGTCTTGTTGTTTCCAGCAGGAGGCAATTACTTTTTTGGCAGCTACTAGGCAGTGGAGTACGATTGGAGGGTGGTTTTGGGGCCACCTTACTTTATTAGTAGTAGGGCTAGGACTGGGTCTGGAGTGTAGGTTGTATTGGTGACTGTTGAGATGAATTGAAATACTTGTCTCCAAAATGGAGTGGCCCTGGGGCATTGCCACCACATGTGAAGTAGTGTTCCTATTTAGTTGCATTGTCTCCAGAAGAATGGTGAGTTGGCGTTGGAGAATTTAGAAAGTTGGAGTGGAGAGTAGTACCAGCGATGTGTGAGCTTTAGATGTGATTCCCAGTGGATAATGCAGTGGGAGACTTTAAGGAGGGTATTGGTTGCAGAGTTCCATTGTTGTAATTCAAGTGGGCAAGACAGGTCATCTTCCCATTTTTCCATGGACTGAGTTTTCCCAGGAAGTGGAGATGATAGGAAGAGTTTGTAGAAGTATGTGATTCTTTTCTTGGTGGGTGTTTATGAGGAGTAGAAGGTAATAGCTTCTTGTGGTATCAGGGCGTCTTTGTTGAGGGAGGTTTCCAGTATGTTTCTAATCCGCAGGTATTTGTAGAAGTCACATTGAGGATGATGGAAATTGGTTTGTAATGTTTCTGAGGATCTGAGTGAAGAGTTCTCTAGGAGGTGTCCAATTGACAACAGACCTTTTTCTGACCAGTGAGTGAGTGAGAGGTCTTTGGTGAAGATTTCCAATGTACTCAATGGTACATAATGAAGGTCAATTTGTGTTTTATTGTGGAGATGGTGTTTGGAGTATAGCCAGGTGGATACGGCTGCTTTGAATGTGAGATAGGGGAGCGTAGGAGGAGGAAGACCAACCAGAAGGGCACACATAAGATCTTTGAGTTGGTGATTAATTATGGTTTGTTCCATGAGGGACCATTGCTTGTCATTCAAGGGTGTCCATGATAATTGGTCCATGATAGTGGCGTGGTAATAGTATTTCAAGGTAGGGGTACCTAATCCCTTGGCGCGTTTTGATTTGTAAAGAATATTGTTACTGAAGCGTGCTCTTTTTTTGCCACATATAAATTTGTTTATAGTTGCTTGTAGTTGTCGGAGTAGAGTATTCGATAATGGGATAGGCAGAGTGTGAAAATGATATAAGACAGTAGGAAGAATAGTCATCTTGGCAACTGCTGCTCTCCCTGCCCATGAGATGTGTAGTTTGGATAGTTCCTGAGTTGTGTTTCTGTATGGATCTTAGTAGATTTTCATAGTTTTTAATGAGGGTTGAAGAGCTGGGAGTGGTCAGTTGTATACCTAGATAATGGATACCTTTTTTGGGGGCCCAGGAGAAACCAGAGAGTGCTGATAGTTGGCTTTGCATCTTTTTAGTTATGGAGATAGGTAGCATCTGAGATTTATTCATAGTAATCTTATAGAGTGACATTTGCCCGAATTTCAGAAGGATGTCTGAGACCGCAGTTAATGAGGATACGGGGTTAGATATGAGGTTAGATAGGGAAATGATCACATCATCAGTGTATAGTCCGATTTTATGATCTGTGTTTCCAAGTTTGATTCCTGTAATGCGGGGTGGTGCCCAATTGCCTGTGCAAGGGGTTCCATAACTAATGCAAAAATTATCAGGGGCAGGGGGCATCCTTGCCTTGTGTCATTAGTTATATTGAATGGGTGAGAGAGGGTGCTGAAGGTGAATACTCTTGCGCTTGGATTAGAATAGAGGGCCCCTATAGCTGAATTGATGAAATGAAATCTGTAAGGCCGAAGGATTGGAGTACTTCCTCCAGGGAAATCCAGTGTACTCGATTGAACGCATTCTCTGCATCCAAGGAGAGGAGCAGAGAAGGCTTGCAATGGGACTCGGCCCACTGGAAACTGTTGAGGATACGCCTTGTGCAATCAGAGGCTTGGCGGACCTTAAAGCCCACCTGGTCAGGGTGGATTAGTTTAGGGATGATGTTCTCTAGTCTAGCAGCTATGATCTTAGCATAAATTTTAGTATCTTTGTTTAATAGAGATATAGGGCGATAATTAGCTGGTTGATTGGGTGTTTTACCTGGTTTAGGTAAGGTAATCATCTGGGCTTCAAGTGATTCTTTGGGGAATGCAGCAGTGTTATATGAACTTTTCAAGTGGGGGGCAAGTATGGCACTGAATTTTTTATAGTATTCATTGCTGAATCCATCTGGCTCCAGTGATTTATGTAGTGGGAGTGTGGTTATTGCTTTCTGAATCTCCTGGACGGAGAACTGTAAGGACACATGAGAGAGACCCGTGATGGGTACTCGTGGTAGTGAGAGTGATTGTAGGAAAGCTTGGATGTGGGCTCTACTTGGAGGTGGTATATATTGGGCTATTCTAGATTGTATAGTTTGTGGTAGTATTCTGCGAAGCGGTTGGCGATGTGTAGCGGGTTGGTTATTCTTTGGTGTTTAGAGTCCAGTAGGTGGTCTATTTTATTTCTACTGGTCTTATGTTTTATTTGTCTAGAAAGGGTGGGTCCTTTTTTGTTGCTAGTGACATAGTAGTTCATTTTGAGTCATTTAAGATGCAATTCGTATTGTGACACAAAGCATTGAAAGAGTTTGTGTCTGGTCTCCTGAATTAGTTTTTCCGTATCTCAGGAGGGGTTTTTTTATTCTGGGTCTCAAGGTTTGTTATGATATCCGTTAATTCTGAAATTGTTTGTGCTCTCTTGCGTTTCTCCTGGGAGCCCAGTTTGATTAGTACTCCCCGTATTTGGGCCTTGTGTGCCACCCATGAGGAATGTACGTTATCCACCAAGTCAATATTTTGTTGAAGGAATTCAATTAGTCCAGTTTTGACATGCACCTCATAGGTAGGATTGTTCAAAAGACTGGAGTTTAATCTCCATATTTTTGTGGGTTGAGATTTTTGGTGTAGTTGCAATGTGAGAGATATTGGGCGTGGTCGAACCAAATAATGGTACCGATTTTTGTTCCTGAGGACTGGAAGAGGGTGGTTTTGTCTACGAGGAGCATGTCAATCCTAGAATAAACGTGCAGTGCATGACAGAAAAACATAAGATCCTTCTCAGATCCTTAAGCAGCTCTCCAGACATCATATAGTTCTTGGTTTCGGATTAGGGAGGATATACTATGTGTGCGGTTTCTGCGGGTGCTGGTGGTGTCTAGTGAGGTGTCTGATATTGCGTTAAAATCTCTGCATATTGTAAGTTGTCCTGTTTGGACATGTTTCAGCAAAGTGTGTAGGAACGATTTCTGGTTTGTGTTCGGTTTGTAGACCGAAACTAAGGTGATTGGTTGGTGGTTAAATTCTGCTCCCAAAATGATGTACCTTCCGTTAGGGTCAGATTCTACAAATTTTTGGTGAAAAGGTGATTGTGTCTTTTATTGCTATCATCACGCCTTTGTTTTTTTTGTCCGAATTGGTGAAGTAGCAGTGAGGGAATTTGTGATGGGAGATTCGGAATGTCTGTTTGTGTGATATGCGTCTCCTGGGCGCACATCACTTCGCATTTCTGGGAGATAGCTTCTCTCCATAGCATGGATCTTTTGTGGGGAATGTTTAGACCCTTCACATTTAAGGAGACCCTTTTTAGGGATATAATATTGGTGGGGTGGTAGAGAGAAGTACAAAGGGCGCGGGGGGGGGGTTGCGTT
>BLSH010150438.1:654462-674836 GCA_018402905.1 Glandirana rugosa | reverse complement strand
AGGCTTACTCTGATATCCTTAACTAAAACCTAGTGGAACCAAATGCCTTCAGAAGTCACCTAATTAGTAAATAGAGTCCACTTGTGTATAATTTAATCTCAGGATAAATACAGCTGTTCTGTGAAGCACTCAGAAGTTTGTTAGAGAACCTTAGTTAACAAACGGCATCACGAAGGCCAAGGAACACACCAGACAGGTCAGAGATAAAGTTGTGGAGAAGTTTAAAGCAGGGTTGGGTTATAAAAAAATATCCCAAGCTTTGAACATCTCACAGAGCTCTGTTCAATCCATCATCCGAAAATGGAAAGAGTATGGCACAACTGCAAACCTACCAAGACATGGCCATCCACCTAAACTGACCGGCCGGGCAAGGAAAGCATTCAGCAGAGAAGCAGCCAAGAGGTCCATGGTAACTCTGAAGGAGCTGCAGAGATCCACAGCTCAGGTGGGAGAATCTGTCCACAGGACAACTATTAGTCGTGCACTCCACAAATCCACCCTTTATGGAAGAGTGACAAGAAGAAAGCCGCTGTTGAAAGAAATCCATAAGAAGCCCCGTTTGCAGTTTGCGAGAAGCCATGTGGGGGACACAGCAAATATGTGGAAGAAGGCGCTCTGGTCAGATGAGACCAAAATTGAACTTTTTGGCCTCAAAGCAAAACGCTATGTGTGGTGGAAAACTAACACTGCACATCACCCTGAACACACCATCCCCACCGTGAAACATGGTGGTGGCAGCATCATGTTGTGGGGATGCTTTTCTTCAGCACGGACAGGGAAGTTGGTCAGAGTTGATGGGAAGATGGATGGAACCAAATACAGGGCAATCTTAGAAGAAAACCTGTTAGAGTCTGCAGATGACTTGATTCTGGGGCGGAGGTTCACCTTCCAGCAGGACAACGACCCTAAACATACAGCCAGAGCTACAATGGAATTGTTTAGATCAAATCATATTCATGTGTTAGAATGGCCCAGTCAAAGTCCAGACCTAAATCCAATTGAGAATCTGTGGCAAGACTTGAAAATTGCTGTTCACAGACGCTCTCCATCCAATCTGACAGAGCTTGAGATATTTTGCAAAGAAGAATGGGCAAAAATGTCCTCTCTTGATGTGCAAATCTGGTAGAGACTTCCCCAAAAAGACTTGCAGCTGTAATTGCAGAGAAAGGAGGTTCTACAAAGTATTGATTCAGGGGGGCGCCATACAAATGCCCCCAAACTTTTCACATATTTATTTGTAAAAAATGTTGAAAACCATTTATCATTTTCCTTCCACTTCACAATTACAGTATGTGCCACTTTGTGTGGGTCTATCACTGGGGTTGCCTCCTCATCCCTTTAATCCAGGACACATATGAATTACACAGGTTGTTCTGAGGATAATTTAATGCAGATGAGGCACCAAGTGAGTTTAATCACCACCTTAATCAGCCACAGAATCTGTGTAATTCATATGTGTTCGGGTTCAAAGGGAGGAGGTGGCAACCCTATCTATCACATAAAATCCCAATGAAATACATTTACCTTTTGGTTGTAGCATGACAAAATGTGGAAAATTTCAAGGGGTATGAATACTTTTTTAAAGCATTGTACATCCTCCAGAGCTCAAAAATAGAATGTGGAATTTGCACTGTCGGTATATGTAATTTAGGCAAACGTCTTGACACTCACCAGTTTCATTGTGGGCTTTCAGAAAGTTCAGAAATTGTCTATGGTGGGCCGCCCGCAACTTGCCGTATAGTGTACTGCTGTCAATATAAGCCACACCCCGCTGGCCGATCCAAGGCTGAACCCCCGGCACTTCTCTAATCGCCTGCTTTCTGGACTGTGCATGCGCAGTTAAAAGCTGCTGACAACATTTTTCCTGTTTACGTTTGCGAAATTGTGACCTTTGTGACCCTGATAGTTCAGCCAATGTTCTGGTGACAACTAATTTATGGGAGGGTGAATCTCCCAGGTGGGGTCATAGAGAGTAAAAAAAAGAAAGGAAAACTGACCGGGTTGATAACCCTTCCCGACTCCAAGTTGTAAGATAAGCAGTTTTGGCTTTAAAAGAGTGTTGTTATCAAGTTGGTCATACACTAGTAAAAGTTTGTTCAAAATTTTTATTTTGTACCAAGAATATCTGTACAAATGTTCTATCGATAATCTACTAGTGTATGGTCATCTTTACAAAGGTTTATAGTGTTACCAGAGACTGCCATGAGATATATATTACCAGAAACTGCCAGATTGCCAGAAAACATTACTTTGCCAAAACCACCTACTTATAATACATTTACATAAAAGCCTCATTTGGTCCCGGTCTTGGTCTGACCTACGCATCCCCTGTAGCTTAGCCATGATGGCATTAACTTTGCTGCAATGGGGACATCACTGCCACCAGCTTTTCAAGTTACTTTGTTTGTAATGTTAGTGTACACAGGCATGTGAGAACAGACACTCTAACATAAGATCCAATTCAAATTTTACATACACTTTATGATACCCATCCCCAAATCCCACTCCTCTTACCAATCACTGAGACCCCCGAACACTTACTGATACCCATCCCCAAATCCCACTCCTCTTACCAATCACTGAGACCCCCGTACACTTACTGATACCCATCCCCAAATCCCTCTCCTCTTACCAATCACTGAGACCCCTGTACACTTACTGATACCCATCCCCAAATCCCTCTCCTCTTACCAATCACTGAGACCCCGTACACTTACTGATACCCATCCCCAAATCCCACTGCTCTTACCAAACACTGAGACCCCCGTACACTTTCTGATACCCATCCCCAAATCCCTCTCCTCTTACCAATCACTGAGACCTCCATACACTTACTGAAACCCATCCCCAAATCCCACTGCTCTTACCAATCACTGAGACCTCCATACACTTACTGATACACATTCCCGAATCCCACTCCTCTTACCAATCACTGAGATCCCGTGCACTTACTGATACCCGTCCCCAAATCCCACTCCTCTTACCAATCACTGAGACCCCCGTACACTTACTGATACCCATCCTCAAATCCCACTGCTCTTACCAATCACTGAGACCCCCATACACTTACTGATACCCATCCCCAAATCCCACTCCTCTTACCAATCACTGATACCCATCCCCAAATCCCATTGCGCTTACCAAATACTGCCACCCCCATAGACTTACTGATACCCATCCCCAAATCCCACTGCTCTTACCAATCACTGATACCCATCCCCAAATGCCACTGCTCTTACCAATCACTGATACCCCCATAAACTTACTGATACCCATCCCCAAATCATTTGTACCCCATTCTGTGAACACCTCAGTGCAACCTCTGACATGACTCCATACAGTATCCTCTCACTAATGACTGCTACATCATGTACATCCGCTGATACCTTTCTGCATTTCACATTAATCCTACTAATCACGGATAACCTCAGTACATCCACTGATATTTCTCTAAAGTTATAGTTCTCATACAAATCACGATTACACTCTGCACATCCACTGATACCTCTCCCCATATCACACTGCCTTGATCAGTCACTGACACCCACTGTGCAGCTCTCAATACTCCACCCTAGTTCCATAATTGTTACCAATCCCTGATACCCCTTGTACATCCAATGATACTCCACTCCTAGTCATATTTCTCTTACTAATCACTAATACCCCCTATATATTCACTGATAACTCTTTCTTAAATCACAATACCCTCACCAACAGCTAAATCCCTCTGTATCAATCATCAATACCCCTCCCTAAATCCCAATGCTCTTGCATATCACTTAACCTGATGTACATCCACTGATACCCTATGCCCAAATTACACTGCTCTTAACAAACATTGATACCTCTGTCCACTGAAGCCCCCTGTATATCCTTTGCTACCCCTGACCATCCACTGCTACCCTTGTACATCTAAATATACCCCTGCACATCCACTGATACCCACTGTACCTCCACTGCTACCCTTGTATATCCACTGATACTCCTGACCACTGATACCCTTGCACATCCACAGATACCCACTGTACATGCATTGATACCCTTGTTCACCCACTGCTTCCCCTGCCAATCCACCAATACTCCAGTACATCCACAGCTACATCTGTACATTCTGTGATAAATACCTCCTGTACATTCACAGATAACCCTGTACATCCACAGATATCTTCTTTATCTACAAAGATACCCTTGCACTTACATATCTACTGCTATACCTGTCCATCAACTAATACTTCTTGTCCATCCACTGATATTAGCTATACATCCACTGATACACCTGTACACCCATTAATACCCCTGTACATCCACTGCTTCCCCTTGTGAAATCACAATACCTTCATCAATACTTAATACCCACTGACGCCCACTGGCATCCCTCCCAAAATCACGCTGCTGGTATCAATTACTAATACCCCTCCCTGAATCCCATTGCTCTAACAAAAAAACTAATAACCCTGTACATCTGCATCTGCTGTTGCCCTCTCCCACAATCATACCACCTTTACCAATCATTGACACCCCTATATATCCATTAATACACCTTTTCATCCACTAATACCCCCTGTGCATCTAATGATACCCCCAGTATGTCCATTTTTACCCCCTTCACATCCACTGATACTACCTGTAAATATACTGAAAATCTATTCCACTGCTCTATTCAATTATTGATATACCATATACATCCACTGATGCCTCAAATGCATCCACTGATACCCCATGTACATCCACTGATGCCCCCTGTACATCCATTGATACCTACCAACACTGATACCCCTTGTACATCCAGTGATACCTGATGTACATCCACTAATATCCTTGCTCATTCACTGATATCCCTTGCACATCCGCCGATGCTGCCTGCACATCCACTGATACCCCCCATACCACTCCTGATACTCCTCACACATCCTCTGATAAACCATGTACATCCACTGATATCTGTTGTACCCCTACTGATATCCCTTCTACATCCACTGATACCCCTGTACATCTACTGATATCCCTCCTACATCCACTGATACCCCTGTACATCCACTGATACCCCTGTACCTCTACTGTAACCCTCCTACATCCACTGACCCTCCTTGTACCTCTACTGATACCCCTGTATTTTTATAGATACCCCTTGTACATCCACTGATACCCCTGTACATACATTGATATCTATTGTACCCCTCCTGATACCCCTCCTACATCCACTGATACCCCTGTGTATCCACTGATACCCCTCCTACATCCACTGATACTCCTGTACCTCTACTGATCCCCCTCCTACATCCACTGATACCCCCTGTATATCCACTGATACCCCTGTACCACTACTGATAACCCTTGTACGTCCACTGATACCCCTCGTACATACACTGAAACCCCTTGTATATTGACTGATACCCCTCCTACATCCACTGATACCTCCTGTATATCCACTGATACCCCTGTACCTCTACTGATATCCCTCGTACATCCACTGATATTCCTCGTACATCCACTGAAACCCCTTGTATATCCACTGATACCCCTTTTACATCCACTGATACTCCTGTACCTCTACTGATAACTCTTCTACATCCACTGATACCCCTTATATATCCACTGATACCCCTGCACCTCTACTGATAACCCTCGTACATCCATTGATAACCCTGTACCTCTACTGACACCCTACATATATCCACTGAAACCCCTGTACATCCACTGAAACCCCTGTATCTCTACTGATGCCCCACATGCATACACTGATATCCCAGTGACTCTACTGATACCCCTCATACACCCAACGATATCCCTGTAATTCTGCTGATACCCCTCTTACATCCACTAATACCCCTCTTACATCCACTAATACCCCTGTACATCAAGTGATACCCCTCTTACATCCAATAATACCCCTGTGCATCCACTAATACCCATGTACATTCACTAATACTCCTGTACCTCTACTAATATCCTTCCTACATCCGCTGACATCTCTCTCACAATTACACTGTTCTTACCAATCATTGAAACATTATCTTTACTAAATACTAGCCCCTGTAAATCCAATGTTACCCCTCCCTATCCCTCACTCCAGTTAAAATCTCTCGTCCCCAAAATCTGTCTAAAGACTTTCTTTTTACAAAAAAAAATCATAAACCCAAATAAAATTAAAAAGTGACAATAATGAGCAGATCTCCCCCTGTTCTATAAAACCCCTCTCCATCTTTCCAGGGTAGCAGACAGTGAATAATTTCCTCATTTCCAGCAATACGGAGATCAGGTCAAGCCATGTACCAGAAAGTACACACAATTCCCCTATCCACATAGCAATGGTACATTGTGTGCAGCTTCTCCCCAGCGCTGCTGACTGTAATTCACTTCCATGCCAGGAACACCCACACATGCTGCTAACCACAGCAACAAAATCAATGGCAATTAGCAGGGCACAAGCCGCACCAAGTCTCCTAGAATCTAGAGGTTTAGGAGATTAGGTTCTCAGGATTGCTGGAACTATCCCTAAGTGATCAATAAGTATAGGAGAGACAGCACCTATATCATTACAGGACATTAGAGATGAGGCTTACGTACTTGACAGCAGTCCATGGCTGGCAGGCGTGCAGGGATTGAAGCTGGCAAGGTGAACAAAGTGCGCTCTACAAGTCAGGCTCTTTTCGCAGCGCTGTCATTAAATTCACATCATTCAGAAGAGGCGCTGGAGAGGATGCTGGTGCTGTGTAATCCGAAGGAGGAACTGGGGACAAAGTGCCTCTGTGCGTTCCTGAGAGCTGAGAACGAAATTCATTTGGGGATGCAAAGAGCCTCCTACCCACCAGCATCATGTGTTCACGGTTTCCTCAGCAATTCACAATAATTGGACTATTGATCTGGGAGTTGTAGGAGTGAGCGGCAGAAATGCTGCCCATGACTTTATTAAAGTAGATGTTAGCCCTACCTGGGGGTGGTTTGCTAAAGCACTGTGTATTGAAAACAAATGCCATTATTATTTTTTTATGAAATACTTTTTTCAAAAAAATAAAAACCCCAGAAATTAATTCTCATCATCCGTAAACGTGGCAACTTTTGCGCAAAACAGTCAATAAATGCTGATTGCGATTTTATTTACCAAAAATATGAGGAAGACTAAAATCGGCCAAAACCGATGAAAAAAAAAGTTTATATTTATTTTTTTTGGATTTGTATTTTAGCAAAATTAAGAAATTCGTTTTTTTTTTGCAAAATTGTCGCTCTTCTTTTGTTTATAGCGGTGATCATAAATGACGCAGAGGTGATCAAATACCACCAAAAGAAAGCCCTATTTGTGGGGGAAAAAAGGACGCAAATTTAGTTTGGGTACAACGTCGCACAACCGTGCAATTGTCAGTTAAAGCGGCGCAGTGCCGAATCGCAAAAAGTGCTCTGGTCATAAAGTGTGCAATCCTTCTGGGGCTGAAGTGGTTAAAGGAGAGTTGTACAAAAAAAAAAGATTAGTTAAACCCACAAGTGCTTGTTTATCACTACTATTCCTTTGTATTATAAAGCAAAATATAATCAGTGCAATATTCAAAATACTCAGTGCAACTATATAATACACAAATCAAGTGCCTTTGTTGCATCTTGGCACTGCTGATCACATGCAGCCTCTTTGCAACCACAAAAGTCTACATGTGCTCCAGAGATGACTACATGGCACATCTCAGGAAGGTTCCCTGATTTTGACATAAGTGGACAATTTCTGGCTCCATTCACACCTATGTTGCTGCAATGATTTTACGCATTTTGGTATGTTGTGTTTAGGGCAGCCCGTTCATTTCAATGCGCAAAAATTGCACCAAAGAAGTGTAGGCACCTTACCTTTTCTTTTTTTCACACCAAAATGCGTAGTACTTTGCTGCCATGTGTTGTGGCACACAATTTTAATGCATGTGTTAGCAAGGTGTGTTGCAGTGCCATTAGGAACTGAGCTAGGGTTGCCACCTCATCCCTTTAAAACTGAACACATATTAATTATAAAGGTTCTGTGGCTGATTTAAGGTGGTAATTGAACTCACTTGGTGCCTCATCTGCATTTAATTCGCCTCAGAACAACCTGTGTAATTCATATGTGTTTGGGTTTAAAGGGATGAGGTGGCAATCCTAAACAAAACCCTGGTTCACATCAGCGCGACCTGTCATGCGACTTCACAGTTCAAAGTCGCATGACAAGTAGGGTTGCCACATCATCCCTTTAATCCAGGACACATATTAATTACACAGGTTCTGTGGCTGATTACGGTGGTAATTAAACTCACTTGGTGCCTCATCTGCATTTAATTAGCCTCAGAACTGTGTAATTCATATGTGTCCTGGATTAAAGGGATGATGTGGCAACCCTATTGCCACCTCATCCCTTTAAACCCAAACACATATGAATTACACAGGATGTTCTGAGGCTAATTCAATGCAGATGAGACACCAAGTGAGTTTAATTACCACCTTAATCAGCCACAGAACCTGTGTAATTAATATGTGTTCGGGTTTAAAGAGATGAGGTGGCAACCCTACTGCCACACATCTGCAAAAGGGAGACATGGCTTTTGTGCAGTTTGGGAATATGCGTGATTCCTACGTCACGCAAATGTGAACCTAGCATTGTGAATCACGTGTCAGCGTGCACAACAACAAATAAGTAAGGATGGGCTCAGGCTAGGGTTGCCACACCATCCCTTTAATCCAGGACACATATTAATTACTCAGGTTCTGTGGCTGATTAAGGTGGTAATTAAACTCACTTGGTGCCTCATCTGCATTAAATTAGCACCAGAACCTGTGTAATTCATATGTGTCCTGGATTAAAGGGATGAGGTGGCAACCCTAGCTCGGGCGTGTTTGCAAGTGCACGTGCCCGAGCCCGCCAGGAAGTGAACCCGGAGCTGCACTAATCACAGGCAGGGAGACATTTCCCTGATGTACGGCTGCAGCAATCAGGGAACGTCTCCCTGCCTGTGATTAGCGCAGTGCCAGGTTCACTTCCTGGCGGGCACGTGCCCTTGCAAATATGCCTGAGCCCATCCTTACAAATAAGCAGCGCTATATGTGTATATTCATTTACATCAGTGTTTCTCAAACTTTATTGTCTTGCAGCGCACCAAAAAGATATAAAAATTTTCATGGCACACCTGAAAAGACTTAACAAGTTTTGTGGTGAAGAACTTATTTAGTTTTACATATATATATTTAGTTTTACTTTTGCTTGCTTCCTTGCTTTTCATTTAACGGTTTCTCTTTTAGGTTGGGTTCACACAAGAACATGCATGCGGTTCACAGCAGGGGTCCGGTGCGTCCTGGTTCACCGTTTCATGTGCAATTTCAGCCCAAATTTTAGGCTAAATTCATACCTGAAACGGACCAAAAGTCGCACAGCGTTTTTGTGCAGAACGCACCGGACCTGCTGCAGAGATGTGTGGACCGGCTCCATAGAGAACCGGTCAAATTCTCCTGCTATTGCGTCCACTGCATCCAATTCGCAATGGTGTGAACCCAGCCTCAGAGTTCCAGACACAAAGTATTTCTTAAGTATTTCAGTCTTTATTATTATAATAATTATAATATAATTAGAGCGATTGTGTTCTCCCAAGATCTCGCACAAGTCTTGCGTTACGAAAGGAACTACTGAATGACAGACTGACAGAGATTGCGTTTTTATATATATTACTTTTTAACTTTTGCGACATTGATTTACCAATAAATTTATTGATGTGTTCAAGGTTTCAAAACACTAGCAATTTTAAATATTTTTCAAAACTACCACGGCACACCTTCAAATCTCATGCGGCACACAGTTTGAGATTCACTGATTTACATACACACCATACTGTATATATAGTACATGCATACCTCCCAACTTTTTGAAATGGGAATGAGGGACACCTATTAGTAAAAGTATGTAGGCATAGGACACCCCCCATCCCCTCCTCTCCTCTATGCCTCCTTAACCACTTCACCCCCTGGAAGGATTTCACACTTTAGGACCAGAGCGATTTTTGCGATTTGGCACTGCGTCACTTTACCTGACAATTGCGCGGTCGTGCGACGTTGCACCCAAACTAAATTTGCGTCCTTTTTTCCCCACAAATAGAGCTTTCTTTTGGTGGTATTTGATCACCTCTGCATAATTTCTGATCGCCGCTATATACAAAAGAAGAGCAATCATTTTGCAAAAAAAAACCAAATTTCTTACTTTTTGCTAAAATACAAATCAAAAAAAAAAAAAAAAAAAAACATTTTTTTCCATCGGTTTTGGCCGATTTATATTCTTCCTCGTATTTTTGGTAAAAATAAATCGCAATCAGTGTTTATTGATTGGTTTGCACAAAAGTTGCCGCGTTTACGGATGATGAGAATTCATTTCTGGGGGTTTTATTTTTTTTATTTTTTACTAGTAATGGCGTTGATCTGCGATTTTTAGCGGTACTGCGATATTGCAGGGGACATGTCGGACCATTTTGACACTTTTTTTGGGACCAATGACATTTATACAGCGATCAGTGCTATAAAAATGCACTGATTACTGTGTAAATGCCATTGGCTGTAAAGGGGTTAACCTGCAGGGGGCGCTCTAAGTGTTAACTGTGTTCCCTGGGCGTGTTCTAACTGTGTGTGGGCTGCCCTGGCTGGGGAAAGGGTATGATCACGGCTTCTATATAGAGGAAGCCTGTGATCACCGCCCTTCCCCCTCTAACAGAACAGAGATCCGTGTTTACACACACGGACCTCCGTTCTTTCACTGTAGAGGGGGGGGCATCGTGGGTAGCCGGCGGCGATCGAGTCCACCCTACCTGCTCCCTGCCCCCCCTGAACACAGTGAGCGTGCCTCCGGCGGCGCGCACGCTCACAGTGAGTGATATCGCAGCCGTTGTCATATTGGTTTGTGATATCGAGCCACTTTGCCGCCGTCAGACGCTGGTCGGCAGTCGGCAAGTGGTTAAAGCGGTTGTCTACCCAAATTTTTGACTTTTACCTACAGGTAAGCCTATAATAAGGCTTACCTGTTGGTAAAATGAATATCTCATCTATGTGTAGATGGAATATTCGCCCTAAATGCTGCTGCTGACGTCACGGCGCATTGCCGGAAAGACGGGCTCCAGCGTGCATGCGTGGGAATGACGTCTCGCCTAGGGTTGCCACCTTATCCCTTTAAACCCGAACACATACTAATTACACAGGTTCTGTGGCTGATTAAGGTGGTAATTAAACTCACTTGAATCCTTATCTGCATTAAATTAGCCTCAGAACTGTGTAATTCATATGTGTTCAGGTTTAAAGGGATGAGGTGGCAACCCTAGTCTCGCGGCTCCGCCCACTAACAGCGCCGAAGCTGCGTGCCCGGAAGGATCCCCTGAGGAAACATGTCGGCTCCCTCTGCGGGCATCGAGCAGACCTGTCGGAGCTTCGTTCTGAGGTAAGCATTTCATAATGAGCTAGTATGCGGTGCATACTAGCTCATTATGCCTTTCCCTTACAGGTTTTTTTTTCGGGTATACAACCGCATTAAAGGAGAGTTATACAAAAAAAACGATTAGTTAAACCCACAAGTGCTTTTTTAATCACTACTATTCCTTTATATTATAAAGCAAAATATAATCAGTGCAATATTCAAAATACTCAGTGCAACTATATAATACACAAATCAAGTGCCAATAGCCTGCAACTAGGCTTAACAAGATTGCCGCCCACACCCTTCAGAGTTTATCCACATGTCACTCTGAGCAAACAAATAACCAACAAAAATGGTGTACAGCAACCTATGTGAAAAAAAGCTATCAATAAAGTCCAAATATGGTAAAAATTCCACCGTAGTGCAACTTTAAGTGATAGTTTTGGGAACCAATATTTTCAGTGGTGTAGTGGTTAGCACTTTTGCCTGGCAGCAAGAGGGTCTCTGGTTCGAATCCCAACCACGGCACTACCTGCCTGGAGTTTGCATGTTCTCCCTGTGCCTGCGTGGGTTTCCTCCAGGTACTCCGGTTTCCTCCCACACTCCAAAGACATGCTGGTAGGTTAATTGATTGCTGTCTAAATTGTCCCTAGTATATGTATGAATGTGAGTTAAGCCTCGTACACACGGGACGACGATCGTACGTACGATCGTCACAAATCGTATGTTGCATAATGTAATTGGCATACTGACTGCACTACACGATCGTACGACCACAGAAAGAACGTTCCGGTGCATGTAATTAGCATCCAGCCGTTCCTGACTTTGGGCATGCGTGTTTTGCACAATACAACTTGTTGTACCAACTTCTCTGTACACACGATACAACGGTCGTATGAGAGCTTGTTGGTACGACCAAGTTTTCTAGTCTGCTCATACAACTCCCTTGTACGACCGTCGTATGTTCGACTGTTCTAATCGCGCATACGAATGATCGATATCGCATACAATGGCCGTTAGTACGGCCTGTTGTATACGATCGTTGTCCCGTGTGTACGAGGCTTTAGGGACCTTAGATTGTAAGCTCCTTGACTGATGTGAATGTACAATGTATATGTAAAGCGCTGCGTAAATTGACAGCGCTATATAAGTACCTGAAATAAATAAATAAATAAAAATAATATCCAGTGACTAATCTCCAAATGGTGATTTTCCCTGGGGAGTCCTGAAAGAAGATAAACCAGGCTTGTATGACTCTGTAGTGGGGTCACCATTTGGAGGTGAGCAGGCATTTCTACTAGAGGTGGTAGTCACTGGATATTATGAAAATATTGATTCTATGAACTATCACTTAAGCCCCTTTCACACTTGTGCGACTTGAAAGTTTTTTGCTGCAATTTTTTTTCCAGCAATTTTGCTGCAATTTTTTTTCCGCGATTTTGAGGCAACTTCAAGTAATGCAGGGACTACATTGAAGTCGCTGTGACTTGAAGTCGCACAGATATGAATGGTACTCATTGAAAATCATGGGGTAAAATTTGTCATGCGACTTTGCAGTCCTAAGTCGCAGGAGAAGGCGATACGGTGGAATTTTTACACTATCTGGACTTTATGTATAGCTTTTTTTTTTCACATAGGTTGTGCTACGTCATGTTTGTTGGTTATTTATTCCTTTATATTGGCTTTTGAAATTTACAAATGCAAATTTAGAATTTGGATGAAAGGTTTAACGCTGGGAAACACTTTTTTGAAAGATAAAAAGTGCTTCTTTTTTTTTTTTTTTTAAGTAAAACTTTATAGATCAGACCCTCAAAATCAGGGGCAGTTCAGAGCTATGAGTATATGTATACTAATAAACAGCAAATCAATAAATAAATTAAAAGTCCTTTGCTTTCAAATTATTTTACATGCAAACCATATATAAATAAACAATGAATGAATGACAAGTCCTTTGTATATGGAAAATCCTAAATATTTTTTACTGTGATAGTAGGGTTGCCACATCATCCCTTTAATCCAGGACACATATGAATTACACAGGTTGTTCTGTGGCTGATTAAGGTGATAATTAAACTCACTTGGTGCCTCATCTGCATTCAATTAGCCTCAGAACAACCTGTGTAATTCATATGTGTCCTGGATTAAAGGGATGATGTGGCAACCCTATGTGATAGGCTAGTCTAAGGTAAAATATCCGACGTAAAACTGCATGTGTGGTCATAGACCCAACCGTCTCTCACTAAGCTGCAATTCTGAGCTTGCTTTGGAATACACCAGGATTCAGTTATTAACGTGATGAAGTCACCTGGAAAAGCACGCGACCCTGACAACACAGGAGCACCACTGGGGGACAGGGCATTTGTCACTGCGCTCACAACAGACACTCTGGAACACTTATATTAGGACACCAACTAAAGTGCCCATGACCAACAGAGCTAACTATACCAAAGCCCTGAAGAAGGGGAAGCCCCTATCCCCCAGAACGCGTTGGCTATGTTTTATGTCATACACTAAAGCCTCGTACACACGGGACGACAATCGTATACAACAGGCCGTACTAACGACCATTGTATGCGATATCGATCGTTCGTATGCGCGATTAGAACAGCCGACATATGACGGTCGTACAAGGGAGTTGTCTGAGCAGACCAGAAAACTTGGTCATACCAACAAGCGCTCATACGACCGTTGTATCGTGTACAACAAGTTGTATTGTGCAAAACACGCATGCTCCGAAGTCAGGAACGGCCAGATGCTAATTACATGCACCTGAACGTTCTTCTGTGCTCGTACGATCGTGTAGTGCAGTCAGTATGCAAGTTACATTATGCAACATACGATTTGCGACGATCGTATGTACGATCGTCGTCCCGTGTGTACGAGGCTTAATACAGTGATCATTGTTAAAGTGGTAGTAAACCCTCTTATCATTTTCAGCCAAGGAAGCTGCCATTTTGGCCTCTGTTCAATCTACAACTGCCATGATGCTGCACATGTGATCAGCTATGACACCAGCCATTGGATGGTTTGACAGTTTGGTTTAGAGCACAACCAATGGGAGTGCTACATTTCCGGCACGTGCTGGAAATGTAACTGATTTTTAAACTGTTAAATGGATGGGCTTACTACCACTTTAATGGAGTTTCCAAGATTTTCTATTCATGCACTGCGCTCCTCACCTACCTCTACAAGGTTCACATGCTTTAAGGGACCCGCCCTGAGGACTAGTTGAGCTGCCACAGGCCTACCCACCACCAGCAAGGTCTAGCACTACAGAACACTGCCACCCTATACCAGGAAGTGCTTGAGCTATGGCTATATAGCAGGACCACTTACAGTAGTATTGACCAATAGATCTAATACCACCAAAGCCCTAAAGAATGGGGGGGCTCCAGTCCTTTAAAGCGCCTTGGTTATGTTTTATGTCCTACACTAATACAATGATCATTGTTGACTGCGTTTTCAAGATTTCTATTCACGCACTGAGCTCCTCACCTATCTCAACGATCTTTACATGCTTGAATGGACCTGCTCTGAAGACCATGAGTTCAGCTGCCACAGACCTACTCACCACCAAGGTCTACTCTACAAAGCATTGTCATCCTATAATAGGTAGTTCTTGAACAAGGGCCATATGGCAGACTTACATAGTATTGACCAACCGATCTATGACTGCCTCTAAACAAACCATAGCAAGGGCCTGGAAGTGAGGTCTTCCAGGCCCTTACTATGGTTTGTTTAGAGGCAGTGCCTGCGTGGGTATATATGCTTATATATGAGTTCGCACTTCTATTAGGACACCAACTAAAGTGCCCATGACCAACAGAGCTAACTATACCAAAGCCCTGAAGAAGGGGAAACCCCTATCCCCCAGAACGCGTTGGCTAATATAAGTGGCTAATATAAGTGCTGAACTCATGGTTTTCAGAGCAGGTCCATTCAAGCATGTAAAGATTGTTGAGGTAGGTGAGGAGCTCAGTGCGTGAATAGAAATCTTGAAAACTCCGTCAACAATGATCACTGTATTAGTGTAGGACATATAACATAACCAAGGCGTTTTAAAGGACTAGAGCCCCCCATTCGTTAGGGCTTTGGTGGTATTAGATCTGTTGGTCAATACTATGTAAGTCTGCCATATGGCCCTTTGTGTACTTAAGACCAAAAACTGAATGATTCAAGCTATGATTCATAGCAAAATTGAGGCCACCATACTAGAAAAGATCCCTAAGCACCATAATGTCTGGCATCCTTGGGTGGACCACCTTCTTCCGCCTGAATTTGATTCTTCTCTCCTCGAACCTTGACATTGGAGGCCTAATCAGTATTGTTGATTGTGTCCATGGGCTGGCTCAAGTGCCTGACCTCTCTTTCCTCTCTCTTCTCCTCCCTTTCCCTCTTCTTTTTTCCCTTTTTATGCCGCTAGTTTTTTTCTTCTTATTTTTTTTATAAATCCTAGGGTTATTCCCCTCCATCTATTTTGTGCCTCACAAACTGGATCACCTGATGGGGTTATAGTTCCACCTGCATGGACCTACAGTCAGGTCCTTAAATATTGGGACATTGACACAATTCTAATGTTTTTGGCTCTATACACCACCACAATGGATTTGAAATGAAATGAACCAGATGTGCTTTAACTGCAGACTTTCAGCTTTAATTTGAGGGTATTTACATCCAAATCAGGTGAACGGTGTAGGAATTATAACAGTTTGTATATGTGCCTCCCACTTTTTAAGGGACCAAAAGTAATGGGACAGATTAACAATCATAAATCAAACTTTTACTTTTTAATACTTGGTTGCAAATCCTTTGCAGTCAATTACAGCCTGAAGTCTGGAATGCATAGACATCACCAGACGCTGGGTTTCATCCCTGGTGATGCTCTGCCAGGCCTCTACTGCAACTGTCTTCAGTTCCTGCTTGTTCTTGGGGCATTTTCCCTTCAGTTTTGTCTTCAGCAAGTGAAATGCATGCTCAATCAGATTCAGGTCAGGTGATTGACTTGGCCATTGCATAACATTCCACTTCTTTCCCTTAAAAAACTCTTTGGTTGCTTTCGCAGTATGCTTCGGGTCGATGTCCATCTGCACTGTGAAGCGCCGTCCAATGAGTTCTGAAGCATTTGGTTGAATATGAGCAGATAATATTGCCCCAAACGCTTCAGAATTCATCCTGCTGCTTTTGTCAGCAGTCACATCATCAATAAATACAAGAGAACCAGTTCCATTGGCAGCCATACATGCCCACGCCATGACACTACCACCACCATGCTTCACTGATGAGGTGGTATGCTTTGGATCATGAGCAGTTCCTTTCCTTCTCCATTCTCTTCCCATCACTCTGGTACAAGTTGATCTTGGTCTCATCTGTCCATAGGATGTTGTTCCAGAACTGCGAAGGCTTTTTTAGATGTTGTTTGGCAAACTCTAATCTGACCTTCCTGTTTTTGAGGCTCACTAATGGTTTACATCTTATGGTGAAGCCTCTGTATTCACTCTGGTGAAGTCTTCTCTTGATTGTTGACTTTGACACACATACACCTACCTCCTGGAGAGTGTTCTTGATCTGGCCAACTGTTGTGAAGGGTGTTTTCGTCACCAGGGAAAGAATTCTTCAGTCATCCACCACAGTTGTTTTCCGTGGTCTTCCGGGTCTTTTGGTGTTGCTGAGCTCACTGGTGCGTTCTTTCTTTTTAAGGATGTTCCAAACAGTTGATTTGGCCACACCTAATGTTTTTGCTATCTCTCCAATGGGTTTGTTTTGTTTTTTCAGCCTAATGATGGCTTGCTTCACTGATAGTGACAGCTCTTTGGATCTCATATTGAGAGTTGACAGCAGCAATTTCCAAATGCAAATACCACACTTGAAATGAACTCTGGACCTTTTATCTGCTCCTTGTAAATGGGATAATGAGGGAATAACACACAGCTGGCCACGGAACAGCTGAGCAGCCAATTGTCCCATTACTTTTGGTCCCTTAAAAAAGTGGGAGGCACATATACAAACTATTGTAATTCCTACACCGTTCACCTGATTTGGATGTAAATACCCTCAAATTAAAGCTGAAAGTCTGCAGTTAAGGCACGTCTTGTTAGTTTCATTTCAAATCCATTGTGGTGGTGTATAGAGTCAAAAACATTAGAATTGTGTCAATGTCCCAATATTTATGGACCCGACTGTATATATAATGTTTTGGAGTTCTAAGTAATTTTCTAGAAAAAATACGGATTTTAACTTATAAGCAACACATGTCAGAAAAAGGCTTAGGCAGGAAGAGGTTAAATAACATTTTATAAGATAACATTGGGGTTGAAGCATAGGCTTGTGGAGGTTGAACAGCTTTCTCATGACAAAACCGAAATGATTCAATCTACACGTATATATTATTTATATAGTATTTATGTAAATGTTTTCTTTAATAAAGAAATGATCATGTGATCACTTAATGAACATAATTACAGTTACTCCCGTGGCTTAGTGAACTGACTTCCCTATGAGAGAGTGTTCTATAAATAAAAAAACACCTTCTACGCTGTAAAAAATTGGCACCAATTAACAATGAAGAGGTGTTTTCATGGGTTGGCAATACACATGTGTATTGTATATGATCATTTGAAGGAAACATGATGAGATGGTTCTCATAAGATTGCACCTTAGCTCATTTACATGGGTGTTGTCCTTTGAAGAGCAATCTGCAGTGGATCACATTTCAGAGGGTGGTTGAAAGGTTTTATCTTCTATCAGCCCGCACCACCCATAACTGTGTGCACTGAATGCTATTGCAAGGCAGTTGCCCGCCAAATGTGACATGGAGTATAATTCTTGCTATGTTGCAAAGCGTAAGCATTTTGGCCACGGCAAGTATAGAACCGCGTACATCAGCCTTTGCAAATTAAGTAGCGGTCGGGGGGCAGCTTAACCAACTGTTTTTACCACACCCCCTAGCCGCCAGTGTAAACTTAGCCACATGGATTGATTTTTCTGGCATATCCTTAGTACAGATGAGGTCGCTTAGATAAAATAACCTGGAATCTTCTGCTTCTTCAGAATATCGCCCAGAGTCTTTGGGTAGGAGGGAGACAGATTTTAGGACAAATCTGAGTTTGCATTGCACCCCCTGTGGCAGTGCCGGGATAAGATCATCCAGTGCCCAGGGCAAAGATGCCAAACTGCATTCTCCCCCCCCACCCCATTATGTGCGAGCATATGAGGCGGAGGGGGAGAGAGAGCACAGCCCACACCTCCTACCATCTCTCTCCTCTCCTTGCCGCTTCCAGCGCTGAACTGACAGAGGTAGTGATGCCACTTTCATTACTCCTGTCAGCTTTATGGTAGAAGGAATTTGCAGCACCCCCCATCCCTATAATACGCTCTGTGCCCAGGGCAGCCCACCCCTTGTCCCGGCCCTGCCCTGCGAAGTCACACCTAGAGCGCTCCAATTAGTAAAGCTTATGCTCCCTACTAACTGAAGACCTCCAACCCCGACTCACCAGGGGTCACGCCAGACCTCTGCAGAGAAACAATAAATGAGAGAGACATATTGCGTAGTAACATATGTATTGCATCAGCGTTTTCATGTGTAGGCGTGTTTTATATTCATATGTGTATATATGTAGGGTAGGGAGGGGCCTCAGAAATTTCTTGGGGGGGGGAGAATTTTGGGTGCAACTTAATTTTTTTTTACAATTAGGCCTCTAGCACACTGCAGCTTGAAAAAGCTCAGTACAGCTTTTTTTTTTTTTGCTGAGCTAAAATACAGCCCATTCATTGTAATGTGCCTAGGCACACAGGCACGTAAACAAGCGCTGTGTATTCTTCAGTAAAAAAAAAAGAAATAAATTGAAAAATCTGTTTTTTTGGTCAGTAATTTACGTCTCATGCGCGTAAACACGCACGAATGTGCACAAATGTCCATTTACGTATTGTGCAGAACGAGGACGCGAGAACAAGTTTTCGCACATTTGCATGTAAATATGCACAAATACAAAAAAAAAAAGTAGCTGCTCAAATAGAAGTATCATGTGAATCGATTCAAAGTGGTATACCGCACTAAAGCAGAAAAATAAAATGAATTCATTGAGAAAAATATAATAATGAGTGACAGCGGCAGGGGACCAGGAAGTGAAGTTTTACATGCAGCTTCCGGGTCAGCAACAAGAAGGGGAGGAGAGCGGATTTGTTTGATCAGCTGCCTCCACTTTACCCAGTGGCACCTGCTATGCCGGTCCCGGGCCCGCAGAAGGGCAAGGGGAGCTCAGCATACATGGCAGGGGCGAGCAGGGGGGGGTGGGGGTGCGCAGGGGATATATAAGCAATCTGGCGCTGACAGACTGCTTTCATCCGACAGTCAGAAGTCAGCTTGTTAGATTTACACACATGGGTGTGTAAAACCCCTGCTGTCAGGTCACGACATACAGACCTGTTAAGGGTTAAATCTGTTGAGATCCTACTATGAAGGTCCTTGCTGAAATATTTCCTGTTATGGGGTGATAGCTGTCTCGCAATTGTGCTCCTGTGTTGTCACTAGTGGCAGCCCATCCATACGGGGCACAGGGGCACCGCCCTCCTAATCCATGCACCCGCCCCCTAATCTACATGCAGGGCGCCGGACACATGGCTTTCAATGGGTTTTTTTTTTCTGAAGCACATGATTAGAGCCTGAGGCTCTAATTGGCTTCAAAAAAGGGTGGGCTTGTGGCACAGAGCACTGTGCCCTGAGCCCACCCAGTTGTGTGACAATAGCGAATTAATATTCACTATAGTCTTCCTGATTCTCCTCCTGGCCAATCAGGAAGCGGGTCCTGAGACCCGAATGGCCAGGGAGTCTCAGGACCCACTTCATGTTCGGCCGGGAGAAGTCGGCGCTGCCAGTGACCAGCAGTCAGGGGAACAAGGCCTCTGATTGGCGCTTCCTTCCCTCCGTCTCCCGCGCGGGGGGGGGGGGGTGTTGTAAGGGGGGCAGGTTTGCTTGCCGCCCCCCCC
>BLSH010150438.1:582606-601753 GCA_018402905.1 Glandirana rugosa | reverse complement strand
CCGGGGCGAGCATGGGAGGATGTACTATTGAAATAATATTGATATGTTTATATCCCATTATCACCTCCATATACTATACTCAATACTTATACTCTGTAATATATTAATCCACAGCTAATACCGTGCATTCTCCTGAAGAAGCGGGATAACCGCGAAACTGGTCGGGAAGCACTAGTAGAATGACTGTGAAAAAATAACATTTAACTATTACCCACTACATGGGATGGTGATGTAATGAATGTATAAAAAAGTTCTTCTTTTTTTATATATATACGTATGTATTGAATAAATATTTGTTTTTATACAAACAACCAGTTTGTGAGTCCATTTTGGTACCATGTAAAATCCCATAGCCCCCCTTCTCTCTCCCCTAGTGGGTGAGTCGTCCTATTCTCACATGGGACAAATATTTCTATATTGAACAGGGATGTAGGTACTTTATTTTAATGTAAAATAACAATATACTGAGCTTCACACATAAATGTTTGCTCAATACATATGCAGGCTCTGCTTCCTACATTTAAGAGAGTAATTATCTGTACTGTTAGATACACAGAAAACCACTACAGAGAGAGTCTACAATTCATTATATGGAACACAATGATGAAAATATGGGACAGCAATGTTTTAGTGTCTAGCTATTGAGAAATGCTGGGTCCAGTAGTCCCAGGAAAAAATGCAAAAAGCCACAGGTCACGTAAGTGAGACTTGTCAAAAAAAATAAATGTAATATTCAGAACCTGTGCGTATGAAATAACGTTTGGTTGTTTTAGCTGAAATCATGCATATTTTATCGTGAGCTGTTCAGCACTTATCATTAAACTGCAATGAGATTAGAGAAGGCTGCCTGGTTAGAAGATTCATAAAATCCATTAAAATAAGTGAGTGAGTTCACACTCACAGAGGCTTGCTATGGAGCAAAGCATGGCTACATGAGGTTTAAGAAGGCTTAATTCCACAGTGCAGGATCCCAGGGGCTAATTTAAGAGATTAGGAAGGCCCCCGGGGCAAATATCACATCGCTGGCTGCCATAAGTTCTTACTGATACAAGTTGGACTATTGGCTTAAAGTGAATCTGTCACTTTTTACATTCTGGACAAAATAACAAGTTCTTTGGATATCCCACCTTCCCCCTTCTGCTGATAATTAGGCCTCATTTACACTAGCACTCCCTCTAATTGGATCTTTAATGCACAGACTTCTATTTTTTCTAAATGCAGCTAAACTGAATACACCTAAATGAAGGTAAATGTTTAGCGTGAATTATGGCGCCATTAAAAATGTCCTGAAACCCCTGTGCTCTCCTGTGCCTCCAATGACACTGGTGACTCTTCTGTGACTGCTGTGTCTCCAGTGATCCCTGTGTCTCTGGTGATCCATGTTTCTCCAGTGACTCCTGTGCCTCCAGCGACACTGATGACTCCTGTGTCCTCAAGACCTCTGTGACTCCTGTGTCTCCAAAGACCCCTGTGACTCCTGTCTCCAAAGACCACTATGACCCCTGTGTCTCCAATGACCCCTGTGACTCCCGTGTTTCCAATGACCCCTGTGACTCCCGTGTCTCCAATGACCCCTGTGTCTCCAATGACCTGTTACTTTTGTGTCTTCAATAACCCCTGTGACTTCTGTGTCTCCAATGACCCTGTGACTCCTGTGTCTCCAGTGATTCTTGTGACCTCTGTGTCTTCAGTGACCCCTGTGTCTCCAGTGACTATTGTGACCCCTGTGTCTCCAGTTACCCCTGTTACTCCTGTGTCTCCAGTGACCCCTGTGTCTCCAGTGACTCCTGCCCTGTGTCTCCAATGACCCCTATGTCTCTAGTGAACCCTGTGTCTTCAGTGACCCATGTTTCTCCATTGGCTCCTATGACCCCTGCGTCTTCAGTGACCCATATTTCTCCAGTGACTCGTGTGTGCTCCTCTTCATCCAGGAATGCTGATGACTCCTGTGTTTCCAATGACCTCGGTGACCCCTGTGTCTCCAATAACCCATGCTTCTCCAGTGACTCCAGCAACCTCTGGGCTCTCCTGTGACTCCTGCAACACTGTAAACTCTTGTGCCTTCAGTGACCCCTGTGACTTCTGTGTCTTCCACCTCTCCTGGAACTCCTTTGCATTGTATGTCACCCAGTGACCCTAGAGCATTCTTTGTCCTGCAGAGACCCCAAAGCATCCTATTCCACATAAGCATCCTGAGTCATCAGAACATCCTGTGTCATCCTGTGGCTCCAGTATGCACTGTGAGCATCCATGACACCTGTGTATCCACGCAGTCTCAGGTACACTCCTGTATCTACTGGACTGTCTCTCTCTCTGTGGAAACAGACCCTTGCCTGTGGCAACTCCCTTCTTTTGTCTACCTAAAAAGGAAAGGCTGGGGCCATGCCTTCAAACAGTGGCGGCCGGTGGTAATTTTTTTTGGGGGGTTGGCAAAGAGTATCACCCCGCCCCTCCCCGGGTTGGTCAGGTCTGGAGCACTTACCCCATCTATGGTGGGCAGCGCTTTTCCCAGGTTTTACCGGCAGCTTCCCCTGCTCAGAGGCAGCTTCCCCTTTCCCTGTTCTCCACGGGCATCGCAGCGGCTTCCATTTGCTCCCTCCTCCTCAGTGGCTAATTGGGACTCTCCTCTCTTTGGCCAATCGGAAAACGGGTCTCAAACCTGCTTCAGATTGGCCAGATTGAGGATCAGTGTTTCATTAGTGATCAACATGTTGATCAACATATGGCGACAAAAACCTTTGTTTTTAACCAATGTGGATGCCCAGAATATCATTCTATATCCATATGGTCAGTGTACAGTTGTACATTGAAGTTTGCTATTCCAAACATATATATTTGTTAAGTTCCTAATTATATTTCCCTTTTGTTACTATAGATATCATTGTTATAATCATAACCACTTACCCCTGAAGAAGAGAAACAATGGCATACCTTGAAACGCGTTGGGTATTACTCTGTTTATGTGTGTTCCACCAATAGGACATTGTGGCTATTTGCACTATTATTTTTGTGTATATTCACTGCAACCACATCTATTTGTACTATTTTAGTCATGCATTTGAACTTTCTGTTTTAATATTTCAACAACAAAATTATTGATTTTATATATAATACCACCTTATCCTTTTGGAGTCCATGCCCTAAAAAGTCCCCCTAGAGGGTTTCTTTCTGTACATTGTATCAATTGGGGATGTGGGCACTCTCTCCTTTGTTCTAGATTATCAGTTAGCATAATTAAATATTGTTTTTACTAAAGGTAGCCTCATCATGCATAAGACATGTGTGTCATTGTAAGTTAGTAGGTTCTATGTGGATCAAAACATACTGGCAGATCAGAGGCAACACCCCCCCACACGCACACACACACACTCCCTTTTCTCCTTGGTGTCAATGAAAGTGCAAGAGGCGCCGCTGCTGCCAGCATGCATACTGAATGCCAGATGCAGAAACTGGTACACCAACTGCTTTTCAGTCATTTGATATATCTGCCCTTATTGCCCTGTGCCCTTGATTATAAACAGTGACAGAAGCAGCTTTTTCAAGCTTATGTGGACGTACCTTGTATATAACTTCCTCGGATAGCTGGGTGGATGATGAGACATCTTGTAGTTGTATCTTATGTTCTGCCTCCTCTGATGGAATATCTTGTTGTTCTGTCCTGTGTTCCTCCTCCTCTGATGGGACCTCATGTGGCTGAACTTGCTGTTCCTCCTCTGACAGGACATCTTTTTGCTCTATCTTGTGTTCCTCCTCTGATGGGACATCTTGTTGCTCCAACTTGTGTTCCTCCTCTGATGGGACATCTTGTTGCTCTATCTTAGATTCCTCCTCTGATGGGACATCTTGTTGCTCCAACTTGTGTTCCTCCTCTGATGGGACCTCTTGTTTCTCTATCTTGGGTTCTTCCTCTGATGGAACTTCTTGTTGCTCCAACTTGTGTTCCTCCTCTGATGGGACCTCTTGTTTCTCTATCTTGGGATCTTCCTCTGATGGAACTTCTTGTTGCTCCAACTTGTGTTCCTCCTCTGATAGGACATCTTGTTGCTCTATCTTGTGTTCCTCCTCTGATAGGACATCTTGTTGCTCTATCTTGTGTTCCTCCTCTGATGGGACATCTTGTTGCTCTGTCCTGTGTTCCTCCACTGATGGGACCTCTTGAGGATGTGCCTCGTGTTCCTTCTCCAATGGGACATCTAGTGGCTGCGGAAATTCCATAGAGCTGTCCACTATCTTTGCACTCTCTCTAAAACTGCTGACACCTTCAGAACGTGGAGTGAATATATTATCCTCTGCATTCTGGAATCAAGACAGAAATCATTACTTTAGCTTTTATATATTCAAAGCCCAAGTTCAGAAAAAAAATAATTTTATGCATAGAGCAGGGAAGGGTTGGACCCTCTATAAGGTTTTTATTGCAATGTCTCCACTGGGTCAATTTTCCCTCAATTCTTGTCCTAGTGACCACACAAAAAGTGAAGGGGTGGCCTTAATGAGGACAGACAGTGATAAAGAAAATAAACATGAAAGAGGTTGTAAGCCTTCCTTATAGTAACTAATACAGAAAATACTATTCTGTATTTTCAGAACAATATTTCAGCAAAATGCTCAACTTTTCTGTTAAGACAGACTTCAGCACAATATGACACCATGCTCATTTTTGTATATACAGTAAAACCTTGGATTGAGAGTAACTTGGTCTGAGAGTGTTTTGCAAAGCAAGCTAAATTCTTTTAAAAAAATCTTTGAGTTTATATACAAGCGATGTCTTAATATACAAGTAGCGTCACATCACAACTGAGTATAAAAGAGAAGACAGGCGCCTCTAAGTGTAGCAATATGGTTTCATTTAATGAAGTTACAACATTTAGCAACTCACATGATTGATCATTAAAGAGGTAGTAAATCCATCCATTTAACAGTTTAAAAAACAGTTACATTTCCGAGAACGTGCCAGAAATGTAACGCTCCCATTGGTTGTGCTCTAAACCAAACTGTCAAACCATCCAATGGCTGGTGTCATAGCTGATCACATGTGCAGCATCATGGCATTCATAGATTAAACAGAGGCTAAGATGGCAGCTTCCTTGGCTGAAAATAATAGGAAGGTTTACTACCACTTTAAAACAGGCACATCTAAGTATGCAGGCATCCGGGGTAATGTTGTCCACATAGACCGTCCTCCACACCACCATTGACGTCATTCCTTCCAGGCTGCGCTCTACGAGCGCTTCAAGCCTCCCTTTCAGATTGCTCTACTGCAGGCAGGGTAGTCTTCCCGGCAGGGCTGGCCTAAGACATTGTGCTACCTGGGTCCAAGAATGAAATGCTGCCCCCCCCAAAAAAAAAAATCACGCCCACCAAAAGGCCCCCACATCCGTTATATTATATCATGATATTTAAAGCTAGAATTAAATTTATCAGGAAGTCAAGTTTACATGCAATGACATACAATTATATTCAATTCCAAGGGGTGGGCTAGGGTAGTATATGGACAGGCTAGGATAGTAAATGGGCACGCTAGGGTAGTATATAGACAGGCTAGGGTAGTATATAGACAGGCTAGGGTAGTATATGGACAGGCTAGGGTAATATATGGACAGGCTAGGGTAGTATATGGACAGGCTAGGGTAATATATGGACAGGCTAGGGTAATATATGGACAGGCTAGGGTAATATATGGACAGGCTAGGGTAGTATATGGACAGGCTAGGGTAGTATATGGACAGGCGAAGGTAGTAAATGGGCACGCTAGGGTAGTATATAAACAGGCTAGGGTAATATATAGACAGGCTAGGGTAGTATATAGACAGGCTATAGGCATGCTAGGGTAGTATATGAACAGGCTAGGGTAGTATATAGGCACGCTAGGGTAGTATATGGACAGGCTAGGGTAGTATATAGACAGGCTAGGGTAGTATATGGACAGGCTAGGGTAGTATATAGAAAAGCTAGGGTAGTATATAGACAGGCTAGGGTAATATATAGACAGACTAGGGTAGTATAGGGGCGGGTTAGGGTAGTATAGGGGCAGGCGGAGCGGCCCGGGGGGCAGTTGTCATCATGACACACAAAACTGCTGGGAAAAAAAAATCTTGGATGTCAATTTGCTGGGTAAATAGAAGAGAAGGAGAGGCGGCATTAGTTCAGTTTGCTGCCCCTCTCAAAATGCTGCCTGGGTCCGATGGACCCACTGGGACCCATGGTAGGGTGGGCCCTGCTTCCCGGTCACGATTGCAGGCTGACAGCGGTGAGAGCCAGTGGTGCGGAGGATGGTCTATGTGGACAGCTTCACCCCAGATGCCTGCATACTTAGATGTGGCTTGTTTAACCGGTTCCCGACCGGCTCCTGTACATTTACTGCTGCACTGTGGCAGCGCGAATCGCCGTTTATAAACGGCGATTCGCGCAGGCGCGAGTAGTGGGCAGGAGCACGCCGCCACGCTCTCATGCCCGCCACACGCTCCTTGAGTGTGGCCACGGGTCGGGCAGACTCTATGTCCGCTGGCGACCCGCGATCGCTTAGATCAGTTAGATCTGTCATGCCCCTGCCAACCCAGCCCCCACACAGTTAGAACACGCCTAGGGAACACAGTTAACCCCTTGATTGCCCCCTGCAGGTTAACCCCTTCCCTGCCAGTGACATTTATACAGTAATCAGTGGCTGTTTTTAGCTCTGATCGCTGTATAAATGCCAATGGTCCCAAAAAAGTGTAAAAAAAAAAAGTAAAAACATCATAAATTAATTTTCATAGTTTGTAAACGCGGCAACTTTTACACAAACCAATCAATATACGCCAATTGCAATTTTTTTTTTACCACAAATACATAGAATATATATCGACCTAAACTGATGAATACATTTGTTTTTTTTTGGACATGTATTATAGCAAAAATTAAAAAATATTGTTTCTTGTTTCAAAATTGTCACTCTTTTTTTGTTTATAGCGCAAAAAATAAAAAAACGCAGAGGTGATCAAATGCCACCAAAAGAAAGCTCTATTTGTGGGAAAAAAGGACATCAAATTCGTTTGGGTACAACGTCACACGCCCGCGCAATTGTCAGTTGAAGTGACACAGTGCCGAATCGCAAAAAGTGCTCTGGTCAGGAAGGGGGTAAATCCTTCTGGGGCTGAAGTGGTTAATCATTAACCATCTTAGTTGCTAAATGTTGTACCTTCATTAAATGTAACCATATTGCTACACTTAGAGTCGCCTCTCTTCTCTTTTATACTCTGTAGCTCCTGCTGGGTTTTGCTTCTAATCCCCTTGCAGAGGCGGCCATTTTTGGATGAAACATTTTATGGTTACACAACCTATCACATTGCTATAATTTTTTATATGGTCTATAAACTGAAGGAATTATGAATAAATGGTTGTGGAACGAATCACCTGAGTTTCATTATTTCTTATGGGGAAATTCGCTTTGATATATGAGTGCTTTGGATTACAAGCATGCTTTCAGAACAAATTATGCTCGCAATCCAAGGTTTTAATGTACACTATATTGCCAAAAGTATTGGGACACCTGCCTTTACACACACATGAAATTTAATGGCGAACCAATCTTAGACCGTAGGGTTCAATATTGAGTCGGTCGACCCTTTGCAGGTATAACAGCTTCAACTCTTCTGGGAAGGCTGTCCACAAGGTTTAGGAGTGTCTATAGGAATGTTTGACCATTCTTCCAGAAGAGCATTTGTGAGGTCAGGCACTGATGTTGGATCAGAAGGCCTGGCTCACAGTCTCCACTCTAATTCATCCCAAAGGTGTTGTATCGGGTTGAGCTGCAGGCCAGACAAGTTCCTTCACCCCAAACGCGCTCATCCATTGTCTATGGACCTTGCTTTGTGCACTGGTCCAAATCATTTGGTGGAGGGGGGATTATGGTGTGGGGTTGTTTTTCAGGGGTTGGGCTTGGCCCCTTAGTTCCAGTGAAGGGAACTCTTAAGGCATCAGCACACCAAGACATTTTGGACAATTTCATGCTCCCAACATTGTGGGAACAGTTTGGGGATGGCCCTTTCCTGTTCCAACATGACTGCGCAGCAGTGCATAAACAAGGTCCATAGTTTTGAAAATACACTCAAAATATATTCAAAATTTTGAAAATACAGTGTACGTTGGTTGGTAAATTGGCCCTAGTATGACTGTGATTGAGATACATTAGACTGTAAGCTCTTTGGGGGCAGGGACTGATACAAATGCACAATATATAGGAATGAGTAAATTATCAGTGCTATATAAATACCAATAATAAAGAATACAGTAGGGTCCCAGTGACACTAGCATTGTGGCAGAACCAGGAAACTCTGCCCAATAAGGCTCTGGCTGCCATAGTACACCCCAGGGGATGGGGGAGATGACCCCGCCAGGGTCACAGAGGGTGCACAGGACCAAACCCTCAGATCTTTCCAAAATGAAAATGTTTTGGATGAGGCTTATTCAGATACTTTTACACATTACCTAAAATGAAGTTTTCAGTTTATGGAAAACCCTTGAACCTCGTATGCAATTAGATTGGCGGGCTGCCTAAGAGCAGATGTTCCCGCTCGAGTCTTCCTACTTACATCCGGCACAGTAAGAGTTACTAATTATTTCTGGAATCAATGTGATGTCTTTAGAGAAATCTTTCTCCTCGTTTTCTTGTCATATTGCAGTAGCAGAGTTGGATATAAAGTGTCTCCCCGCTGTGATTGAGGGTGGGAGGGAGGCTGACATATGTCAGAGTTCTGCTTGGGCTCCGAACACAACAAATATTCAACGTGTTCATAAATTTTCATTCCATCAGGAAACAGAGTGCCATTCCTCTTTGCTGGATGAGTCACCCCCCTCGTCTATACAAAGTCTTTTCTTTTTCATGATTTAACTAGATTTATTGCAATGTAATGGGGACTTGGCTAGGCTAGATCATAAAGGGCACCTGTCACCAACAATACATTCATTTGTATTGGTAGGTAATATTCAGTGTGCCGGAAACTCCTGGCTGTGTGCCTTCTACCTCTATAGAGCCAAAGGTTTTATTCAGGTTGATCCCCATGAGAACTCAAAATTTAAAAAAAAAAAATGACAAACGTAGTCAGTGTGCTCTTTTATGTCCGGGACTCTCATAGTAAGGCTGCCTCCAGGGAGAAGCTGAGGAAGCCATAGAGGGATTAAGGAGTGATTCCCCAGCTGGTTTGTGCTGGGAGGACACAGTGTTGAAGTGCCAATCCTGGCGCATCATTCTGTTTTCTTTCATTTGTAAGAACTTTATTAGAATGCCACAAGTGACAATTCATTAGGTTTTATGCACACAACTAGGGTTGCTACCCTTTCTTCAAGTCAAACCTGAACACTTTAGCAGCACACAGCACATTTTTTTTATAGTATAAACTATGCATACAGTATATTTTGTTATTAAACAATAGTTCTAATCATATGAAGTTAATAACAAGAGGCCCCCGTTACACCAGAGTCCACAGAGCTTCCCTTTTACAACACTGTAAGGGGGACTCAGCAAACTCTGATGTAAGGGAAAACTGAAATAAGGAATGCTCTGGGAACCCTGATTTAGGGGGGGACACTGAGACCTCTGATGTACGGGGAGGACTCTGATGTAAGGGGGAACACTGAGGCCCCTGGTGTAAAGGGGAACTCTGATGTAAGAGGTGCTCAGAGAACCCTGATTTACCTCAGTGTACTAGAGGCAGGATAGAGAAGGGGGAGAAACTTTAGTCACAGAGAGGGATGGATGGTGAGCTCACTCACCCCTTGGCAGTCAGCACCTCTCTTCTATATGTATCTGAGGTTGCTGAACTTCAAATTTCCAGCCCCCACTTTCCTTTTCTGAGGTACAGCGCCGGGGATTGGAGTGTGCGCACACACAGAGGGGTAGGGGCGGGAGGAAGAGGTGCAGATCAAGCCCGCTCTCCTCTCCTGTCTGTGTGTTTGGGGTCAGGGGGGTTGTTAGTGCTGGTTTTGGGCAGTGTGAAAGAGAATGTAACAGACAGCTTAGACAACTGCAGCCAGCAACCCTGCTGGGAAGCCATAGTCCAGTCTGAATAATGTGTCCATGAAACCCGGACGCAGGATTCCAAACCCAAACTGTCCGGGTGAATCCTGGACAGGTGGCAACTCTACAAACAACGGTGTTGGGATGCAGCACTTTGTTCAGCTGGCACAGGGAAAGGGCTTCCTGGGATCTGTGTAAGAGTCCCACTCACTGTTATTACATAATGTGAGCGTATGGAGGATGGCATGAATGGGACCGTACAATGTTTTTAAATGGACAACGTTGTCTTTTTTAAATTCTATGCTTATTGTTACCCTGTTGTTGTGTGATTTGTATCTCAATAAAGTTTTGTAATTTTGATATAAACTGCTGGGTTATCCCATTCCTCAATTAGGAGGTACGGGCCGCTAATGTGAGGATCACCTTGCCTCTCCAACCTTTCTTTTTCATGCTGTGGTTTCCGCCTCAGTCTGTTGAACAGAAACAAAGTACTGCATGAACAACTCAGTAGTGTGGACTGACACCATAGGAAACAATGCAAATTGCCTTTTCTTTGTCTAGGGACTGCACTGGGCAATGCAGCCGCATCACTTCCTGTTTGTTTTCTTCAGTCAATCCCAGCTGAATTTCATCTACCATTTACTAAAAGATATATAAATGTGTAAGATATTCCAGTGGCCTCCTTTCTTCTGTCACCTGAAAACGTCACGTCTGTTGTACAGACGAAACACGCCTAGGGCAAGGCCAGTGGCTCGTGATGTTATACACCTAGTCATGTTCTCTGATGTGGTGTTTATTTCCTTATGAGATGCTTTTATATTTGTGAATATGTTTGTTTTTAATAAATTATTGTGTTTTAAGTAATACTCTCGTTCTTTGCGCTTTCCACCATTTATTCCTATTCTGAGGAGTGGTCTTTGAATAAGCAGTGGAGGACTCTGGAATCTGCGGTATTTCGTTTGGTGGCCCTTGGTTGGATGGTTTCTTCGCTGTTCATCTCTTATAATTTAGAGATCATTGGTACTTGGTAAGGGAACTGGATTGATTTCAAGGTGGGTTGGGACTTTTGCATGTGGATTTTCATTTATGTTCAGGATCTCCACCCCAAACTCGCTCATCCATGTCTTTATGGACCTTGCTTTGTGCACTGCTTTTAGCAGAGTCAGATGTTTTTTTTCTACAGGTTCAAAACGCCTCTCCATGTTATTCTATAACACCCGCCGCTGGCCAACTCTATCCAGGTTGGCCGGCGGCGGGTGGGCTTCTGCTTGTCCTCTGCATCACAGCGGCTTCTGCAGTGCGTCTCCTCCCTTCTCGTCCTCCTAGGCATCCAAGTGGATCGCCTATTATTTCAGCCAGTCGGATGACGGGTCTCAGGACCCACTTCCTGATGGGGGGGGGGGGAGGATCAGTGAGACAATAGCGAATATTCCTTTGCTCTTCTAACACAACTGGGTGGGCTCGGAGCGCAGTGCTCTGTGCCCTGAGCCCACCCTTTTTTGAAACCCATTAGAGCCTCAGGCACCCCCCTCATTGGAATCCATGTGTCCGTCCATGCATGTAGATTAGGGGGCCAGACGCAAGGATGGGGGGTGGCGCCCGTGCGCCCCTAATGACTTCCATCAACCGATCGCATGCTAGCAAAAGTGCTGTTTTTTTTTACATTTTCCTTGCATGTGATTGGGTATTATTTGTAAAGTGGAGCTTTACCTCAGTTACTAAGCTCTGGAGCAACTGCACTTTGCAAAGTGCACAGTCTGCCTTTAGTAAATCAACCCCTAAGTGTCAATGCACGCATAGTGGTTGATTTACTTACTTACTTTACAGAGCTTAGTAATTGATCAGAAACTCTGCTGACTTCCATCATCCAATCACGTGCAAACAAAAAGCATTTTTTTTTTCTTTCCCTTTGCACGTGATTGGGAATTCTTTGTAAAGTGAAGCTTTACCGCATTTACTAAGCTCTGAGGCAACTGCACTTGGAGAATGCAACTTCACTTTGCAAAGTGCACAGTCTATTTGCCTTTAGTAAATTAACCCCATAGGCTTGTAGGAGCTGTAAGTGGCATAGGCGTTTTCAAGCTGTAAGAAAAAAAAAACAAGGGCCAGGGCATTCTGGAGCAGTAGCGTTACAGCTGTAAAACCGCATGACGTGGCTAAACGCGTGCTAACGCTGTATCAGGGACGTGCAGTCAGGGGAGGCAGCCCATGAACATAAAAAAAACAATAAGAAAAGAAAAACGATCAACTACGAGGGTCGTAGCTCGGCGAAATTAAGTAGTTATGTAGCTGAAGTCCTACCCCACCACTGGTAAAATTTTGGGGCTTCTATCACCTATGGTTCCAAAGATACGGGGCTCCTTGTGCAGCCTGTCAGAAGCTACATACAGAGTGGCCAGTTTAAATACAAGCTGTCACACACTGTTTGCAGCAGACTGAGAGGATTAACTCACAGTGCCTCTCCTCACTTCTTGTCAGAGGCACTGAGCTCAATGGACAGCTTGGAGCCTTATCCAATGGTAAAGCACCATTGGCTCAAGCTGTCCAATAAAACTGCTGCAGTGGAGGCACGCCTCACTGCAGTGTCATAGAAGGGGGCGTGTCTAAAAGACAAATACTCCCTTCCAGCCCAGCCCTTGTAACTACAGGGAAATACATGTTTACCCAAAATCCCACGTTTTTCTCACACAGTTAAGAGGGAGAATAGAATCTGCTGCTGCTGAAAAGGTACAAGCTAAATCATATATTATTACGGTATATGTTATAAGATAATAGTTTATTATTTATCTATTTACTGGGAAATTACTGGTTGGCAGTTATAACTTCAAACTTCAGTAATTTGTCCACTAAACCACCTGCTTGAGTACAGTTTTTGAAAATATAGTAAATTACCTTAAAAATAATATATAATAATTATTTTTATATTACTTACTTATGGTAATTAACCCCTTGCCACCCAGGCCAATTCTGACACTTCTCTCTGATGATGTAAAAATCATCATTTTTTTTGCTAGAAAATTACTCAGAACCCCCAAACTTTATATATATTGTTTTAGCAGACACCCTAGGGAATAAAATGGTGGCCGTTGCCAATTTTTTTATGTAACACAGTATTTGTGCAGCAATTTTTCAAATGCGCTTTTTTTTGGAAAGAAACTGTTTCATAAATAGAAAAAGTGAAGTTAGTCTGATTTTTTTTTTGTATAATGTGAAAGATGATGTTAAGCTGAGTAAATAGATACCCAACATGTCACGCTTTAAAATTGCGCACGCTTGTGGAATGGCGCCAAACTTCAGTACTTAAGAATCTCCATAGACAATGCTTTAACATTTTTAGAGGTTACATGTTTAGCGTTACAGAGGAGCTCTAGTGCTAGAATTATTGCTCTCGCTCCAACGTTTGCGGTGTATGTAACCTGTGTGTATCTGCCCCTGATTCTAGCCAGTGCCTCACCAGCCACTGACCTCACCGCACGTCCCTGCGCTGTATACAGTGTTAAGCAGCGTCAAGCATTTTTAAGCTGTAGTAATTGGATTTGGGAGTGGACAATAGAAGAGGGCAGAGAAACGCTGCTAAACAGTAATGCTCCTATATGCAGCTGCTTAACGTCAATGTAAAACGCTTCTAAAAGCGTGGTCTTTTTTTTCAGCTGCTTTTTCCTGGCATGGGTACTGGCTTTGCAGCTAGGTTTTTATTAATGCCCTGTGTGCCTGAGGCCTTAGCATGCACAACTGGGGACATATTCTTTCATGTAATGATTGGTAAAAGCAGTACAGTAACTGCCAGCAGCCCTATAGATCATTCCCACACATGATGAAGACGTGCCATGCTGGGGTGAGAACACAAAGAGGAACACAGAGGTGAGATTTCTGGTTAACAAAGCTAGACTATTTCTTTTAAACATTCACAATGGTTAGCAGGTTCATTTTAACGCTGTATACTTATGGACTTTTTGCACACAAAGTGCATCCAGCAGCGATCACTGCAGGTAATCGCTGGCTGTGCGAACAGCCAGGAATATCTGTGGCCTTTGACAATAATGGGCTCGGTGACCGCAATTAGCCACTGGCAGGTGTCAAAAGCCGCAGCATTACTTAGTAGATTCTTGCTGCTGGCATACACACGTCTGGAAAAATGCCTGTGCAAATGCAGCCTCACTTAAAGTGCTTGTCAACCCGTGACAACCACTTTGACCTACAGGTAAGCTTATAATAAGGCTTACCTGTAGGTTCCCTGCATATTTTCTAAACCTGCACGGTTCAGGAGATATGCAGTGTACTGTGATGTGCCTACATCTCTGGGCATCAGTGTTGCCAACCGCCAGTAAATTTACTGACCGTTTGTAAAAATCTGTGATTTTTACAACTGTCTATAAATGTCAGGGTCTGATAATTTGTCATGCTGTGCTGACTTTTTAACTGTAAACCAGGCAAACTACTTGATATGGGTATTGTCAGTGTTTCCATGTTGTGTTTAAATATCAATTGTCTTAGTTTTTAATAGGAGTTCAGTTATTTTTCAGGTTGTCAGTAAAAATTGTGATCTGCCAGTAAATTTTTCATGTTTTGCTAAGTAAAAAACGCTGCGGGAGGTTGGCAACGCTGCTGGGCATACGGGCAGTGAAGAAATGGTCTCCGTGCCGTTACTTCACTGAGATCGTGTTGTGATTGGCGCGCATGGAGTGATGTCACGCGACTCTGGCCAGTCACAGAGCCGGAAATCGCGGCCCCGGAAGGAAGAGGGGCAGAAGATGGATGCGGCCTGGAGCGGGGACATCGCTGGCTTCCAATGCAGGTAAGTGGCACATAATGGGCTAATATGCGATGCATAGCAGCCCATTATGCTTTTAAATTCCAGGGTATTATAGAGGAAGTAAACCCCATCAGGGTTTACTTCCTCTTTAAAGTGATTGTAAAGGTTTGTTCTTTGTTTTTTAAATAACTAACATGTCATACTTAAATGTTCTGTGCAAGGGTTTTGCACAGAGCGGCTCGATCCTCCTTTTCTGGGGTCCCCCAGCAGCGCTCCTCCACTTCATCGGGTGACCCCACAGAGAGACGATTTCCATGGGGGCGCGATCCCGAGTCCTGCCACTGCGTCCATTGACACAGACAGCCCCTGAATCCCATGTCACAAGATTTGATTGACAGCAGAGGGAGCCAATGGCTCCTGCTGCTATCAATCTATTCAATGAGGACGGAGACAGCGGCTGGAGCTGCTGGGCTCTTGTTCGTCGCTGGAACAATCGGGTTCAGGTAAGAAAAAGGGGGGCTCAGAGGGGCTTGTGCAGCACAGAAGTTTTTTCACCTTAATACATAGAATGCATTAAGGTGAAAGACCTTGAGGCTGGGTTCACACCTATGCGAACTGGATGTGGCTTACACCGCATCCAATTTGCAGGACACTTGAAAACACATTGTTTTCAATGTGTCCAGTTCACATAGGTGCGGTGCATTCGCAGTCCACATTGCACAGGAAATGTGTGCATTTTCTGTGCAGTGCAGTGCGAATTCCCAGCCCATTATGTTCAATGGGAACATATCTGACTCGCACATATGTTCCGCATTGAACAGGGATTCTTTCCCCCTCCTCACTGCACCTCCCCCCACCCCTCTCTGGTCAGCTGATCCGCAGTGAGAATGGACAGGAGCCGCTGAGCAGCGGCGCCTGTCCTTCTCACCGACAATAAGGCTGGAATTCGCACTGGACTGGTGTGAATCCAGCCTTAGACTTTACAACTCCTTTAACAGCTTACCTGGAAAGAGTGATTATTGTAGAACCTGTCCTCCAAAGACGCACCCCATTCGGCTGGATCGAAGCCCGTCCCTGCAAAGGGAAGAATCCAGACAAATCAGTTAAAATGACCCTGTCACAACAGGCTTGATAGTAAAATAAAGCCAGACTAAAGGAAGATGCTACTTACTTACCTTTCCTAGAGAAACTGCTGCTCCAGGTCCCTTCAGTCAATACTAGAATCATAGGTGTGTGCAGCCTATTGCAATAGGGTGTGCACCCCAAAACTCAAACAGACATGCGCGTGTGTGTGTACATTATATTACCAAAAGTATTGGGACGCCTACCTTTACACATACATTATTATTATACAGGATTTATATAGTGCTAACAGTTTGCACAGTGCTTTACAACTTGAGGGCAGACAGTACAATTACAATGCAAATCAATACAGGAGGACTCAGACGGCCCTGCTCCTTAGAGCTTACAATCTAGAAGAACTTTAATGAACTTTTATGGCATCCCAGTCTGTAGGGTTCAATATTGAGTTGGCCCACCCTTTGCAGCTATAACAGCTTCAACTCTTCTAGGAAGGCTGTCCACAAGGTTTAGGAGTGTCTATGGGAATGTTTGACCATTCTTCCAAAAGCACATTTGTGAGGTCAGGCAATGATGTGGACGAGAAGGCCTGGCTCACAGTCTCCGCTCCAATTCATCCCAAAGGTGTTCTATCGGGTTGAGGTCAGGATTCTGTGCAGGCCAGACAAGTTCCTCCTCCCCAAACTCGCTCATCCATGTCTTTATGGACCTTGCTTTGTGCACTGGTGCGCAGTCATGTTGGAACAGGAAGGGGCCATCCCCAAACTGTTCTCACAAAGTTGGGAGCATGAAATTGTCTAAAATGTCTTGGTATGCTGACGCCTTGAAATTTCCCTTCACCGGAACTAAGGGACCAAGCCCAACCCCTGAAAAACTACCCTACACCATAATCCCCCCTCCACCAAATGATTTAGACCAGTGCACAAAGCAAGGTCCATAAAGACATGGATGAGCGGGTTTGGGGTGGAGGAACTTGACTGGCCTGCACAGAGTCCTGACCTCAACCCGATAGAACACCTTTGGGATGAATTAGAGTGGAAACTGTGAGCCAGGCCTTCTCATCCAACATCAATGCCTTACCTCACAAATGCACTTCTGGAAGAATGGTCAAACATTCCCATAGACACTCCTAAACCTTGTGGACAGCCTTCCCAGAAGAGTTGAAGCTGTTATAGCTGCAAAGGGCGGGCCAACTCAATATTGAACCCTACGGACTAAGACTGGGATGCCATTAAAGTTAATTTGTGTGCAAAGGCAGACGTCCCAATACTTTTGGTAATATAGTGTATATGCATATACAGTTTATACACATATACACACACAGAGTGGAGTTTAAAAACCTGGGTAAGGTTTCGTGAAAAGTGTGTGACCCATCACAACCAACAATGGCCGGCCTCTACCCATAATATTTAAATAAAAAAGAAGGGAAGAAATGGGGCTTTAATGAGGGTGTCATTGTGGATAACTGACAGCACATAGCCGTGTGCATGGAATTCATGTTTCTGATGTTTGACTGCCATAATCACATTAGATATATCATGATCCCAAAGAACACATGTGTTATCATTGATAAATATGATTTTAATCAAAAACATTTTCATATATAGACATATTTATGATAATTACAAGTAAAATAAATTAACATGATATAAAGTCAATGAGCATAATAGATAGAATACATACAGTATATATACAAATAGATATGGGAACATGATTGACCACCAGGATTCATGAATTACTCGTCCATCATACACACAAACAATTGGTTGACATGATGAATAAAATACTTGGTAAAAACCAGACTTGTCTTGGCACCAGGACCAGATTAACATAGGGGCTATTGGAGCTGCAGCTCCAGTCCCCAACTTAATACAGGCCCAGCCACCCAAGAACTTCCCACTGGCACCGTGGTGCCACCACTGACCACAGCTGCCCACCACTGCCCAGTGTCCACAGTTGTGAAAATTATTGGTTCCTTGGACCGCATTCTAGCAACTAATCAAGTGCAAGCACAGGCCCCCGGCAGAGGAGGAGGATGTAACTTCCTCAGCACCAGGCCCATGATGCTCTTAATCCAGCCCTGCTTGGCACCCTTAATGGAAACTCTACGCGTTTTGTGGCATTTCAGCCACTCATCAGGAATATGATACATAACGGTACTAAAGAGATGGGTAAAAAAAACCTCCATTAAAATATACTGCCCTCTCAAGGAAGGAAAGTATCATAGAATAACATCTTTATTACTCACAAAACAGCTCCCAGGCTGTACCCAGCCCAGGAATGGGATTGATAAAACTATGGATGGATGCCTGATCCGGGGTTGAGGCGGGAAATCTCCCCAAAAAAGCCAAAGGGAAACAGCCAGTGGGCAGGCCTGGCAGCCCCTGTGTATGATGAATATATGTTGGTCAACCAAACTAATCTGCAAAAAATGAAATGTAGAAATGAATGAAACAAATAGAGTGTGAAGATATATAAACTACATGAACATTTTATGTGTCCCCATGTAAATGAAAGTAAACCGAAATCAAATGACAAAACAATGGAAAAAACGGGCTGAATGGAGTGCTGTGTCGAAAATGGACAAAAACCCAGATGAGTGACCATGCACGCCTGCAGATGGGATGGGCGTGATTTCACTGTGGATATCGGTGCCGCAGGCGGCCCGCTCATTCCCTTAGCTGCCATGGCATCCATGCATGACGTTGGCGGGAACCCGCCCTGTGCTGGGGGTATATCCGCCTGGGCCGACCGGAGGGTCACTTCACTTGAGCCTACCATGCCAGCTCACATTCATGCCATCACACACCTTAGGTAACCGGTCATGTTCACTCATCTGGGTTTTTGTCCATTTTGCACACAGCACTCCATTCGGCATGTTTTTTCTAGGGTTGTCCGGATACCACTTTTTTAAAACCAAGTACAAATGCTGATACTTTTTTTCAAGTACTCGCCGATACCAATTACTGATAATTTTTTAATGTCATGTGACAGTGGCACTAATATGCAGCACTGATGGGCATTGATAGGCGGCGCTGATGAGGCGTGGACTGTCAGTAGTTTTTCATTTTAATTATTTATTTTAATTCTTTTTTTTCACAGTTTTATTTTTTTACAATTCGTTTTTTTTAATTTTTTTTACAATTTATACACAATATATTACAATGCTATACTTTTTTTTGGGGGGGGAGTGTATGGTGCGATTGCTTTTTTTTATTTTATTTTTTATTATTTTTACAATTTTACTTTACTGTTGGCGGGGTTTACACAGACAGAAGGGATCGGAGGGGAGGGGGGGGGGGGGCGGAGGAGGACCGAGGGGA
>BLSH010150438.1:561787-579382 GCA_018402905.1 Glandirana rugosa | reverse complement strand
CAGGGGGGGGAAGGACGCAAATTTTGTTTGGGTACAACGTCACACAACCGCGCAATTGTCAGTTAAAGTGACGCAGCGCCGAATCGCAAAAAGTGCTCTGGTCCTACAGTGGGAAATCCTTCCGGGGGTGAAGTGGTTAAACCATCGGAATTACACTATCTGGATCTGTATATGGTACAATTCCCACGTAAGAGATCGATATAGGATATGTCCATCTAGTGGTGGAAGAGAGGATACCGCATCAGGGATTATGCCTGCAGAGGCTATCTGCCTGCTGTTTTGACCAATCCTAGAGATAGGTGGTCATCTAGTTCTGGTAAGGACCCTCAGATTTGGTGTGTTGTGGGTGTCTTCACGGCTCCTCTTCTTTTTCCTTATTCCAACACCTGGTGGAAAGATTACCCTTGAGCTCATCAACCAAAACCGAATGAAAAAAACTTTTTTTTATATTTTTTTTTAGATTTTGTATTTTAGCATGTACGTATTAGATGGTGATAGGAAAGTGAGTAGGTTCCAGTAAATAATTGGAAAGTCCAGATGCTGTTGTTACCTTTTGTCCCTCTTGACCCTCTCATCTAGATTGTAAGCTCTAGCGAGCAGGGCCCTCTGTTTCCTCCTGTATTGAATTGTATTGTAATTGTACTGTCTGCCCCCATGTTGTAAAGCGCTGCGCAAACTGTAGGCACTATATAAATCCTGTAAAATAATAATAATAATAATAATAATAATCCTAAGAAATCCATAAATGTTTGATAATCATGGATCATATATGAACATAAATTCATAAACTGTGCAATTTAGCATATTCTGTGCAAAAAAGCATGTGCAATATTGTGCAATAACGTGCAAATAAAAATAGTTCATAAGTACATATTAGATGGTGATAGGAATGTGAGTAGGTTCCAGTAAATAATTGGAAAGTCCAGATTTCTTATGATGGCTCGCGCACATCCCTGATGAAGCCACATCGGCAAAACATGTAGGATATGGACCATCATGCGATACAGCCATCTTTATGCTCTGTACCATATGCTAATTGTTTTTAATCTCTCTGAATCGGTATTGTAACAATGTATTATACAAACCTTTTCTTTTAAATATGTACAAATAAATATTGTTTTTAGTTTACCAGTGATTGTGAACTGAATTTCTAGGCACTGCCATAATCCCACCCAACCCCAATTCTACCCCTTCCCTCTTTTCTTATTCTTATGATGTTGATGTGGACTATTTCCATACAATATTTATTGTTCATAATATTTTTCATTTCTGCACAATTTTTTCAATGGAATTTTTTGAATGATTAGCACAATCTATATACATACATATTACATTTTTGCCTATATTACGGCTATATTACATTTTTGCCTATATTACGGCTATATTACATTTTTGCCTATATTACGGCTATATTACATTTTTGCCTATATTACGGCTATATTACATTTTTGCCTATATTATGGCTATATTACATTGTTGCCTATATTATGGCTATATTACATTGTTGCCTATATTACGGCTATATTACGGCTATGTTACATTTTTGCCTATATTACGGCTATATTACATTTTTGCCTATATTACATTTTTGCCTATATTATGGCTATGTTACATTTTTGCCTATATTACGGATATATTACATTTTTTCCTATATTACGGCTATATTACATTTTTGCCTATATTATGGCTATAGTACATGTTTGCCTATATTACGGCTATATTACATTTTTGCCTATATTACGGCTATATTACATTTTTGCCTATATTATGGTTATATTACATTTTTGCCTATATTACGGCTATATTACATTTTTGCCTATATTATGGTTATATTACATTTATGCCTATATTACGGCTATATTACATTTTTGCCTATATTACGGCTATATTACATTTTTGCCTATATTACATTTTTGCCTATATTATGGCTATATTACATTTTTGCCTATATTACGGCTATATTACATTTTTGCCTATATTACGGCAATATTAAATTTTTGCCTATATTATGGCTATATTACATTTTTGCCTATATTATAGCTATATTACATTTTTGCCTATATTACGGCTATATTACATTTTTGCCTATATTATGGTTATATTACATTTTTGCCTATATTACGGCTATATTACATTTTTGCCTATATTACAGCTATATTACATTTTTGGCTATATTACGGCTATATTACATTTTTGTCTATATTACAGCTATATTACATTTTTGCCTATATTACGGCTATATTACATTTTTGGTTTTGGGTTTAGTACCAATTTAAGTCTGACTATGATACCAGGTAACCACTCACCTTCCCTGTTTTGCAGAAGGTCTGAAAAGTATTTGGAAGCAAACAGCGGGATGTCCTTCGGCTGCTCCCTTAGGACCTCTCTGGTGAGCCCTTCCAGGAGATTGGCAAACCCTCGAGGGATGCGATAATTTGTGTTGGAAAAAGGAATGGCCATGTTCCGGGTGTTGTAGAGTGCGCTCCTGCAGATGTATAATAACAGGTTACTGAGAGACACGTCGCAATGGAAAGTAGACTTTATTATAGATGGAAATTAACCTGCTTATATCTTGCTTTCCCTGGTTCCTTCTCCCCTCCAACATACCAATGATATTTGCAAACAGATTGTAAGCTCTAGAAAGGTCTAAAATGTGGACTTCCAACGTCAGGTAAATAAAAGATTCCCTTGCAGTCATTGTTGGCTGACCTGCTAATCATCTCAATGGTTTTGTCCATTGCACAAACTTTTTACGAATGGTGGAATTTTAATGCAAACAGACTGTTAGGGCTCAATCATAGGTGCCACTAGGGGGCAGTAAAACCCCTGTTACCGCTCCCCGTGGCCATTATGGTTTGCTTTGAGATCAAAGTGATTGTAAACGATCAACTTGTAAAACAACCCATTCCATTTAAAATAATAATGCAAGGCAAAACATTTTTGTATAGATATAGAAAACATAAACACAGTGCCTTGAAAAAGTATTCATACCCCTTGAATTTTCCACATTTTGTCATGTTACAACCAAAAACGTAAATGTATTTTATTGGGATTTTATGTGATAGACCAACACAAAGTGGCTCATAATTGTGAAATGGAAGGATAATGATAAATGGGTTTAAATTTTTTTTTTTTTTAGAAATAAATATCTGAAAAGTGTGGGGGGCATTTGTATTCAGCCCCCTTTACTCTGATACTCCTAACTAAAATCTAGTGATTCTAGTAAAATCGCACCTAATTAGTAAATAGAGTCCACCTGTGTGTAATTTAATCTCAATATAAATACAGCTGTTCTGTGAAGCCCTCAGGGGTTTGTTAGAGAACCTTAGTGAACAAACAGCATCATGAAGGCCAAGGAACACACCAGACAGGTCGGGGATAAAGTTGTGGAGAAGGTTAAAGCAGGGTTAGGTTATAAAAAAATATCCAAAGCTTTCACCATATTACAGAGCACTGTTCAATCCATCATCCGAAAATGGAAAGAGTATGGCACAACTGCAAACCTACCAAGACATGGCCGTCCACCTAAACTGACCAGCCGGGCAAGGAGAGCATTCATCAGAGAAGCAGCCAAGAGGCCCATGGGAACTCTGGAGGAGCTGCAGAGATCCACAGCTCAGGTGGGAGAATCTGTCCACAGGACAACTATTAGTCGTGCACTCCACAAATCTGACCTTTATGGAAGAGTGGCAAGAAGGAAGCCATTGTGGAAACAAAGCCATTACAAGTCCCGTTTGCAGTTTGCGAGAAGCCATGTGGGGGACACAGCAAACATGTGCTGTTCTGATCAGATGAGAGCAAAATTGAGGTTCACCTTCCAGCAGGACAAAGACCCTAAACATACAGCCAGAGCTACAATGGAATGGTTTAGATCAAAGCATAGTCATGTGTTAGAATGGCACAGTCAAAGTCCAGTCCTAAATCCAATTGAGAATCTGTGGCAAGACTTGAAAATTGCTGTTCACAGACGCTCTCCATCCAATCTGACAGAGCTTGAGCTATTCTGCAAAGAAGAATGGGCAAAAATGTCCTCTCTAGATGGGCAAAGCTGGTAGAGACCTCCCCAAAAAGACTTGCAGCTGTAATTGCAGTGAAAGGCGGTTCTACAAAGTATTGACTCAGGGGGGCGCTATACAAATGTACCCCACACTTTTCACATATTTATTTGTAAAAATTTTGAAAACCATTTATCATTTTCCTTCCACTTCTTGCCCCTTTGTGTCGGTCTATTACATAAAATCCCCAAAAAATAAATTTACGTTTTTGGTTGTAACATGACAAAATGTGGAAATCTTCAAGGGGTATGAATACTTTTTCAAGCCACTGTACCTTTTTTCCCTTTTTATAAGTGATCAATCTATTCTCAGCTCTATAAGAGCTGGGGGAGGAGAAGCAGCAGCACACTGAACTTCCCAGTGAATGTCTGTCCAGCAGGGGTGTGTCAGGACAAGTGTGAACATTGAAGAAGAGCATGCTGAGTTCCAAGAACAGATAGAGAACTGACCACTGATCACATGCGATGCCTGGCATCGTGGCATCGTGGCATCGCATAAGTGTGAACCCAGCCTGATGGAAAAGTTAAACCCTCTGACGCAGTGCCCTCCAGCCTGCACCACACGTGTGGCTGTGCACTGTGCAGGGCACCGGACCAACAGAACTCTACCAGGTCTGTCACCCCCCACGGTCACGTGACCACATCCGAGGCCCCAATTGGCCAGTTTCATATTGTACTCTGTGCCCCAAGCCCTCCCACCCTGTGATACCAGCGGCTTACGGCTTCCTGGCCAATCAGGAGTGGAAGGCCCAGAACCAGGAAAGAAGACCAGGTCAAGACAGAAGCGGCGGTCCCGGGCACCAGGGGAGCCGTGACTGCTGGAGGGCTCCGCCGTAGGGTGAGTGCGGACCTGGAGGGGCCATCCCACGCCCCCCCCCCCAAAATACTCCAGCACCGGCCGCCACTACGCTGATGCGTTTTACAGGCAGTCCTGCTGCTGAACACTCAGGTGAATGCGGCCATGGTGAAACCACCTTGCGACTGCAATGCACATGGTTGTGGTCAACATTTTCTGGGTTAAAACAGGCAGTGAGGAGGCAACATATCACCTCCTTACTGCCCATCAAATGTCTTCTGAAAGGCAATCCACTGCTATCCACTTTTTAGAGGGACAGCAAGGGCAGATGCATGTGGGAATGAGCCCTAAAGCCTCGTACACACGAGCCGATGGTTGGTCAACCTAATGTCCAACTTTTGTCCAAATTGGGCGACGGTGGTTTGGTCTCGTGTACTAATGTGACTCAAGTAATCGGCCAACAAAGCTGAACGTAGTGACGTGTTCCGAGCATATAAAGAGGAAGTTCAGGTGAATGTGATTTGTGAATTAGGAACACAGGTTACACCACCGAACACTTCCAGGATTCCGAGCATGCGTGCTTAGCGCTTCCAACATTTTGTTGGTCAACTTCTGTACACACGAGCCAATAATTGGCCAACGGCTTGTTGGCCAACAAAAGGTTTCTAGTCTTGTCATCCAACTTCTGTTGGACAACGACTGGAAATCGGCTGTAGAATCATGAGTACACACGATCGGATTTTCGGCCAACAGGCTGTGGGACGACCATTGTTGACCGATAATCGGACCGGGTGTCCTTTAGGCTTCGTTCACATTTGGAGTTTTGGGATCTTGGGCAGAATCACTCTGCCCACAATCCCAAATCACACTGCAATCGCAAAACACATGTTTGGGTGGCATTCATTTTCAATGACACCTAAAATATGATTATTACGCAGCAATTGTGGCACACCACAATGCACGAAGCTTGTCGCCCTAAAAGAGCAGGAGCTTCTTTTGGGGCGACAAGCTTCGCATGTTGCGGTTTGCCATAATTCATTGTGTGCTAATCGCTGTAAAACCGAACCACTAAAACAGAATGGCACCCGAACATGTGTTTTGCGATTGCAGTGCGATTTCAAATGCCCGATACCCCAAAACGCCAAACGTGAATGGAGCCTAACAGGAAAATAATGTGTTACTTGTCAGCAAATCTAAACCTTCATTCACACTTAGTATTAGCACTTGCAAAATTGTGGCATTTAGAATGCGTTTTAAAAACACAAGAGAAACGCCTTTTGCGCTATTGTTGTCATTTATTCTCAATGGTGGTTAATGGCACCTCAAATGCAGAAAAAAAAGAAGTGCTTTTTGTGCAATAAAAAATTGTGTCAAACATGGCAAAGCGCTCGGTTAAAAATGTGCATGAGTTACTTTGCCGCGTTTTGTTGCGCACAGGGCAGCCTATTCAAATGAATGTGTGGTGCGATTTTGCGGGCGATTACAAGAAGCTGACACAAATTCAGGCTGAACTCTACTTGGCAATCTGCTACAGGTCTGTTGTATGTTGATGTTGCTGTTTATGTCTTTGCTATGCAACTCTATATACCTGTCATGGGAAATGTTTCCTCACCTGACTGATCTGTATTGCTCAGCCTTGTGTTTGCATCACTAAAGCCCCGTACACACGGTTCAATGATCGCATACAACAGGTCGTACTCACGACCGTTGCATGCAATATCGATCGTTCGTATGCGCGATTTGAACAGTCGAACATACGACGGTCGTACAAGGGAATTGTATGAGCAGACTAGAAAACTTGGTCGTACCAACAAGCTCTCATACGACCGTTGTATCGTGTGTACAGAGCAGTTGGTACAACAAGTTGTATTGTGCAAAACACGCATGCTCAGAAGTCAGGAATGGCCGGATGCTAATTACATGCACCTGAACGTTCTTTCCCTGGCCCTACGATCGTGTAGTGCAGTCAGTATGCTACATACAACAGCCAACATACAATTCGACACGGTCGTACGTGCGATCATCGAACCGTGTGTACGAGGCTTTACATTGATGGCGCTATACAGAAAAAAAATATGTCCAGTCCATTGTAACAGATGCCCAATAATCTGTGCACCGTCTATAAGAAAGGTAAAGGAAAGGGCGGCTGTTGCTGATAAGGAATAATTAAATCAAATTTGGTATCTGCTCAAGAAAAACTGACAGCTGAAATCCTATTGGTTCCCAAGGGCAGCACAAAAGTCCTCCTCCAATGATATACTGTATATGTCTGCTGCACTTAATAAAATACATGAATAGAGAGAATATCACACTTAGCCACATGACAGTCACTGATCAGATAAAATAATATCTTTCTGGATCCAGATTACTGTCACAATGTAATATTTTATTCCTTCAAAGTGCCGTTCAATCTGCTTCTATATGTTGCCTTTCCCCCCATCATCAATATACTAATGATCAGTGGCGGCCCATCCATAAGGGGCGCATGGGCACCGCCCCCCATCCATGGGTCCAGCCCCTAATCTACAGTATTTCACAAAAGTGAGTACACCCCTTAATTTTTGTAAATATTTTATTCTACCTTTTCATGTGACAACACTGAAGAAATGACACTTTGCTACAATGTAAAGTAGTGAGTGTACAGCTTGTATAACAGTGTAAAATTCAAAACACAGCCATTAATGTCTAAACCACTGGCAACAAAGTGTCATTTCTTCAGTGTTGTCACATGAAAAGAATAAAATATTTCCCAATTGCCCGTATGGAGATGCTGCGCTGACCACCAGGAGGAGGAGGGAGGAGATTCGAGGAGAGGAGATGCAAGGGAGGCTAGCCGGCTACCCGTCCATCGCCTGGAGGGAAGCCCGAGGAGAAGCTACGCTGGCCAGCGGAGGAGGAGGGAGGAGTTGCGAGGAGAGGAAACGCAGGGGAAGTCAGTTGCCCGGAGGGAAACCCAGGGTAAGTGTTGTGACCGACCGACCTGGGGTGGGGAGGTGACCTGCCCGGGGGGGTGGCTAGCTGTGCACTGTTTGCCGCCCCCCCCCCCCCAAAAAAAATACCACCAGCCACCATTGCTAATGATTAGTGGCGTAACTAAAACCTTCAGGGCCCCAATGAAAGAAACTATAAAAGGCCCTCCTTCCTACTAATCCCAGGGCCCATTACTTCCGTCATGGGACCCTTTTTTTACGGTCCTGCAGTGGGCCACCTTCCTGCCATCTTGGGGTCCCTCCACGGCGGAACTCCAGAGCCCAATCGCAACCTTTGTGATCCTGGTAGTTCCACCACTGTTTTTTTTTTTTTTTTGTTGTTGTTTTTTTTTTTTTTAATTTTATTTTTTTATTATTTTTACCTAGTTGGGAGGCTTTGGTGATAATGTCTCACATTTGATGTCTCACTTGATGTCTCACTTTTGAGACAGAGAAAGAGACGGAGGACAGATTTAGCCTCAGCCGCACAGAAGGAATGAACAGGAATAGCTCTGCTTCCTGTTTATTCGTAAACTGAAGCATAGTAAAAACAGTTTACCATGCCTAAGCTATTGATGAATATTATTTTTAAAAAAAATCAGTGATCGTTTCCGACTGACTATTCATTTAGACAAGGAAGGGGCCTGTAAATGACACATTTATGGGCCTCTTCCCATCTCTCCATCCTGAGAGGTAGCCCGCAGCAGCCGGTAGGAGGTGGGAGGGGCTAACCCGGCAGCACTGTGGTGGGGGGGGGGCAGGGAAGAAGGACCGCGATAGGGAGGCTGCAGGAACTGATGCCCTCCATTGCCCTCCTGCAGTCGCTGAATGTCTGTAGGAGGGAGAGGAGGAGAAGCAGGCATTCAGCATCTTCATGGAGGGATTGGTTCCCCTATGCTGCCGCCCCTCCTAACCAGATGTACAGGGGGGCTGCATAAGCCCCCTGAGGCATGGGGCTGGCCGGGTCACAGTGGCAACCCCTGTAGATACACCCCAGATAATGATATTTGTAAATAAAACCTTTTGTCTTTCACTACAAACCTTATTTTAGTCCCAGAGAAGTCATCACCAGGTCCCTGTGCTTCTCTATGCAATGCAGGCAGATTGTGGCTGGTGAGAGGGGCTGGCAGGATGCTTTACACAAATCCTGAACCCGTCCCAGCACCCTGCCTCATTACTCTGCCCAAGAGCCCTCAGTATTGACGTAAGCAGTGGGAGGAGTTATACAAATGTCAAAATGCCTTGATGGGTGGTGTCAGTCTGGAGGAGAGGGCATTCCCAGGCAGGTTGTATTTGGATACAGACCACCCACTTATGATGCTGACCCCATTGATTGAAAAAACTGACATCCAATGATTAAAAAGGGTGGGTCAGGGACAGTCAGGCTGGGGAGGAAAGAGCTAGATGATGCTGGATACATTTAATCCAGAAAATGAGGCGGGCTCTGTCTGATTTGCCGCAGCTTCTATTGTGCACAGTGAGATCAGAGGAAGTAATTTCAGTAGAGCAGAGGAGCATGAACAACTCTGCAAGACTGAAGGGAAGGCTGGAGGTCAGATTTAATTCATCAATGGACCTGGATTATGCTATGCACCTATAGAGTCGGAGATTTCGATGAAAGGCACAGAAACTGCTGATTTTCCACTGCTGATGGCTCAGCAATAGCAGCATGAATTAAAAAAAAAAACTTGTACTGGGTTTTTATGCTGTACAACTCTGTGTACCACTTGTGTTTTATGCTGATTTACCGTGGTTACATCATACTGGAGACTGCAGAGAAAATACTAAACAGCAAACATTTTGCACTATTCTTCATATACAAACAAGGCCTATTCCTGGAGCTCTTATACTGCGGCTATCCATGTTATTTGTGCCATGCACTGAGCCAAAACTGGTTATACAGTGCCCTCTGGTGGCAAAATGTGTTCTACAAGTTCCCAGGTACCAGCACACCAGCTCATTGCCAGATTGTTATCATTTGAAAATTGTACAGTGTCACGAAATCTATACTTTCCTTAAAGCGGAGTTCCACCCAAAAGTGGAACTTCCACTCATCGGATTCCTCCCCCCTCAGGTGTCACATTTGGCACCTTTTTGGGGTGGGGGGATACCTGTCTTTGTCAGGTGTCCTTTTCCCCACATCCAGGAGCTCGAGCTGCGGCCGCTGACGTCAGCAGCCCTGCTCCCTCCCCCTCCTCCTCCACTGCCAGTGAGAAAACGCAGCGGCGGCTCGCACATGTGCAGTAGAGGCCCAGCCGTGAAGCCGAACGGCTACACTTCTGGGTTCCCTTACCCTCAATGGCAGAACTCGTCCAACCGATCCGAAGATCAACGGCGGTGCCGACATCGCTCGACTCCAGGACAGGTAAGTGTCCTAAAATTAAAGTGGTTGTCAAGTGATGACAACCACTTTAACCTACAGGTAAGCCTATAATAAGGCTTACCTGTAGGTTCCCTGTATATCTCCGAAACCTGCATGGTTCAGGAGATATGCAGTGTGCTGGCATGTGCCAACGTCATTGGGCACAGGCGCACTGAAGAAACGGGCCAATTGGTGCCGTTTCTATGGGGCCGTGCCATAACTGATGGCTCCCGTGCACATGCCCGGGAGTGACTTTGTCACGGCTCCAGCCAATCACAGCGCCAGAGCCGCGAACCCGGAAGTAGCTTCGGGTGGAAGATGTCAGCCCTGTACTCGGAGTGTCGATTCCGATACAGGGCTTCATTCTAAGGTAAGTATTTTATAATGAGCTAGTATGCGGTGCATTCTAGCTCATTATGCCTTTCTCTTGCAGGGTTTTATTTTTTATGTTTTTTTTTTTTTTTTACTCTACAACCTCTTTAAGGCCTCATACACATGGGCGTCTGATAATAAATAAGCAAAACGTCGGGTCCGACATTTTGAAAAAATCTGCATTTTTTGCGGCGTTTTGCATCAGTGTTAGTGAGCGTTAGTGAGCATCGGCGTCAATAGGCATTTTTAAAAAAAAATCAGTCCTCTGCTATTTTTCAACCTAAAAACGCCAGCGTCAAAAAACGCTTGTTAACGCCGGTACAGGCGTTAGCAAGCGTTAGTGAGCATTTTGCCGATTGGCATCAAAAAACGCCAAAACGCTACAGCTACAGAACGCGATGGTCCCGCGTTCTAAAAACGGCTCACTAACGCCAACGCCCTCTACTGCTCACAAACGCCGGCGTTTTTAGAGGGCCATTGAATAACATGGAGAGCTGCAAAAAACGCCTACAAAGGCCGGCGTCCAAAACGCCCGTGTGTATGAGGCCTAAAAGTCAGCAGCTACTGTGTGTGTAGCTGCTGACTTTTAATTTTTAAAGGGGCGGCAGCAGGCGGCGGACCTTCGCTTTAATGCAAGTACATAGTAATGGTTCTTTCATCCAATATACCTTATTTACAGTTAGAATCCAATGGGGTAAATAGGGTAATAATTTACAATCATTTATACAGAAGAGAACTATATTTGTATATGAATGATTTATTCTATATATATGTACTGATTATATACATAATTCAGATGTATTTATAGTTAATTGTCTACGCTTGTTAGAAATGAGAGCTTATTTTGTTTAAGTTCAGTTGCACTTTTTTTTTCCTGTAATTCTTGAATATTCCAATAAAAATCTTTGAAAGTCAAAAGAACAAAAAAACAGAAAAAAAAACAAAATTGTACATTGTGTGGTGTGATCTTTTCAATCAGACGTGAAGGGAAACTCTGCCCCCGTCTGATTAACCACTTCAGCCCCGGAAGGATTTCCAGCTTTAGGACCCGAGCCCTTTTTGCGATTCGGCACTGCGTCGCTTTAACTGAAAATTGCGCGGTCGTGCGACGTTGTACCCAAACAAAATTTGCGTCCTTTTTTTCCCCACAAACAGAGCTTTCTTTTGGTGGTATTTGATCACCGCTGCATCATTTCTGATCGCCACTATAAACAAAAGAGCGACAATTTTGCAAAAAAACCCAAATTTCTCACTTTTTGCTAAAATACAAATCCAAAAATAAAATATAAAAAACATTTTTTTTCACCGTTTTTGGCCGATTTATATTCTTCCTCATATTTGTGATAAAAAAAATCACAATCGGCGTTTATTGATTGGTTTGCGCAAAAGTGGTCGCGTTTACGGATGATGAGAATTCATTTTTGGGGTTTTTTTTTTTTACTAGTAATGGCGGCAATCTGCGATTTTTAGCGGTACTGCGATATTTCAGCGGACATGGCGGACCATTTTGACACTTTTTTGGGACCATTGGCATTTATACAGCGATCAGTGCTATAAAAATGCACTGATTACTGTGTAAATGCAAGTGGCAGTGAAGGGGTTAAGCTGCAGGGGGCGCTCTAAGGGTTAACTATGTTCTCTGGGCGTGTTCTAACTGTATGGGGGACTGCCCTAGCTGGGGAAGGGAAGTGGTCACAGCCTCCATGTACAGGAAGGCTGTGATCACAGCCCTTCCCCCTTTACAGAACTGAGGTCCGTATTTACTTACAGGGACCTCCGTTCCTTCACTCCGGGGGGGGGGGGGCATCGTGGGTGGCCGGCGGCAATCGAAGCCGCTGCACCCGCTCCCTGGCCCTCCCCGAACACAGTGAGTGTGCGGGCACGCCTCCGGCGTATGACGTATGACGGCGATTTGCGATAACGAACCAACTTGTTGCCGTCAACCTGCGGTTGGCGGTTGGCAAGTGGTCAAATATAGTTACATAGTTAGTCAGGCTGAAAAAAGACACAGGTCCATCCAGTTCAACCAATAAAAAAAATATAATAATAATAATAAAAAAAATAATCATACAATCCCATATACACAATCCTATACCCACAGTTGATCCAGAGGAAGGCAAAAAAACCCAGCAAAGCCAATGATCCAATTTGCTATAACGGGGGGAAAAAATTCCTTCCTGATTCCCCGAGAGGCAATCGGATTTTCCCTGGATTAACTTAATCAACTTTACCTATAAATATCAGTACCCAGTAATATTATGTACATTAACCACTTCAGCCCCGGAAGGATTTGCCCCCTTCCTGATCAGGCCATTTTTTGCGATACAGCACTGCGTCGCTTTAACTGACAATTGCGCGGTCGTGTGACGTTGTACCCAAACAAAATTGACGTCCTTTTTTCCCTACAAATAGAGTTTTCTTTTGGTGATAATTGATCACCTCTGCGTTTTTTATTTTTTGCGCTATAAACAAAGAGCAACAATTTTGAAAAAAACAATTTTTTTTACTTTTTGCTATAATATCCCAAAAAAAATAAAATAAAACAACAAATGTATTCATTAGTTTAGGCTGATATATATTCTTCTACATTTTTTTTGGTAAATAAAATCGCAATAGGCCTTTATTGATTGGTTTACACAAAAGTTATCGCATCTACAAACTATGAGAATCGTTTTTTTTAAACTGGTAATGTGGGCGATCTGCGATTTTTAGCAGGACTGCGATATTGTGGTGGACAAATCGGAGACTTTTGACACTTTTTTGGGACCAATGACATTTATACAGCGATCAGAGCTAAAAATAGCCACTGATTACTGTATAAATGTCACTGGCAGGGAAGGGGTTCACACTAGGGGGGCAATCGAGGGGATAACTGTGTTCCCTAGGCGTGTTCTAACTGTGTGGGGGCTGTGCTGCAGGGGCACCAGAGATCTAACTGATCCCGATTACAGGGATCAGTAGATTACTGTCATGTTCCCTGACAGAACAGGAATGTTTGCATTGGCGGTTCCCTGTTCTACCTCTGTATTAGGTGATCGCTGGTCACTGGTGGACATCGAGACCGCCCGACCCGCGGCCACACTCAGGCAGCGCGCAGCGGGCATGAGAGCGCGCTGCCAGCAACTGCCGCTGCACTAATCGCCGTAAATAGACGGCGATTCGCGCAGGGTTGCCAACCTGCCGCTGTATATCTACAGGAACCAGTTGGGAAGTGGTTAAGGAAAGAATCGAGGCCTTTTTTAAAGCAATCTACCGTGCTGGTCAGAACCACCTCTGGAGGGAGTCTATTCCACATTTTGAAGAAACCTTTCCGTATTTGGAAATCTTTTTTCCTCTAGACGTAAAGAGTGCCCCCATTTCCTCTGATGAACTTCAAGTAAATAACTCAACACCAAGTTCACTATATGGACCACTTATATATTTGTACATGTTGATCATATCCCCCCTCAACCTCCTCTTCTCAAGAGAGAATAAATTCAGTTCCTCTAATCTTTCCTCATAGCTGAGCTCCTCCATGCCTCTTATTAGTTTGGTTGCCCTTCTCTGCACTTTCTCCAGTGCCCCGGTATCCTTTTTGAAAACTGGTGCCCAAAACTGAACTGCATATTCCAGATGAGGTGTTACTAATGATTTGTATGGGGGGGGGGGGGGCAAATAATGTCTCTATCTCTGGAGTCCATACCTCTCCTAATACAAGAAAGGATTTTGCTTGCTATGGAAACCGCAGCTTGGCATTGCATGCCATTAATAAGCTTATGATCTACCAAAACCCCCAGATCCTTCTCCATTATGGATTCCCCCAGTTGTACTCCCCCTAATATGTAGATGCATGCATATTCTTAGCCCCCAAGTGCCTAACTTTACATTTATCAACATTAAATCTCATTTTCCACATAGTCGCCCAATTAAACAGTGCATTGAGGTCTGCTTGTAAGTTGGAGACATCTTGTAAGGACGTTATTCCACGTATAGAATATGTGCACTATGAGCTGAGGATTGTGAATTTCAATCTCCATGAAATACATTTCACTAATAATAGTGCATGGGGTCATTGGTTGAATAAAATGACAAGGACACAACTGATCTTGTAGTGTGTAAGCAGCACAGAGCAACAAGCAGAGAAAGATCTGCAATCACAAGGTTCCTTCACTACCACCACTTCATGGGTCTGTTGTACCACTTCTGTCCGGCGTGGGCTCTGTCCTGTCTGGCTTGCTGCTGCCATTTACGCCCCCAGAGCTCCCGGGATGATGTTCCCGGCTGGCATGCGGTCTCCAGCGCTGGCACCTCACTCCCAGCACCTTGGTGCATACTTGCCATCTGTTTTTTGATGAGTTTTGAATCATACCTGATCATTTTGATTTTATACTATATTCAATTTCTATTTTAGATAGGTTTGCTCCTGAAGAGTGATAGTAAATCACAAAACGCGCAGAGCTATGAACGGTCCTATTATTCCTGTATTAACCACTTCACCTCTGGAAGAATTTCCCAGCTTTAGGACCAGAGCACTTTTTGCGATTCGGCGCTGCGTCGCTTTAACTGACAATTGCGCGGTCGTGCGATGTTGTACCCAAACAAAATTTGCGTTCTTTTTTTTACCACAAATAAAGCTTTCTTTTGGTGGTATTTGATCTCCTCTGCGTCATTTCTGATCACCGCTATAAACAAAAGAAAAGCGACCATTTTGCAAAAAAAACACAAATTTCTTACTTTTTGCTAAAATTCAAATCCAAAAAAAATAAATAAAAAGACATTTTTTTTCACCGGTTTTGGCCGATTTATATTCTTCATCATATTTGTGATAAAAAAAATCGCAATCGGCGTTTATTGATTGGTTTGCGCAAAAATGGCCGCGTTTACGGATGGATTATTTTTTACTAGTAATGGCGGCGATCTGCGATTTTTAGTGGTACTGCGATATTGCAGCAGACATGTCGGACATTTTTGCCACTTTTTTGGGACCAATGACATTTATTCAGCGATCAGAAATTTAAATATCCACTGATTACTGTATAAATGTCATTGGCAGCGAAGGGTTAACCTGCAGGAGGAGATCCAGGGGTTAACTGTGTTCCCTGGGTGTGTTCTTACTGTGGGGGGGTTGGGCTAACATGGACATGAGAGATCTAACTGATCCCAGTGACAGGAATCAGTAGATCTCCCATGCCTGCACTGTCAGAATGGGGAACCGCCGTGTTTACATCGACGGTTCCCCGTTCTTTGCCTGTGGCCGCTCATCGCGGGTCGCCAGCGGAAATCGGGTCCGCCCAAGCCGCGGGCACACCCCTCAGAAGTGCGGCGGGCACGCGCGCCCCCTAGCGGCCATTCGCAGATCGCCGTCTTTTAACAGCGATTCGAGGCCAGCGTCCACACTGCCGCCGTAAATATGCAGTAGGCAGTGTGGAACTGGTTAAATGGCTTTTTATTTTACCCGATATGAAAATTGCTGCTGGCATGTTTAAGATTCCATCACTGACGTTGTGTGTACATATATGAAATTTTACTGTAATATGAACTGGTACAGTTTTATATTTTTTATACTCCTTTATTATTGTAGAGCATGGTCTCACATTAATATATATACATGTATGAATTGAAAAATAAATAACACTATTTTCATATTTAAGTATATTTTTTATTCTCCATTGTGCGCCTCACTCAAAGTCCCACCTCCTGCAATCACATTTTTAAAGCTAAAGTGTGATAAATGCTTATAATACCTTCCCCCATCCCCTCTCCCTTTAACATGTAATTAAAATTTTTCAATGAAATAACTTTGTTTTCAAGAAATATCTCTATTGAGATTAGGTGATGGGTCTTTGCTTCAAGGTGGAGGAGAGGCCAGCAGGCTACTGTAAATTTCCCACCACCCTTCCTTAAAAGAAAGAACACATCCCTGTCACCCAGTGGCGGTTGGTGTTTTTTTTTTTCTGGGAGGGGCGGCAAATTTGGGCACCCCAAGCCCTCCCTTTTTTGAAGCTTATTAGAGCCTCTGGCTCTAATCACATGCTTAAAAAAAAAAACACCCCCCCATTGGAATCCATGCGTCTGGTGCCCTGCATGTAGATTGGGGGAGGCAGCACCCGTGCGCCCCTAATGGATGGGCCGCCACTGCTGTCACCCCTTTAAACCTTTAGACATGCTCCTCCGTGGTGGCCACTGGGTGCTGCAGATTTGAGCAGTTCAATTATCTGATCAGATCTAATAGAGTATAATCAAGCAACTGATCAGCAGATTGCATTGTTAATGCCTGCAGTCCCCAGAGGCCAGCAAAGAGGAGCATGCAAGCCTAAAGGGATGTCAGGGAAATGTCTTTTCATATAATACTTAGGGAACAGCAGTGTAGTGATTGACACCAGCCCTAAAGATTACGCCCACATCCAACTAAGAGCAAAAAATTATTGATGGCAGAGAAAGCCAATAGCTGTAAAAGGTTGGCCAGTGACAGTACTGATCAGGAGGAGAGGGGATTGTTGGTGACTGGAGACATTCAGATGGGAAATGAAGGTGGGCTCATGATAGCTGCTGCAGCTTCAAAGGGTTACAGCAGGGGTATTAAATTAAAATTCACGGAGGTCCGATCAGTAAATTCTTCCGAATCGCATGTTTGTCCATTGACTCAGGTCCTTCACATAACAGCCCCCCTCTCCTCTTATCACAATCCTCTTCATACATCAGTGACCTCTGTAGTGTTCTGTACCCCCTTTCACACCCCCCCCCCCCACAATAGTGTCCTCTGCCCCCTCACATCACTCCCCCTTTACATTACCCCCTCCAAAAAACTGCCCCCTACAGCAGTGCTCCCTGACCCTTTACATCACGCCCCCCCGCACCCAGTAGGGCTCTCCGTCCCTTTACATCACTAACCTAGGGTTGCCACATCATCCCTTTACTCCAGTATGGGGACGACATTGGGAAACTTCGACGTCGTCGATAGTACTCGGGTGGAAGTAAAGGGTAGACTTACAGAGGTCAGTGGTTGTTAGGGGAGAGGAGGACTAGTCATGACAGTGACCGGTTGGAAAATGTCGATAACCGA